>CM032062.1:53459359-53912908 GCA_018831715.1 Matsumurasca onukii
TCTGTAACTTCACAAAATGTCATCCCTCATGAAACATTGTTATATTTAAATATACTGTAGTACATGTATTGTGCAACTAGATGTTTTTATGTATTGGTTGTATAGTATGTTAATATACTTAACGTAATTTCAGTTGATTTCTAAATGATGGAGACATATTATTATCTTCTTTTAACCTTCAATTAATTGGCATTGTCTTCAACAAAACCATTTAAGCAATAGTTTGAATGTTTTAACGGTTTTGTGGAAGACAATGCTAATTAATTGAAGGTTAAAAGAACTTAATGTATTGTGACTATACGGTAACGCTAGGTAAAGGTTGAGGTTAAGTGGTAGAGAGAACTTTGTAGTCAACCTCGCCTCGTTAAACAAGACAAACTTTACCTTTACCTTTTGATTCTTAGCCTTGATATTTTTGGTAAAGTCTCAATTTTACATTTTGTTTTTTCCCATAGTCTCTAATTTCTTTGGTGCATATTTTAAGATATTTAGCACGTAAAACTTAAATCCAAACTTGAGTCTTACACACAACCAGAATTTTAAATAATAAAAATACATTGAAATATTTTTTATGGTCAAGGCGTAAGTAACGTTTCAGTTCGTAAAGTAGAAATAGCATCAAAACTTACAATATTATAAACTGAGAAAAGTGGGTTTGATGTTAAGTATATTGTTAACATCTTACATACATTTTAAATGTAATGATAATTAGTAAAACATTGCATTGAACAACACATTATAAATCATACAACGCGCTTAAGCTCGGGATTTAAAAGCGGCTTATTCAGAAACACCTTATTAGCTTTTAATTAGCTTATCGCTTTACAGAACATTAGATAATGCTGAACTTGAAGATGAATTAGCTTGAGTAGTTTGATATTGGATGAATAATCAATCTCAGCCTTTCAAGTGCTTGGGCACGCTTTAACGTCGTCTGCTGGAAATAGTTCCATTATGTTCATATTTGATCATGACTACAATATTATCTTTTATCGTTTTAGATGCTATAAAACACGATATTTATGATCCAATTTCGATGATATATCGTATACAAAATGTACGGTACCTTAACCAACGTGCGTGGACAAAATCATCTAAATCTGTTTGTCAAGCCAAAATGATGGGAATCCTTTTTCAGCTATCTTGGTTTGACCAAAGATTATGTTACTATAGGTAGATGGCGCATAGATGCCGCATGACTGAGGCAGGAAAATCAACATAGTTCGGCAGCTCAAGCACAGATAGCGCTGTGAGCGCTGCCGCTTCTCTCCGTCTTTCCCCCTCCTCGGCTCCCCGTGTTCGAGTTTTTCCGATGTCGTTGACTTAAATGTTACCAAATTGTGCGATTTTCGAGAATTAATGAACTTTCGCGTGCGTCAGTGACTCTATTTGAGACGTTTGAAATAATTCTCTGCAGCGCTATCTGTGCTCGGGCTGCCGCAACTATGTTCATTTTCCTGCCTCGGTCATTTGGCATCCATGCGCCATCTACCTATTATAAGATAATCTTTGATTTGACCGATCGAGTTTTGTTGTTTTAAGTTCTCATGTCGGTGTCAGTAACATAGATGTTTTCGTTAAATGTTATTGAAAACAGATACAAAATGCAGTTCGTATAGGATAGACACTGTTTTATTTGGGAGAAACGTTGTTTAAAAGGACGCTTTCTTTGTATATTATCCCACCCGTTCCTGTAAGTTCAATGAGGTTCACGTTAATATTTATAACTACACTTCGAATTATTATAATTGTTCTGAATCACAAAAACGAATTTAATACTTTATTATTAGATTGTTGATGTTTTGAACCTCAACTTATAGTTTTTCTTAAAATAAATCAAATTAAAGCTCGTTGATGTTTTTATTTTACCTTGAAGTTGATGAGATTGGTTGACTTATTACAGAATGTTGTAAAATCCTTAACGTAATTTCAGTTGATTTCTAAATGATGGAGACATATTATCATTTACCATTATTGGCATTGTCTTCAACAAAACCATTTAAGCAATAGTTTGAATGTTTTAACGGTTTTGTAAGACAATGCCAATTAATTGAAGGTTAAAAGAACTTAATGTATTGTGACTATACGGTAACGCTAGGTAAAGGTTGAGGTTAATTGGTAGAGAGAACTTTCACTCGTTAAACAAGACAAACTTTACCTTTACCTTTTTGATTCTTAGCCTTGATATTTTGGTAAAGTCTCAATTTTACATTTTGTTTTTCCCATAGTCTCTAATTTCTTTGGTGCATATTTTAAGATATTTAGCACGTAAAACTTAAATCCAAACTTGAGTCTTACACACAACAAGAATTTTAAATAATAAAAATACATTGAAATAGTTTTTATGGCAAGGCGTAAGTAACGTTTCAGTTCGTAAAGTAGAAATAGCATCAAAACTTACAATATTATAAACTGAGAAAAGTGGGTTTGATGTTAAGTATATTGTTAACATCTTACATACATTTTAAATGTAATGATAATTAGTAAAACATTGCATTGAACAACACATTATAAATCATACAACGCGCTTGCTTGTGATTTAAAAGCGGCTTATTCAGAAACACCTTATTAGCTTTTAATTAGCTTATCGCTTTACAGAACATTAGATAATGCTGAACTTGAAGATGAATTAGCTTGAGTAGTTTGATATTGGATGAATAATCAATCCCAGCCTTTCAAGTGCTTGGGCACGCTTTAACGTCGTCTGCTGAAAATAGTTCCATTCATGTTCATATTTGATCATGACTACAATATTATCTTTATCGTTTTAAATGCTATAAAAAACGATATTTATGATCCAATTTCGATGATATATCGTATACAAAATGTACGGTACCTTAACCAACGTGCGTGGACAAAATCATCTAAATCTGTTTGTCAAGCCAAAATGAAGGGGAAATCCTTTTTTCAGCTATCTTGGTTTGACCAAAGATTATGTTATATAGATAGATGCCGCATGACTGAGGCAGGAAAATCAACATAGTTCGGCAGCCCAAGCACAGATAGTGCTGTGAGCGCTGCCGTCTTTCTCCGTCTTTTCCCTCCTCGGCTCCACGTGCTCGAGTTTTTCCGATGTCGTTGACTTAAATGTTACCAAATTGTGCGATTTTCGAGAATGAATGAACTTGCGCGTGCGTCAGTAAGACGTTTGAAATAATTCTCTGCAGCGCTATCTGTGCTCGGCTGCCGCAACTATGTTCATTTTCCTGCCTCGGTCATTTGGCATTCATGCGCCATCTACCTATTATAAGATAATCTTTGATTTGACCGATCGAGTTTTGTTGTTTTAAGTTCTCATGTCGGTGTCAGTAACATAGATGTTTTCGTTAAATGTTATTGAAAACAGATACAAAATGCAGTTCGTATAGGATAGACACTGTTTTATTTGGGAGAAACGTTGTTTTAAAAGGACGCTTTCTTTGTATATTATCCCACCCGTTCCTGTAAGTTCAATGAGATTCACGTTAATATTTATAACTACACTTCGAATTATTATAATTAATTGTTCTGAATCACAAAAATCGAATTTAATACTTTATTATTAGATTGTTGATGTTTTTGAACCTCAACTTATAGTTTTTTCTTAAAATAAATCAAATTAAAGCTCGTTGATGTTTTTATTTTTACCTTGAAGTTGATGAGATTGGTTGACTTATTACAGAATGTTGTAAAATCCTTCTGAGCAGTAACCTATTATTTCCAAACCTCGAACATAACATTTTCAAGCTATTCATATAGTAGCCTATATGTTGCTACTTTTGTCATAGTTTTTGTTGTTGTTTTCATCAATAAATGAAAACTACGCTTTTCTTATCACTATATCCTACATTTTACACCTTTCCTGAATCAAAATAATGTAGCTCAGTTCCATTGTTGTTGCGCTAGCTGACTAGAGGAACGCACATGGTTGATACAGACCGAAATTACAATTATGATATTTCTCATTCAATTTTCAAATGTATACTTTTTTGGAAAGAAAAATTAATATGCTAAAAGTAATTGTTTTAATAAAATTGTTGTAAAAGTACTCGTTTTTGAGTTATTCAACTTTGGAAATCTTTTAACGGTTGCCTTTTTTAAATTTGAGAGTTAAATGAAAGCATATTTTTCTTTAATTTGATGATGTAGTATTTGGAATTTGACCAAAGTTTGGTGAAAATCAGCGCATTAATTTTATTGTCATAGTTATTTTAGTAAAAATTTTATGCACACAGATATATCTACAACAAATTAGTAGTCCCCTGTTTATATGGTAAAAATATTCGTTTGGACTTATAAAACATGTTTGCAAAATTTATTTGATATCCGCTGTTAACTATATATTATTTAGTGTACATGTAAATTTTAAGTATAACTGATATAAAGAAGTGCATGAAGAAAGACTACTTAGTAGCTGGTATTAAAAATAGTTGTATTACCCACAATGTAATTGGATTATGAATATGTATTGCAAGCATATAAAATAAAATAAATAAATAATCCAATCGTGTCGGAAAACCCACAGAAACAAATAAAACCTCTCGGATGTTGAATGAAGAGTATTGGATATACGTCACATCAAGTTCATTCCACGTTTAATAATCCACTGCTTCAGTCGTTTGGGAATAATATTTGTTTTGCAGAAAGTTATTTACCAGGTATCTAACAGCATCGTGAATTATGATCGCTTCCATACTTATAAAACTATCAACAGCCTGTATGTTATTTGTTTGTACGAGTAGTATAATGATTCTTAGAACGGTTCATTAAAGAAACGGGTTTTACTAGAAGATTTCAAGCACTTTACATATGTATGCACGCTGATGTACTATTAACGATATTAGACAAAAGCCCAGCATAACTTTTTACACGAGATTTAAAAACATCAATACAAAATAAATGGAAAACTATTTTATTTTAAACTTAGTAGTTGGAAGAAACACTCCAAGGTATTTTAAAACTTTTAAACTCACTTCTAATAACTTATTAGGGTGCTGTAGTTGCTTTTCTTATTATTGTTTTCGCCAACGGCATTAGTTATTTCCAAGGGTTTCTGGGTTTCACGAAGCACCTTTTGGGAAAGCGGTCCAAATCCCTTTGCCTGCGCCCGGAATCGAACTGGCGACCTCGGGCAAAGAAAACCGTGACTACCTACTGAGCCATAGGTTGTAGTAAAATTATCTAATATCAAATCATACTTAAACTAACAACAATTCTACTGTACAATTGTACATATTGTTTAAATGTGTAATGTTTACCATTATAAGGACGTTTTTTTAAGTGTTAAATGTATTATCTTGACTTGGCTAATGCAATTTGTATTGTTAATTTTGCTGAATAAATGACTTATTGACTTATAGACTTATTACCTATGAATTCCACCTTTTTAACTACATTTACGAATAACTATAGCTAAAACAATAATTTCAACCTTACCTTGTTTCTCCATCAATATCACTTTCTCTTCCCGCCAAACCTCACTCCAAGCTACGTCCTCAACTAACTACCCTTTGGTTCTAAGAGGTAAGTGGCTACCTCGCTCTGAAGAAGGTGCAAACGTAAGCCTGAAAGGTTGAAACCGACTGACACAACCAGCACAGTACCTGCCCAGAATAGCGCATGTTTAACGCTACAACAGAGCAGTCCGCAATAACAGATCTACTGATGGAATGTAGCTGCACTGCTCAAAGCGTTACTTCGCTTTTACGCTTTCACACTTGAAATGCTGGGTGAAACTTCAAACGTCAAGTGTTCATCTTTAATTTTGTGAAGAGTGTTTCTCCTCTGAAGTTTCGAACGGGGGTGTTCTTCGTGTATTTTTACGAAGGAAACAAAAATTGCAATTACTTACTTTAGACACAAACAATAGAGACAAAACAGTACAACGTAATCTAATGCTTAATTTTATAGATTTTTATTGGCTGAATTGAAAACGTACGATGCTTTCATAAAGAGGTATTTTATGTTATCTGTTACAGTTGGTCAGCCTGATTCACGGCTGTGATTGGTCGTCCTGCTAGGCAGTGGTGCTGTCTGGTGGCTGGCCAGGCAGTCAGGCCGTAAACGTGCTTGATTCCTCTGTTTTGTTTTTTTTTTCGTAAAGTTGTTGTACATGAGTAGGTAGAGGTTGAGTGGTAGAGAGCACACTTTGCCTCGTTAAACAAGACACACTTTCTTTACATGTTGTATTGTTTCCTAGGCTAGCTGTTATAAAATGTAATAAGTTTAAGGAAAATAATAGTTATTTGGTGGTGGGTGACTGGTTAGTTTGCGCTTTTACTTTTAGGCTAGCTCTTTTCCTAATGTTTTGTGTCATGTTTAAGGTTACTTTTCTTTGAAGACGGGGTCAGATTCCAGATCCCGAAATGTCGTGTACTTTTTGTTCACTTGAAAGCTATGGGAACGTGTAATAATATTTCAACCTCAGAAATTGTACCATCGTTAACAACAAACTTCGAACAAAGAATGTATGTTGGTAAAATTTCTTATTATCTTCAAAAGGAGATATTGGCACGGTAATTACAGAAGATTTACAATTTACAATAAAGCCAATACATTGTAACATTGTTATTGAACAAGCGTTTCAACCGTCAAGTCGCCATCGTTTTCCCATGTACCGTTATTAAGAAAGGACTTTAGGTTTGGATTCTTAAGACAGACTCGGACGTCATAGTAAACATTTACTTTGTTCAACAAAAGTGCTTGTTCAACAAAGTGTTCACACTGTATTGACTTTATTGCAAGTTGTTTCTTTCAATATTATTTGAACGTAGCCACAAGCAAATTGTAAATCCTAAAGTGAATTCTCTTACAGAAATTCACCCAAAACTGTATTAACTATCCGATTTTAATGAAAAGTTGAGATAAACATTTATTTATGTCACTGAAGCCTCTCTGGGTTTGAACGTGATTGAGAGAATTAAAATATATTCGTCAATTTAATAAACCAAAACAAACGCAACTCATTAATATTTTAATTAACATAATTAATAAACCAAAGAATAAAATTACACTAACTTTCAGTGGATTCGTGGCGGTTTGGTATCGGTGTGACTCCAGAACTCATCCGAGTTCGATCCCCGCCGTCACCACTTGCAATTTTCAAAGGGACTTTGCAGTAACGATAGGTAAAGGTCGAGGTTGAGTGATAAAGAGTCCTAACTTTGCCTCGTTAAATAAGAAAAACTTTACCTTTTACTTTGCAGACAACGAAAGACAAACAAAGCATGGAAACGCTTAGAACCCCATTTATACGAAAAGCGTCGTCTAGCGTGTTACCTGAGACACTATAAACACTAGCGGGAGATCACGGACACACCGTGTAAGCAGGGCTTTGCAATGTGCTTTACAACCTCATGACCCCCACAATACAATACCTTCCATACCAATGTAGCCAACATTTCATTCTCTTTTGTTCTATGTGTTATGTGAGCTTTTATGCGAGTTCTTTGTACTTTAGGTATTTGAATAAGCGTAAGTACTGGCTTTACTATTCGTTCGTTGAAATTGTGTCTTTTTCATTACTTTGAAGGTACTCGTATATTACCCTTTGGTGTATGGCACTGTGTTTTTTATATTTTCAGAGCACTGTCTAAGGAAGAATCTTAGATAAAGTCTTCTGTGGAAGCTCAACATTTAAATGAATTAATCATTAAATTAATTTTTGTGTATGAAATTAATTATTATATTAATTTTGCAGTGTATAGTGGTCATGAGAACCACTCTGAGCAACGTTTACAAGTTTGACATAGAGGAAAAACTGCAAACGATGTTTTAAACGGATTAATATTAGGCTACTCTTTTTCACTGGACGCATGGAGCTAATGAGGTTTCTGCATATAATCTCTAAAACTAGTATTTTTGTCAAACAATACTTAATTAATTAGGTTGTTTAATACTTGATTTTTCCATAGGAACTCGAATCATCGTAATAAATATTTTGTTTGTCAAGGAAGTTTTACGTTTATGATTTCATAAGGTTTAGCATTAAATGGCTCTAAGCTTTGATTGAAACACTTTTCCCATTTGATTACGTTAATCTACTGAAAACATCGTTTGCAAATTGTCCAATGTTAAATACCCCATCCCGGATAAAGACCACACGGGCTCTACCTGGCCGCCTCTTAAGAGGTTAGGTAAGCAATATCGATATTACGTTTTCATCATAAAGTATTAAAGTTCTTTTTACCACTAGTTATTTGAATTTACTCACCCACCCAGTAAGAATTTAGGTTGATTGGTATGATTGAATGATTGAAGTTCCGGACGTGTGATACAGATTGGACAGAAATCCAATTTAGCAAATTGAAAGAGTACAAGCTTAGTTCAGGGATTAGAACAGATGGAATGTTCAACTGTGACTGGGTTTCAAGTAAATGCATTTTGCACGAGTTTCATACGGGAAATATGAGTTGTCAGGTTAACAACTATAACTTCCACTATGTTTAACTCATAATATACTTTCATTTTAATATACTATTTCGTAATAAAATGCTAGATATCATATAATATAGTCATTATAGTACAAACGTGCCACTTGATTTAACTTTCAGTGCTTTCAGACAAAAACTTGCTTGATATAGCATCAAAAACTAAACCTCCTTTGCTGATCTCGACAAAAAACCACATCATCCTCAGGACCATTTATTTTATTTAATCTTACAATTTTATTCAACCACGAGTCGATCTATATTCTTAAAATACGCCCATACTTCTGCTTGTTTAATTTACTTTCTTTAAAGGTAACTTTTGGCCATTTATAATTTTTAGACCCCAAAAACGTTGAAAATGATTTGAAGCTGTTGTATGCCCACGCCTACAGCACCAACACTACTACCGGCGCTGCACAGCAACTTTTTCTAAAGGGTTTTCACTCCCCGTGGTTCGGAAGTCACGTTAAGCCGTTGGTGTATTCCATTGATCGTTGGGTGTTTAACTAATGAACTAATCTGAGGAGCAGTCGGCCCTAGTTTGTAACAAGACTACATCTCCCATCATCCATCAAAACCCTCATCACGCTCACCTTTCATCCTATTTTCGTGTGATATGTTTTACGTGACTTTTCACCTGAAGACGGAGTCAGACTCCAGATCCCGAAACTTCGAGTATTTTTTCACTCAAAAACGATGGAAATAACCGTACTATCTCAACCTCAAAGATTTTATCATCGTCAAAAACCCATATTCACCTTTAATACCCCTAGAAGTGCTCGGTGTCTCTAATCAAAGTATCAGAAGGTTACAAGATAATGATACAATAACCGACCAAACATCGCACTTGCATAAGAGTAGCTGTAGCAACACTGGGCAAAGAGAATTCTTAGTACTGAACAGCTGACTTAACTTCCGCTCGTACAAGTAAACACTGCTCTTTCCTGTTTCTCGTGCTGTGCTATTCTACTGACAAAGCACACATGCTTCGAACAATGCTTAGGTCTTGTATACTTAACAATAGTGAGGTTGTAACTGTCCATACAACTGTTATGAGACAAATTCAAAACTCTTGGCTACTTTTCAAAAAGTAGCTTCCATTTTTATGAGTTTTATCCGACAATTTTCGTGCTCTGTTTTAAACATTCAAAAGCGTTGTATTTGTACCTCGCTGGTTGGACCTGATTGATATTTAGTTATTTAATAAAACAATAATTAGAGAAGAAAGACAATACTTACTCACTATCAACAAATGCTTGTAATCCACCCGCAGTCAGCATGTCTGTGTTCTTGGCCAACGTGCATGGTTCTCCACATCTAAAAAAAAACTTATATTAAAATATTACATGTTTTAGACTAACGCTCTGTTTTTAATCATGATTATTATTTTGTTTCACCCGGATATCTTATCTTCACTCAGCCATGAAAGTCTACAATAAAATTCACTGCCGGAAGAAATGTGTAGCTCTTCACGACCCGGTTGAGGGAGTTTTCCCTGAGGAAGCACTTGTACTCACTGAAGTAGCTTAATGATGAGCATATTTCGAATAACTGTTTCATTTTAATGACCAGCCATTATTCGCCATTGCTGTCACTTTAATTAGTTTTCACAATTTCAGTTTATGTGTGTGACGCAATCTGAAGATATAATTTTGATCAGCGATGAAGAGGACAACATCAAGTATTTTCACGCGAGCTTCTGGAAGTAGAAGGTTGTTGAAGCACAGGTCAGCTTATACAGTGTGAGTTTAAATTTATGTAAAATTAAAAATACAACCTTTTTATTCTTATAAATTTTGTGTATTATGCGCCATTTTTATGGTATTTCAATTTGAAAAATCTTAACAGCGGCCATACTTTTTCTGTAAGGTTTTATGAAATAATGATTTTTTTCTTAAATTGACCTTGTGACACATAAACACCATACCAAGTGTGAATGCAATCGGTCAAACCGTTCTGGAGATATCAATTTTAAGTAAAAAATACAAAATGGCGGCTACCCGGATAACGAAGAATTTTAGGACACAGGTTTATAGGAACTTTTTTCATTGTTTTTGCATAAGGAACCCACCCTGAAATTTGGCGCCCTATTTTAGAATTATAATTTAAAATCAGTCAAACTGTCCAATAAATCGAATTATTTTGTTGAAAGCTTTTCGTGAACCAGGTTCACATCTTCAAAGGCTTTAGACTGAAAGAATAAAAAAATATAAACACAAAACTTCTATGAAAACATGAATAACGTAAATAAAGACTTATTTCATTTCATTGCGTTAAAACTAAATTATAAAAATACTATTAGGGAAAAATTAAATATAACTGTATAACAATAATCAGGGAACAGAGATCTTTGAAATAAACCATGTATGTTATAGTGTTGAATAAATTAGCTAATTTATGATAATTTAAAAATAAATAACTTATGCATGTTAAAAGTTAGTCATTTTGCAGGCGCTTTAATTGTTACATTGTATTGGATATACACCATTCATAATATGATAGCAAATGAAACAATTTAGCAAATTGTCCATTTATAAAAACATTATTAAAACAGCTTCTTCAAAAATTTGAGTTTAAAATTTACATTGCTAAATTATTAAATTTGCTCTCATAACATGAATGATGTATCTCCAATACAATGTAACAATTAAAGAAGCAAAGCGCCTGTAATAGCTAACACGCTTTTTAACATACGCAACTGTTTGTTCATTGCGGTCTTGTTTTGAAAGCGCTTTCTAAATAGTAATTTCCTAATATTTAATTTCTGCAATTAAATGTGTAATAATTTGGTTTTAAATTTAATTGATATTCAAATTGAAATGTTATTCTTATTTTATACTATTTTAATACTCTACAATTAAGATTCGTGTTTTCACACATTTTCGGCAAGGGCTTAAATTTTAAAACCCCGATCTAAAGCTATTCAAGAAAACTACAGTATCAAAAATCTCATGCTTAGGGTAAGAACTTGCACTTGAAATCATTGACGGGTTTTCACGAATGGTTTTCGAACGGAACAAGATACGAAAACTAGGGTTGAAGATTCGTGTTCAACTCGACAAGGCGGTTACAAAAATGTATAATTTGTCATGTTTTGGAGGAAAAGTGTTTTCCACAAATTTTCAACAAAGGCTTAAAAACCTTCGATTTTTGGTAAAACACTTTTTTCCAACATATGACAAACTATAACCTTTTGTAACAGCCTCATCGCGCTGAATACAAATCTTCAACTCCCGTTTTTGTATCTTGTTCCGTTTAAAAGCTATTCAAGAAAAACTATCCAAAATCTGATGCTTAGGGAAAAACTTGCACCTGAAATTATTGACGGATTTTCGTGAATGGCTTTCGATACAAGATACGAAAACGTGGGTTGTACGATTAGATCAGTCAACTAAGCCTGGGGTTGTTAACAGTCAACGCTGAACACTCTAAACAAAAATCAAAATAAATATGTTGTTTAGCTTTTTAATTTTAATCAATAAAAGGAATGCTATTGTTTTTACAAAATGGGTGATAGATTCAGTTTTGCTCTTTTTTTTTATAGTACCGCTACACGGCTACACTACACTGCTTCATCCTCTTTGCATATTTCGTAATGACGTCTGGTCCGACTTTTTCTGGTTCTGTCATCCTACTTTCTCTTTACTTCACTTTGTTTTACTTTATTTTCTTTACTATTGCTATTTACGTACTTATTTAGGCTGTAATATGTATCTAATTTTAGTATTGTAGCCTTCTTTTGTAAAAAGGCGTGTTTCCGTGTTTTAATAAATGGTAAGTAAACACAACAATCACTTAATAGGGGTGGATACATTCTATCCAAAAAGTAGTTTACTTTACTGTTATAGGTTATGTTGTGACTATCACCTACTATTATTACCATTTCAGGCATAATTTAATTCATAAATGTCACTTGTTAAATGTCTATCTAGGCTAATTGCAAATGATTTACAAGGACTTAAGGCAGGGTCAAGACTATTGTAGGAAAAGTCATAGGCCCAATCCGATGTAACTGAGACATAATCTTAGGTTTAATGGCTCTGAAATAATGCAAAGAAGAAAGTGAATAACACGGCCACTCTACCAACACATATCAAAGCTATAAAAGACTTGAGTTAGATTGAAAGCACCAGGGCTCTAGGCACCGTTGCCGAGGTGAACTAGCTTAGCAACCTGGGAGTATCAATAGCCTCCACAATGTGGTTATCTTCTCTTTCTTTCTTACATACAATTACACCCCATAGGTAATCTTTCCCACGAATAGAGGTCATTCATAGGCCTATACATTACGTAGGAATAATTCTTTATGTAAAATGGCATAATATGGTGTCAACATCCCCCTCTTGTAACTAAAACTGTAAACGGTCCCCTCTCCTATAAGGGATATTTGTTACACCCCACATCCCCTCGTAAAAGGCCTCTCCGAATTGTTTAGCTGCAGACCCCCCAAATTTGTAGTTAAGGCTATACCTATTGGTATGCTATTTTGTAGTTAAAAATGATGGGTTTTGGGTTAGAATTTTTTTCCAGTACCTATGACTCCCCTCTGAATTTGGTCCTGGATCCACCTCTGCCTCACAAAAAGCACCATGGCTCTTTCGGCTGTGGCATCATATTGCCCTGTGTAAAAAAACTTTTTTTCCAGGAAAAGGTCACCTGCTACTTACGCCATGTCTGTTGATGGTTCAGATGAAGCCCGTCAAACTTTGCCAAGCCAGTATTTAGATCAAGGTAAGTTTAAATTGAAGAATTTTAAGAAGCATTTACAGCATGGGAACAATTAAAAATGACTTTGAGCAAGTTTCAAAAAGGCGATTCAAACTCCAATTTTTTCATTTTTACTATAAGGTCTTCTGGGGTACCCATTTTGAAGACACAAAACATTATTGAGATGGGACTATTATTATTGCCGTGAATAGATATCAGGAGGAGAAATATCGGGAACCTCAAGTGTTTAATGTGGAAGCCAAGAAATTTGCCGATTGTAGCAACGGCTAACGTAGAGACAGGCAAATTGCACCAAAGGTGAACAGAAAATTAATGATAAGCAGAGTGTGATTTTACAATACGTTATGGCAATATTGAATTGAGCACTTGTTTCTTGACCCCTTGATACACTTTTGACTGGCTTTCCAGCCCCAGCAGCTACTGAAGTATGTAACAATTAATGGACAACATACCAACACAGGCCTACCAGTTTATTATTTATGCAAACACATTTTCGATTTGTCGTAGTTATATTTTCAAAAGATTATTTTTTTTCTTTTAATGGTGATTTTAAAATCTGTACTAGTCTCAATTTGTTACAAAAGCGAGGTTCTAATGGGGCAGCTCTGCATTTTAATTTCACTCCAATTTTGTAACCTGACCTAACTGATTGTTTCCAGGTAATCAAAATAATCACCATTCAGTGTTTGGGAGTGTCTTTGATCTGCTTATTTCTCTTGATTATGGATTGAATACACCAACTCAAGAAATTACAGAAAGAGGTAAGCAGTTTTCTGATCAATTTTTCACAATAATTTGAGTTTCCTATTACTCTCATGAGGGTATTTTAAGGCAAATATGTGGTGAAGGATGAGTGTGATGAGTGGTAGTAATGAGTTATGAGGTGTAGTCTTATACAATTTAAGATCGGTCCTCTTCCTTATAATGGGTCATTAATTAATAGCTCAATGACCAATGGAAATACAAGGACCAATGGCTTAACGTGACTTCCGAACCACACAGGTGATGGTCTCATATGTCTAAACGATGGTGGGAGTTGATGCGGGTATCATCAGATGATCACTGAGTCTATCTGAGCCGCATTAGACTAATATCATCCTCAAAACCTGACCTCCATGAAGCTGGATTACAGGACCACGCTACGAGTCCCAGTTTTTTTATGAAAAATAAAACCTTACTTTGCTGCAAACGTTCTTTTGGTAGGGTGCCAATAAGCCTAGGTATGATAATAGGATTGGAGTGATTCCTACCATTTATTTGGAAAGGGCATCCACTTTTATTTGTTATGAATATCTAATAAGTTCTCAACTTGTGTCATGAATTTAAACAGATGTTTGAGCACCCCTCAAAACCTTACAGTCTTAGCCTTGACTTTAAAGTAGAGCTATTGCCTGTCCCGTCGAACAGTTGTTGGAATAGCAGGTGCTAGGTCCGCCACCTGGACTTTTTACAGTGAACGCCCAATCTGTGGTCAAGTGTTGTGCCTTCTTAAACATAAAGTATAACTTGTCTTTGCCTGTTTAGATTTAGTAATAATTATACAACTACTTTTTACCGTATGTTTTTAATTTTAGAAACCACAAGTACAGAGGTTGGAAATTCAGCTTCTGACAAGGTTGAAACGCCTGAAGAGTTATCAACTAAAACACATTCTGTAGAAAAAAAAGAGTTCATAAAATGTGATCCTGTAAAAACGTCAGAATGTGTAGAAAGTGTGAAAGACGTTACTGCACAGATTTTAGACGGTAGAAAACCGATAAGGAAGGAAATAAGTGACATTTTAAACAACACTGCTCCAAGCGAGTCGTTAAAGAATAAATTTACACAGCTAGTAAATAAAGTTGAGACAATCAAGAAGAACTTGACGTCGGTTTCAAAAAACAAAGACAAATCACAAATTGATCCTACACAAAAATCACACGATGGAGAAACAAAAAAGGATTGCACACTTACCAATAAAGAAACACTAATAAATGATTCTACAAAGCTATTAGATTGTGAAATAAAGTCAACAAAGGAAGATTTGGAATATATCTTAGATCATAAAGAAAATGTTGAACATGAAAATAAAAGTATTTTTCAACATGATAAGGACTCATTACTTTTAGAGGAAGAAAATGGTTAGTATCCTTTATACAGGGTGAGTTTTAAATGCCCCCGACCTTAACTTTTGAAAAAGGAAATATTTTTAAAACCCTTTGGGGAATGTTTTTATAGGATTCTGAAGTTTGTTTTGATGTACTTTGAGTCACCCACCCCCAGCCAAAATCTAGGGGGATGGCCCCCAAAATTTTAAATAAAACCCTCCCCCCTTTTGGCACTTTAAAAAACAGGGAATTTCAACACAAATTCAACGACGTTAAGAAAAACTTTTATCTCAAATAGTACTTTTGTTATTATACCATATAGAAGATGACACAAAATTAGGTTTAAAATGCCACATTTCTTCAAATTGTCTCCAAAATACCCTATGGGATTTTGTTAAAGGGTTATGATGTTTCCTCTATTAACTCACGTAGGTTTCCTCCGGATGCACACAAACGTATAATTATGTATGAACATATTTTTGGTAAATTTAAATGATACCTATTTTTTCTATTATAATTGCAAACACTTCTGCAACTAATTTTATTAACCTTATGCCTTAAATATATTAAAAATATACAATGAAAAAGTTGTTTAAATTTTTACAAGCATGATATCCTACATACACATTTATGCAATGAAGCTACACATGAAGATATGAATTATTCATACACAAAAATGTGTATAGATAGTTTTACTGTTAATCCATTTTGTATTTTTATTTAGACCCTGAGACAATTTTACCTGATGATCCTAAGTACTTACTTGAATCTCTACGGTCTCAAGAAGCCCAGTTGGATTTGTTTCATGGTAAGTCCTCAATATAACATTATTTAACCACTTTGTTTTCATTTGTATAACAATACAAACATAACAAATTAAAATGATTAAATTATATTATTAACTAGTGTAGTAAACAATGTTTTGCTTTATTATCCTAAGGATTGTTCCTTCTTTATATTTAGAGAATGCACCAAAATAACTGGTAGTTTTTTACCACCTTTTAAAGATAGTTTTAACAAATTTCCATAAGAAAAATTTGCTAGGTATTTCATTATAACCTAGCAATGCAGAAGAACAATTTAACTTGCAACTAAATTATTTGTTAACTATTATTCTAGTACACGTTTTAATAAATAAAAGTGCATTAATAATTTATTAATTGGGATTAGTTTTTGGCAAACCCATGTACTTGCGCCAGGAATCAAACCCATGGCCCTCTAAACTGATGGCCTCAACTAGTAGGTGTTTCAACTCTCCCAAAGAGCTACGGACACAGGGTTTTATGGTGTAAAAAGGCATCATTATGCTGTAAAGTTTAATTTTTAACCTGTGAAAATACAGTAGAGAGTCGATTATCCGAAACAATTGATGTCTAGGGGTATTCGGATAACTGATTTTTCGGATAATTGGTCATTGACAGGAAAAATGAAAAACAATGATATAAATAGGATTATATCAGCTCCCTAATACCACGTCTAAAATTTAAAACGTTTCAACCAGCCGGTTGATGCTTTAAATTCAGGGTTACCACCAAGTTTCTCATTCATTTCTAGTGCTTTTTCACAAATCAAAGGTTTCGATTTAATGTTTTTGGTTTCTTTCTGCCTTTCGGTTAACCGACATTTCGGATTACCGGGCTTGGATAATCGACGCTCTACTGTATAAGTAAGTTTTAGAGAAAAGACGTAACAGTAGTAAATCTTTCAGGATTCAAGGACATCATAGTGTTCGACGTTTTGGATCCATCAAGGCTCCCTTTGAAATGTAACAAATCAGAAGACACAGATACAGTACTACAAGGCAGTGAGTATTTTCATTTACAACTTATGCTTTTTGTTTTCAAGATGTTGCCGAAACTTTATAACCTATTAGGTTAATGGTTAGTTAGCATAAATCAAATTCTTAATGATTTGTAAATATTAGTTTATAGTTCGGATTAGCGGGACTCTAGTGTAATTCTACCCTGATCAAATTTTGAGGCAAATTCCTTTTTCCCTTTTTTTTACGTAAGACCAAATGATATTTTTGTCTTCAAGTTTATTTAGTCAAAAATATTAGTTTAGGTACAGCTGAGTACCTGGCTTATTTGACCTGCTTTAAAAATTGAAACTCCTTGCCTGACTGACCTTGACACATCCCAAGTACACGTAAACAAACATTACCCGCACCATCACAAAAATGAAAACTTCTTCCCTGCTAACTCCTGGTTTTCCCCAAACTTGTTTCAAATCCATGATAGGTCAAAACGATGTTCATATTTTATAAACATAACATCACCCTTTTCTGCTAATTCCAATCCGAAAGTCTAAATTTATTTCCAATAGCATTCTATTTCTATAGTCATGTGTTGAACTTACAATCTTAATTTGCCTGGTTGTGTTAAATGAAAAATATTCAACTTTCAGTTGAGTCCTGTTATGGTTCAATGAAAAGTTATTCTATGGATTATTTTTTCAGGTTCGGAAGGAGAGTCAATTCTCGGAGGGTACGGAGACTCTAATGTGGAATATAACACTCAGTAAGTATACCATTGCTCTCTTAACTCAAAAGAGTATTAAGTTATGCCTCTTTTCCATGTCATTGTCTCTTAGGTGCCGTTTTTCTAATTAATGTTTTTTCTAAAATCTTCATTTTAAGAATATATTTTTTATTGTATATTTTTAGAATATACTGTAATATTTTAAATATATTTTTGATGTATAAAATTAATAGTGTAGGACCTAGCAGTATTAACATTGTCCATGTATTATGCAACTGACATGAGGATTAAAGTCAAACCAATTACTGTGTAGAGAACTTCTCATTGCTAGAAGTAGAAGTAGATCTTCATTTGTATAAACACTAAATAGCTAAATTCTTGAAGGGAGATTATTGGCAATTAGTACAAGTACTTTTAAAACACACAAAAAGGCCAATATAATGTAACAATTTATTCACTAGCGCTTTCAACAGCTAGGCTGTCATCTTCAGGCAAGCGGTTACATGACAATTATTAACAAAAAGTAATAGTTGTCAATAATTGTCATGTAATTTTGCTTACCTGAAGGTGACAGCTTAGCGTGAAAGCATATCAATGGCTTCTTTTATTGTGTTTTAAAATACTAATACTAAATAGCTAATTTCTTTAGTAATAAAAGTAGAAGTAATAGAGCTTTTTTAAACATAATTATTTCATATAAATTGTGATAAAAAAATAGTTTGAAAAACATAATTTGGCTAGTAATAATTTAGCATTTCAAGCAATTTGTTCAGGGTTTTCTGATTTCTTTTGACCGAACTAATAATATAACGTTACTCATTACCTTGTTGTCCCCACTAGTTCAACTTGACTTTGTTTATAAGTATTTTGATTCATTTTCAATAATTTTCTTATTCCAGAATCGTTAATGACCTCTCCAACAAGGCTTCTAATGCATCTTCGAAAAAGGTAAGAATATCATTAAAAGTAAACTCAATGGGGTAGTTATTTTTCGAGGGTAAATGCTAAATTGTGCTCAATCCAAAGAATATTATTTTGATGCATTTTGACATAAACACAATCAGTTTGGGAAGTTTTTCCTGCATTATTATATGAAATGTTATTTGTTGCAAACAGCAAACTACCTGTTCTTTGTTAAAATTTGTTATTTTAAATTCTAGCTAGGATTGTTTTTACAAAAATCAACTTTGGTTATATTGTTTACATTTATTGTTGAAATAGGTACAAGAAGATGACTTGGACCTGGATATGGGTTGCTATTCCGACTCCTCTGACGAAGATGTTAGGAACGTCACACCTACAAACATTCAGGTAAGAACTTTTGTTTGTGTCCACTAAAAATTATATAATTATTATTATTACTCTAATCCCTCAACTACCTGTGTCTTATGGGCACGACAGTAATTTCGCTTTAACTGTGGGAAACTAACCAAATAAATAACTTTAACTTCAATAATAGACTGGAAATTAATCTTTTTTCTCAATACAGAAAAAGAACTCGGAATTTGACGCAACCTAAACAAATATTTACGTGATTGTCACATGCTTAGTTATCATAATTTGTACAGCGCTGAAATTCTCTGAACCTTATCGGGCAAACTTAGCTCAAAAATTTGCTCTTAAACCTTTATTAATTTTGATGATCCTTTGAGTATTTCTTTATTAGATTCTTGAAACATGTGGTACAAAATATATATTGGGTTTATTTCTTTATTTTGTAGGTCCCATGTATGGATTCAAATCCCAGTACAAGAGATCAGGATGATGAACCAAAGAATGACAGTGATTCGGGCTGTGATGTACGAACCGAACGTACCTGTAATCAGGTAAGGCTTGTCTAAATCAATCTTTTTATTAATTGAAAAATCTTTCTTTAGGCTAAAAGTGTTTTGATTTTTTAAAATTATTATTTTAATTACTAGTAGACAAAATTTTGTTGTAAAAGAAGCCAACTGTTTTAAATTTATTTCTTCGCTACTTGGTTTACTTTTTTATTTGTATTGCATTTAAACCCCAAGGAGTTGTAATTTAATCAAAATTTAACTTATTGAGTTGTTTGATGGTCAAACAAAGTTAAAAGGTCAAATGTTAGCTTTTATTATTTCGGCTTTCAAAGGTGTTTTAATTGTTGTGCAGGTTTTTCCAAAGGACGATTCCAGAGTTTTGCAAGTATCCCTTCGACGTTTAGAAGAAGAAGAATGGTTCGGAAGTTCTAAAATTGTAAGTTAAAAAAACACTAGGGAGTGCTCTGGATCTATTTTGTAGGGGTTTGCAAATCAAAAGCTTTTAAGACATTTTAAAATATATTTTAATCTCAACTATACTTTTTAGTACTAATAGTCTAAATAATACAATTCCTGTAGTTTTAAATCCAGATAGAATTTAAATCTAAAACCATCATCACATTTGGGTTGAACCAGAGTCTTTAGAAGTGACTCAAATCAAACACAAACATAAAGTTTCAAAACTAAAATGAAATTCGATTCAAGTTTGAGTTCTTCTTTCTTTGCTATGGATTTGACTTTGAAACTAAACCGAACATTTTTAAATACAAATTTGAGTTTCAAATCATGATCAAAAAAGAAAAACATTTAAACAATATTTACATTCTCCTATTAAAAAGTCTGTTAGCAATAAACTCTATGATCATTATTGCTAACTTCAAACAATTGGTTCATATTTTGATTTAAATAAAATGATTCAAGTAGTATATACCCGTAGACACAAATTGTTTTTATCTAGTTTGTATCAAATAACTGTTTTTATCCCCAATATTATATTTTGATGTCTTTTTCTCATTAATATTTTGCTAATTTTTCTGATGGTTTGTTTCAGGACGATTCCAGCGGTATAGGTAACTTAACTGATTGTAACCTGGAAAATATAAATGGACCTGACAAACACTTAAATCTAAATAACCTAAAGATGAAAACACTAAAACACAAAAAGCACAGAAGACGGTTATGGGCTAAAAAGACAAAACTGTATAGATGTCCGACCTGCAGGAAAATGTTCCTGCATAAGGTTTTACTTGACAAACACAACAAAGAGATTAAATGCGTAAGAATGTGGAAATGTAACCAATGTGTTGGACAGTTTAGCAGTAAAGAGCGATTACAAGAACACACTTTATCAAAGTGTGATACTGTGAAAGTATTCCAATGTGACTTCTGCGATAAAAAATATGTATTCAAGAAACATCTCATAGACCACATGACTCCAGTGTGTAAGTCATCGATTGAAAACAAGTGTGAAACATGTGGTCTAACGTTTAAATCCAGTTCGTACCTCAACAGGCACAAGAAAATACATGATAAGCCGGAGTTTTTATGTGAGATATGTGGAAAGATTGTAGTGACTGCTCATAGAAAAACGTTTGAAAGCCATTTGTTAACGCATAGCCCTGAAGGTACATTCACTTGTGCAGAGTGTAATAGATCTTTTGAATCATTGTGTGTTTTGAAAAAGCATTTGCCCGAACACGGAATGATTGTGTTCTCAGAGGATTTTACTTACCATTGCCGATTCTGTGGAAAACCGTTTGTGAAAAGCGAGTGTCTGAAGGAGCACCTGGCCATTCACACGGGAGAAACACCTTTTGATTGTACTAACTGCGGTAAGAAATTCACAAAAAGGAGAAACTTAAGAGCGCATTCAAAAATTTGTCATAAGGTCAAATTAAAACTCGATAACATATCTGAAATATTTGATGAAAAACCTGAAATATGCCCAAAATGTTTCAGAGCGTTTGATAATCCAGAAAGCTACAGAGACCATTTGTGCACAGGAGATTTCTTCGATTTCCAAAGTGGAATAATCAAAGTTGAAAATGACGTAGATCCGCCCCCAATATTTGAAGATGAGAAGCCTTATGTTTGTGATGCCTGTGGAAGTGCCATTGAGGGCTTAGAAAATATCATTAATCATGTAGAAACGTGCAGCAAAAGTTCTGTTACAAAACAAGAGTGTGGTAACAATCAAGTAACTAAAACTCAAGTGTTGAATATACGTGCCAAATGTGGTAAATCCTTCACAACAAATTGGAGCAGGCAGCGTCATTCAAAAACTTGTTCATTGTGCCAACGTTTACAACAGGTAATTGAGGATAAAGACAGCAAACCTCATGCGTGTCAAGAATGTTTCAGTGCGTTTTCTTCTTCTGAAGACTTAAAAAGGCACTTGAAATGTTGCAAAGTCCAGAATATTGTTGGTGAAATCAAACAAATATCGGTGAAAGAAGAAAATATTCAGCAAGTGTGTCAAAAATGTGGTGATCAGTTTTCTTCACATGCAAATTGGAAAAGACACTTTAAGTTTTGCAATCTCAAACCAGTTATTAATAAATCCCCTTTGCGCCAAAAGATGTGTGTTAAATGCGGGAAAATGTTTAACAGCAAGTACATTAGCAGACATATTAAAATATGTGTGAAAGCGGTTAAAGTAAAACCAGAATCTAGTTTTGAGCAAACACAGGTTGTTCAGTCAAACTCATCAAGTCCACAGCAACCCTCTGGCGAAATCTGTCCAAAATGTGGACAATTTGTAAAATACAGCTGTAACATTTATAGGCATAAAAAGAACTGCAAAGGTACTCTAACTAAACCACCTGCAACTATTGTAGATATCAAAGATGAAAGTACCTTGTCGAGTTATGAAACTGAAGATTGCCTTGACAAGATAGACGAAAAAGATTTAGACAGACTGGTTAAACTATTTGATTCTAGGTGTTTCATTTCTACTGATAGTATTGTTGAACCTTTAAACTTCAATGAAAATAATACAAAAACCTTACTTTGTGAAGACTTGTTTAATAAATCTCACGTGCCTTCTGAAACTAATAGCTTAAACTGTGTTGAAGAATCAGATTTGAATCATACAAAAACAAGTTTAGAAATGAAATCATTTGATGATGTAAGACAATTTGAAGATCTAATCCAGGTGGACCCTTCAAAGGACTTGGTGATAAATGAAGATGTAAAGTCATTGACTTGCAAGACATGTGGGAAATGTTTCCATTTAAAACGCTACTTAGTCAAACATCTATTGCTCTGTAAAGTGAAAAAATACATCTGCAGTGTTTGCAATTTTAAGTTTAAATCCCAAGAAAACTTGAAAAAGCACATGGTCCTACACAGCAAGAGCTATCTAGATTTGACAATACCTTGCGATAAGTGTGGAAAAACATTTGCCCATACAAAGAGCTTAAAAAGACACCAGTTAAACTGTAAGATATTGCCTCTTAACTCAGCTAATAGTGTGCAAAATACCTTAAAATCTTCAGTTACCCAAGAACTTTCAATCACTGATGAGCCAAAAATCAAGTTAGAAGAAAGTCCAATTGAAACTTCGGTGCAAGAAACGTGCAATATTTGTAATAGGAAATTGTCAACTTTACGTAGCTTAAAACGTCATTTGAGGACTGTCCACAAAGATGTCTACTGTACTCCTGGTACAGACCAATCTTTGTCTGAAGAGTCTAATTCGATCGGTTCAAATAATACAGCTAAAACCAATGAAGACAAATCTGTAGAAGCTTTTGAACCAGAGAAAACATCTTTTTTAAAAGCAGCATTGATTAATACTATAGAAAAAAGAGCCCACAACCAGACAGATTCTACAGTAAGGAAGTCCATTCCTGTGGAAGCCTCTCAGCCACAAATATGTGCTGATTGTGGAAAGATACTCTATTCAGACTTAAGCTATAAAAACCATCTGGAAGGAAACACTTGCAAACTGACCTTGACTTGTATTGTGTGTAAAATTGTAGCTACTTCTGTAAACGAGTTTACCAACCACATGCTAAGTCATGGTGTTCGCATTGAGGACAAAACGCTCAATTGCAAGACTTGAGGAAAGCTTTTGGAGAAAAGAAAACGTTCAATAGAGTGTCACATGCTTTTACACACAGGAGAGAGACCGTTCAAGTGTGACAAGTGTACCAAGAGTTTTACAAGAAAAGATGGATTGATTCGTCACTCAATGGTTCATACAGGAATTCTCCCTTTTCCTGTCCTCTGTGTCCAAATTCTTTCATGGAAAAGAGAGGGCTAAGGAGACATCTCCAAAGTGTGCACAAGATCTCTGAAGATCAAACTGCTTCTGTTTCACCTCAGCTTCTTACTTCATCTACTCCTCCTAAGTCTTTAAATAAATCCACGGAAGCGAACATTGAAATCGGTGAAAGCCATTTAAAGTCATTTTTCGAAGAAAAGCCAGACATCAAAGACTTGTTGGAAAGAAACCTCGAAGCGTTGGAAAACTTTGAGCAAGAAAAGCTGTTCACAGTGCAACATGAAGGACAATTGGTGTTTTATGGTTCCTTAAACCAATCATCTCCTCCTGCCGTCCAAAATTACCCCAACTCTGACAACTGCCAGTCGGAATTGGTGTCGGCCATAGACAGCATAAGTGGTCTTGGGTGTCAACAAGTTGAAACCGAGATGCCTATAGATCAGTGGTAAGTTGGTTCTACTCTTGTTTACCAATCGTTACCAAATCCCTGTTTAGTACAATACGCAAGACTTCTTTCAGTACCCACTTATTCTAAGAAGTATATTTTTTCAAACTGAAGCCTGCAGTTATTCTTAGTTAAAAGAAAATCATTGATAACTTTATATATTATTGACATATTGTTTTATTTAGAAAATGTATGTGGATGAGAATTTTGGTTGAAACGCTTAATTTGCTTACTACTGTGTAATTAATATCACTGTGGTGCAAAACAGTGCAGAGAAAACAAAACCTTAAAATCAAATTCAAATTTCTGTCAGTTTGATATGCCTCTGATGATTAACACTTGTTGTTTGAAAAAGGCTCAGACTAATTAAAATGTATTATTTGAAAATTTGAAGCTTTAATTCAAAATGATTAAAATTAAACGTTAAACCACATTGAAATTGAAAGAAGCAATTACCAGTTGCCAATTTTCCGAAGCTTTAAGAGCTTGCACCTTTTTTGATCAAAAATATTCATTACCCATCCTAAACCCTGAGTTAGTTCTTATGTTTTTTACAAAGCTGAGCCAACAAAATTAAAAACCCTAAAATTAAATTAAAACAAGATTAAATTAAGCGGACTTGTGGCGGGTTGGAATTGTGCGTGACTCGAGCTTATCCCTCTGCTGGCACGGGTTCAAACCTCGTAGGGCCGTTTTTTCAATTCAGCCTTAACCGGCGGTTAAAATTAGGACAAGGAGCCAACCAATAGGAAAGCTGGATATTTTTTAGGTTAAGTTTTACTTTGTCTGTTTGATTTTGCATTTTGGTGTTAGAGTTTGTATTTATCATATTAGCATAATGTGTACATGTTAAATTCAATAAAATGGTTAAACTATATCATTACCATGAATGATCTTCAAATAATTCATTTAAGTACTTTGAGTTAGCGTGAAAATGTAAACATTGCAGACTGTAAACAACTTAACCGGTTAGTTAACCAGCTGCTAATGGTAGAAAAACTGACCCGTAGTGACCACTTATATTTGTAAAGTGACAATATCACAGTATCAATGAGTGGTAGAAAGGTCTTTGTAGCCCTTACTTCACCTTGTTAACAAGACAAACTTTATTTTTTAACCCTAAAATCTTAAAAAGGGGGAATTAACAGTAGTTGGTAATTATTATAAGGTTATACATTTGCCTTCATATATTCCTAAACCACTTTTTTTGACTGCATAAATATTGAGCTGTTTCAACCATAAACAATGTTAACTTCAAGTCATTTTTGTTATAGGTTATCTGTTATTATTTTTGTTATTGATTTAGTTTTATAATTATTGTACAGTCAAAACACTGTAAAGATGATATTTGTGTTATTACTGCACCAAAATATTTTATCAGGAAATGTTGTTGTCTTTTACTTTAACCTTTTTGTTGTAGAGTTTAGATTTGTGTCTACCTAATTATTAAAAAAATGTGTAGAAAATATTTTTGTACAATACTTATAAATACATAGCTGTTCATCGTTTTGATTTTGGTTTTATTTACATTATCCTGTTTAATCTCTTCTTACATTTTATAGATATTCAAGTCTAAAATTGTACAGAAGATTTATAATAGTTTGTCTAACTATTGTGAATTTCTAATTTTCAAAACTGTACTGGTTTGAAAGTTTCAAATTATAATTTTAACAACTGTAAATTGTATGGTGGTGTAATTTTTCTATATGCAGCAGTTTTATTTAAAGAAGCCAGTTAGGAACATGTTTATGTCTTAGCAATTGATTCTCCATTGCTCATTATTTCTACAGCCAACTACCAGAGAAATAAAAAGGCACCCACATTATTAAGCCTTCACTGTCTAAAATGAAAACAATTAATGGTTATTTTAAATTAACATACACACGGTCAATGATTTTATATTAAATTTATTCTAATTACTTAAACCCTTGATTCAAAATTTAATATCCAATATAAACAGTATAAGTATAGCTTTACATGTATATTATTTTATCGTAAAATCAAAAGTTACACAAACTGACAAACCCTCCCTCAAACAGATAAATTTTACCCATAGGGGCTCTCTTTATAAGTTTACTTTAAACGGTTTCATAGGATTATTTTAAAACAATTGGAGATTCATGATTTATTATTAATAAACACAGACTGAAACCCATCTGACTGTAAAGCTTTACAAGCAAGGTAGAATTGAGCCCTAGGGAGTAGTCACATGTGTTTGTTTACCACCATGTGCCCTAGTGTATCTTCCATCATCTATACGTCCCGGTACTACAGTTTCCATCTATTTCCCAATGTCTATCATCAATACTCGTAGTCTAGTCGAGGCTGAACCCAGGAAATATGTTCTTTTTTTGACCCGATAAATCAATACTCTTTGATCATTCAAATTAGCATAGCGGACCTGTGACGGTTTGGAATCGTGCGCGACTCCAGAGCTCATCACTCTGCTGGCGCGGGTTCGATCCCTGCAGTTACCACTTCCATTTGTAAAGTTACTATGCGGTATCGCTAGGTAAAGGTCGAGGTTGAGCGGTAGAGATAACTTATTTAGGTTTGGAGGAAGATGTCCGCTTACTGCCCGACTCGGGTAGTGATACACACCTATTGACGTTGTGGGGAGGTTTACAAACTTTTCCATAATCCTTTGTTTGAAGTTTGTTGTTGACGATGGTGCAATTTCTGAGCTTGGAATATTATTACGGAGGTTTTCCATCGTTTTTGAACAAAAGTACACGACGTTTCGGGATCTGGTATCTGACCCCATTTACAGTTAAGAAGTAACCTAAAACATAACATAAAACATTAGAAAAGAGCTAGCCTAAAAGTAATCAGTGCAAGCTGACCAGTCATCCAGTACCGAATAACTGTTGTGTTTTAAACTTATTAAGCTTTTTTAGCCCATAACAGCTAGCCTAAAGAAAACTATACAACATGTAACCACACTTTACGAATAAAAAAAAAAAAAAATAGAGAAATCGAATCCGTCTACGGCCAGTGGCCGACTACCTGCCCAGCCGCCAGACAGCCCCATAGGCTGGCTTGGACAGCGGACGACCAATCACAGCCATGAATCAAACGGACCAATTATTGTAACAGAGACCACAGGAACACCTATTTATCCATAACCTATGGGAGGGACATTCCTTAGGTTTTGATGAATGGATCAGGTGTTACTTTTCACCTGAAGACGGGTCAGACTCAGATCCGAAACGTCGTGTATTTTTTCCAGAATATTTAGTCTCGAAAACAAGCAGTATGAACGATCGCAAATTAAAAATATTCGTGTGGGAAAACATTCAAAACCTGTAGATGTTGATACTATCTTGCCTCTATATTTTGGAGAGATATCTCTTTTTCGAATGAAAAACTAATACCATAAACTACACATCACTGTCTTGGAATTAAAGACAGGAATAACTACCGAACTGGGTGACACAGAACAATAGTTCATGAACCTTTGCCTTCCTTAGCTGGAGTTCACGTCGTCAACGGACTACCAAATACGAACCTTGAGCCCAAGCAAAAAAGTAAAAGCTCGTCACAAAACAATCCTTATCACAGGCGTTTATATAGCACAGACGAGTTTATGGCATTCAATTAGGAGACCACATGATTGGTTGAATGACATTGAAATAAAATTATAGAAGTAGACTATAATTTGAATGAATTTTAGATTGAAACAAAAAATTGTACCTTTGAACGAGACTTTGATGTAAGAACGAAAGGGAAAGCAATTATGACAACAAAATGACGATCACGAGTTATTTTTACTAATACCTATAATGGTGTATGTAATAAAGTACTTTTATTTATATAAAAACAATCAATCAAAATTACCCATGAAAACTGTAGTTAATTAAGCGCTGGATGTTTGAATTGTAGATATCAGTTAACCATTGATTGGTTTGCTGAGCGGTAAATCATATAGTCTGCTAAATTCAATTGTATTTGTTACGGCTCATGAATCTGCATAATTATATTAATTTTGGTCCCTTTACTACGTTAAGATTATGAATTACCGAACTGTTTTGTACCCGTGCTTCGCTACGGGAAACCTACGTCCTAGACTAACTATGCAGTAGGTTTTAAATATAAAAAAGTGTTAGATTATACATTTTGAGTTCTACGTTCTTATTGAAAATACATTTTTAATTTCCGAATTTATATGCAGAAGCCTCAATGGAATTATGCTCCCAGAGAAAATATTTCCATATAAGTATATTAACCAGCTTAAAACATAGTTAACAGTTTTACTCCACGTTATGAGCGGTGCCCAGAGTTGGCTCTATACGGCCGCTCTTAATAAATACGATAATCTATCTAGATGTTTTTACCCCTATACCCTAAATTACCCAACACGACTTTTGAAACACCCTGTATAGTGTGGTGAACCTAGACAAGTGTCCAGTAAGGAAAAGGGTTAGCCTATTAGGCTAACAATGACCACTTACTCTTTGTGGGCGCAAAAACTGTCCATCCATCAAAGTCCAGCTGATTTCTGCTCATTTACCACATCCATCATTGGAGTAAAAACTGTTATCAGCTGTGAAGTAGTTCCTTCTGATAAGTTTGGGAGGGATTATCAACGTTTAAATGTACAGTATATGAAAACTACAGAATGATCGAAAAGTCGCGCACGTCAAAATTGCTATCAGGAAAAGTACGCAACAATTAGCTGAATACATATTTTTTATTTCAATACAGTTTTAAAACTTTATAATGAACAACTATTACTAATTTGGTGTTAAATTTATTCTAATTACTTAAACCCTTGATTCAAATTTAATATCATGCAAACAGTATGAAAGTATAGCTTTACATGTATATTATTTTATCGTAAAATCAAAGTTGCAAACTGACAAACCCTCCCTCAAACAGATAAATTTTACCCATAGGGGCTCTTTTTATAAGTTTACTTTTAACGGTTTCATAGGTTTATTTTAAAAGTGGAGATTCATGATTTATTATTAATAAACACAGACTGAAACCCATCTGACTGTAAAGCACAAGCAAGGTAGAATTGAGCCCTAGGGGTAGTCACATGTGTTTGTTTACCACCATGTGCCTAGTGTATCTTCCATCATCTATACGTCCACTACTACAGTTTCCATCCATTTATTTCCCAATGTCTATCATCATACTCGTAGTCTAGTTGAGGCTGAACCCAGGAAATATGTTTTTTTTCGACCCGATAAATCAATGGCAGTCATTCAAATTAGCTTGTGACGGTTTGGAATCGTGCGCGACTCGGAGCTCATCCTCTGCTGGCGCGGGTTCGATCCCTGCAGTTACCACTTCCATTTGTAAAGTTACTATGCGGTATCGCTAGGTAAAGGTCGAGGTTGAGCGGTGAGAATAACTTATTTATATTTGGAGGAAGATGTCCGCGTACTGCCCGACTCGGGTAAATACATACCTATTGACGTTGTGGGGAGGTTTAAAACTTTTCCATAATCCTTTGTTTGAAGTTTGTTGTTGACGATGGTGCAATTTCTGAGCGGAATATTATTACGGAGGTTTTCCATCGTTTTTGAGAAGAACAAAGTACACGACGTTTCGGGATCTGGTATCTGACCCCATTTACAGTTGAGTAACCTAAAACATAACATACAACATTAGGAAGAGCTAGCCTAAAATTAATCAGTGCAAGCTGACCAGTCATCCACTACCGAATAACTGTTGTGTTTTAAACATTAAGCTCTTGTGGCCAGCTAGCCTAAAGAAACTATAAAACATGTAACCACACACTTTACGAATAAAAAAACAAACAAAATAATGAGAAATCGAATCCGTCTACGGCCAGTGGCCGACTACCTGCTCAGCCGCCAGACAGCCCCATAGGCTGGCTTGGAGCAGCGGACGACCAATCACAGCCATGAATCAAACGGACCAATTATTGTTACAGAGACCACAGGAACACCTATTTATCCATAACCTATGGGAGGGACATTCCTTAGGTTTTGATGAATGGATCAGGTGTTACTTTTCACCTGAAGACGGGGTCAGACTCCAGATCCCGAAACGTCGTGTACTTTTTCCAGAATATTTAGTCTTCGAAAACAAGCAGTATGAACGATCGCAAAATTAAAAATATTCGTGTGGGAAAACATTCAAAAACCTGTAGATGTTGATACTATCTTGCCTCTACATTTTGGAGAGATATCTCTTTTTCGAATGAACTAATACCAAAACTACACATGCACTGTCTTGGAATTAAAGGCAGAATAACTACCGAACTGGTGACACAGAACAATAGTTCATGAACGTTTGCCTTCCTTAGCTGGAGTTCACGTCGTCAACGAACTACCAAATACGAACCTTGAGCCCAAGCAAAAGTAAAAGCTCGTCACAAAACGACGATCACTAGATATTTGCTAATACCTTTAGTTGTATGTAATAAGAGTACTTTTATTTATGCAAAACAATCAATCAAAATTACCCATGAAAACTGTAGTTAATTAAGCGCTGGATGTTTGAATTGTAGATATCAGTTAACCATTGATTGTTTGCTGAGCGGTAAATCATATATGTGATCTGCTAAATTCAATTGACATTTGTTACGGCTCATGAATCTGCATAATTATATTAATTTTGGTCCTTTACTACGTTATGATTATGAATTACCGAACTGTTTTGTACCCGTGCTTCGCTACGGAAACCTATGCCGGAAAAACTACACAGTAGGTTTCTTTATTTAAAGAAGATTCTTAGGGTTTAAATATAAAAGTGTTAGATTACGTTTGAAGTTCTACGTTCTTAATTTAAAATACATTTTTTTAATTTCCGAATTTATATGCAGAAGCCTCAATGGAATTATGTCCCAAATATTTCCGTATAAGTATATTAACCAGCTTAAAACATAGTTAACAGTTTTATTCCACGTTATGAGCGTTAGGGCCTACCCAGAGTTGGCTCTATACGGCCGCTCTTAATAAATACGATAATCTATCTAGATGTTTACCCCCTACCCAAAATGTTTTGGCCTAAATTACCAACACGACTTTTGAAACACCTTGTAGTGTGGTGACTTAGACAAGTGTCAGTAAGGAAAAGGGTTAGCCTATTAGAGCTAACAATGACCACTTACTCTTTGTGGGCGCAAAAACTGTCCATCCATCAAAAGTCCAGTTGATTTCTGCTCATTTACCACATCCATCATTGGAGTAAAACTGTTATCAGCTGTGAAGTAGTTCCTTCTGATAAGTTTGGGAGGGATTATCAACGTTTAAATGTATATGAAAACTACAGAATGATCGAAAAGTCGCGCACGTCAAAATTGCTATCAGGAAAAGTACGCAACAATTAGCTGAATACATATTTTTTATTTCAATACAGTTTTAAAACTTTATAATGAACAACTATTACTAAAATGTTCAATTTTTACAACATAATTATGTTTAAAATGGCGTCCTTGTTAGGTTACACATGCACGACCTCGTTTTACCATGATTTTGTTTTTACTTTGTGAAATACTCTCACATTGATATTGTTAATATCTGAAGTTACGTTTCTCTTCAGTTCATTTAGAGTGTGTACCTTATTTATTTACGCCTCCAAAGAAAGAAATTTGTGGCAATAAATCTGGAGAACGAGGGGCTATAATAAAAGATTATTTTATGGTAAGTAGATTGCACAAGGATGCCACGTGGCTGAGGCAGGAAAATCAACAAATTTGTGGAAGCCCAAACACAGATAGCGCTGCGAGGGACTTCTTAATAGAGCCACTGACGCACGTTTTCCAGAGTTTTGAAAGAAAACCAATTAACAATTCGTGTATATGAACGACTTAAAAAATATTGACAACAAGAATAATTTGCTCTTAAAAAACGTAAAGCTAGAAAAATACACAAAAACTACACTCATGATTAAAACAATAAGCGAAGAGGGTTTCCCGGTTGCAGAGAGATGTAAAATGGCGAGGTTTAGACAGCTGTGTACAGTCTGTTCAAGTGCAAGTACACAGTACAGTCATGTCACAGTAAAGTGGACTTGACGTGTACGTTACAACGCTCTGACGTCATCTCGTGTACTACTTTCATCATAGCAATTACTCAACAATTTAATTAGTTTTGTTCGGTATATTTTCAAATTCAACTTCGAAAAGTTTGAATATAACTTTAATATTGCGTTTGGAAATCGATTGCTTAAAGTGTTTGCTATATTAACTGAATTTTAATAATGCGTTTTAAATATTAACTCTGTCCGTGGCTCAGTGGGTAGACTCTGGGCTTGCAAAGAGCGAGGTCGCAGGTTCAAGTCCCGGTGCATGGGTTTTGGATCGCTTTCCCAAAAAGCGTTTTGTAATGACTCAAGCCCTAGATCAAGTAACTAATACAAAATACCATTGGTGAAGATAGTAAAATAATATCAATATGGAGGGGTGGGCCTCATTACACGTACTTAGAAGGCTAGTAAGGGCGTAGCCAAGGAAGAATTTCCAGGTCATACCCCCAACTATTAACATTGATAAAGGTCCCAAAACTGTCCTAACGGGATATAATGCATTCACAATTGAATTTCTTTTAAGTCGTAAATACGAGTATAAGAACTTTGACGTAATGCTCGAAACATTTGGAGTAACCATGACTCTCACAAAGTAGACAAACACCGAAAACACCGATCTGGTTTGATTATGTAATGGGCATTAGTTTATTTGTGGACTAGTGGTTAGTTCTCGAGTGTCCATCCAAAGTCTACAGTGTACATTCTTACAATGCTGTATAGGAAATATTTCCAGATTATTTGGCAAATTATTATTTTCAAAATTAACAAAATGGCGGATTACGGCTAAATTAAGCCGACATAAAAAAAATGTTACTAGACATTTTCGACTTACTTTTGTATGTAGAATCCGGTTCTGCATAGCGCTACACATTTTGTGACACTCTGTACAGTAATAAAGAATAAATCTTGTGAAAATGGATTTACACAACGCAGATAACTGGAGATGGATGGCCAGCTGGATCTCGGGTCCATTTGTGATATGAATGGCTGCAAATTCTGCGGCCCTCCTGCCGTGCCACTCAGATGCTGTGTAATTACCTACATTGTTAAGCCTTGAGCCTTGAACAGCGCATTTCCTCAAGTAATTATGTAAGATCCGATCTTAAGGATTTCGCTACGTTCAATCGTTATAGCACGCGGCAAATTGGTAAAATAAAAATGGTCCAAGGATGAGGTTTTGTTAATGTTAAGTTTATGAGATCTATTAATTACAACTACAATCTAGTTCTTCCCGTTCACACCACGTCCAAACTTAATATTTGGTTGAGATTCAGTTTCAGCCAATCAGTGACTGAAGATGGTACTCCACAGCGAGGCCGAAATATCTCAACTTAGTTGTGAAGTTCCGGTGTGAACTGGAAGAACTAGATTATAGTTGTGACACCGGTCGCGAAAGCATAAGAGTTAAGTTTATCTGTAAGTTGTTAGTATCTATTTAGTAGGAAGAGGGTGGTATTTAATTTGTTAGACAGAAATGAGTATAATTAGGAGGATAGTTAGGGGCATAGGAGTATATACCAACGTTAACAATAAACTTCAAAAAAACGAGCAAAGAAGTATCGTTACATGCTTTCTACATGCCGAGACAATAACAGTTGCATGTAATTAATTATTACAACTTTCTGCAAGCGATCTGGAATTACACCAACAATCTTCCAAGTACTGCGGTCAGTGATAGCAAAAGATAAACACATTATTTCTAGAGTCTAGTGCACATTTAAAATATTTACAAAATCAAACCAGCTGAAACTATATTTTGAGAGTGTGTACCAACACGACAGTTATTTAACTTCTCTTCAAAGGACTTCTAAATATATTTTAAACGATAACCCATTGTATAGGCTTACTGCGTATTGTATTTTTTGTAAAATAACGATTTCTTCGCCTTAAAACAATTGAAATAGCTCTTCAGAGAGTATCTACCGACATACAAGTTGTTTTATTGACTCAGCACGTACAAAAAACATATAACGCTAACTCACATGAACTTTTGTCTTAAATTCCAAAAGTTTCCTACCGTTTTACATACAGGGACACAAATTATGATAATTAAGAAGAGCCAAATTTAATAACCAAAGTTTTATCCTTTTAACGTTTTCTTCATTGATTTAGGATTTTTGGTCTACTTTGCAACTCAAATTGAATCTTTTAATGTACATTTTTTAGTCTTAGAAATTAAAATCCAATCTTGGAGTTGATAAATAGATGTGAATAAAATGAAAAACAAGGAGGAATTTCTCGTTGAGCCAGCGGCAATTCCAGATATGAGTATCTTCGTGATGTCACTGTTTACTGGCGAGAGTATAATGAAATTTCATCCAAACTCATCACTTACTCGTACTGTATTACGTAAGAAACATCACTATCACGGACACGAATAAATTCATCATTCCAAGGTAGCCTATTTCAGTACGCTGATGACACCACTTTAAGTTATAGTTGTAACTATGAGGAATTTGGTGCACAATTGACAAGGAGAAAGTAACCAGTTGTATTCGCTACTTTGAGAGCTTACATTTAAAAATTAATTAGGAAAAATCATTTTCTATGAGTTTTGGTATTTCAAATGTGAAAAACTTACCAATTAGTATATGAATTATAATATACACTATTCATTTTAAATTTCAGACTTTTCCTTGGACAAAATGGGTTGGGATAGTCATGTTAATTTCATTTGAAAAGATAACTTCTGGTATCTTTATTATGACAATTATCAGCTTATTGTAAACTAGATGTTTTGGACAGCCTATCGGAGTGATACAGCCGCACATTTTGTGTGGCACAGTATTTTGGGAAAACTGCGCTGAATCTAAAATATAACGAATTTTGATTCAACAAAAATCGGCATTCAGAACGGTTCTTGGGCTGCGCTTCGGACAGACCCATCGTGATGCGTTTGTCTCGTTGGCTATTTTAACCGTTGCTTCCTTTTTCATATTTGAAAAGCTAATTCTTTTGTTTTCAAAATTCAATGCCACTTTCTCAAACTATGGCATTCGCAGCAATGAGAATATGTTAAAATTTGAATCCCATCGCCTTGAAATGTTTAACAAACTTCCACTTCAGGCTGGAAAAAACTATTTAACAAATTCCAATAAATATTAGATCAACCAAAGTCTTTGTTTCATTTAAGAGAAAAACTAAAAAGAGTTCTTCGTAAAGAATCTATTTTACTTCTATGAAATTTATGAATGCTTCTAGTTAGTATAAATGATTATAGTTTTAAATTGCGTAAGTACAAAATTAGATCCTATCTTACCAGTGATAGAAGTCAACACAATTTTATTGGATAAATGACTACAAATAATAAAAATAATTCAATTTTATATTTTATACGTGCTTGAATACATTTAACTTATGTTATGATATCCAAAATTTAACCGATTGAAAATTGTATTATCTGAAGCTTAAAGGGCAGATTTTGAATGTACCTAATTAAGCTAAAACTTTATTAAGAAACTTTCAAGCTTGCAGTAAGTGCTCAGTTTACTTGTTATAATCTCCAAGTCAAATAAACTTCAGTTTTACCTTTAAAGAGGAAAGTTTGTTTAAGAGTAATAACTAATAACTAAACGTGAAACCCTCTTTTATCTTACAATTTGTACCAAATGCAGGAGTTATTTTATTTTATATTTAAAATAATCTTTCGTTACTTTCAGTAAATACTATTAATTTATTCAATAACTATCTATTTCTATCGCTAGACAGAACCAAACAAAGCGTTGAGTTCCCCAACACCTCTAGAGTCAAATGGCAACAATTTATATAGCCTGTTATATGTGTGACTATTATACATTTTGAATTTTTCGTCCGAATTTCATTACGTTAGGAACAAATGTTCCTTTAGTAAATATCAAGGACTGGTTCGTTAACCAGCAAGATCGGTAAATCGGGGCTTTGCCCCTAAAAATGCTTCTTTAAAAAAAAAGGTAAAGTTTGTCTTGTTTAGCGAGGTGAAGTTAAAACTATAAAGTCCTTTCTACCACTCAACCTCGACCTTTACCTAGCGTCACAGTAAAACTATATTTATAGTCCGATTTCGATTAAACTTGGCATTAAAACTTATGACATTATATCTAACATGTGTACTTTTTCTCCGGAAGTGGCAGGAAAAGTCCGTTTCTCTCTTTTACTAAATTGCTCTCCGCCACTATTATATGAACTTTCAAACTAACATGTGTAGTACGTCCAGAGTACTAGTTTTTACAGCATAAACCCACTAGAAAAACTGTATATTTATTTTTTGTTATGATCATTTTACTACCACCACTTTTTACCACCATTAGGATGAACCGATTTTGTTGATTTTCCGTACACATGCTTGATTATCATATATTTAGTGTTTATACTTCACTGTTGATCATCACTGGTTCTATGACATCAAACCCCTTTTTTTCGGGGGGGTGGGGAGGGGTGAGACCAGCGGGCGCATAAGCTCCGGAGTCGCGCACGACACCAATACCACGGTACGCTTCACCAAAAATGAACAGGAAAAAGAAAACCTTTTAAAATACAAATATTGAAAGAAAGAACGACAAACAAGAAGATAGGAAGGCAAACTTCGCGTGCCACGTTTAAGAGTAACTAAAGTTGAATTCTTGACGAGTTTGACATCGATCTGGTGTTTAATATTTCAGGCGTTGATTCTTGCTAAGTTCCACTGTCATTGCAAATCAGCTGCACGAAACCACCAGTTCATAACTTTGTTCTTATTTATAAGGATATTATTATTGTAACCTACTGTATCAGTTGTAGTTTTTACATTTTGGCCTTGGTTTTACATACAGGCAACCAGTCTTAAAGAAATCTTTTCGATAGTGTCACAGCCGATGAGAACATCGACAGTTGGCATACCTGCTCCAATGGACGGTTGGCAGCCCTTTGACCATTAGGATAGCAGGCAGCAAGTATCTCAGTTTCAGCCGATCAGTGGCTTAAGATGGTACAGTGCTGGCAAGACCGAAATATTTCAAGCTAATAATAATAATGTTTTGACGCGGTGTGAACCGGAAGAACTAGATTATAGTTGTGACACTGGTCACGAAAGCTTAAGAGTTAAATGTAATAACCAATATCTGAATATAGCAATTTTTAGTTAATAACTATGTATTTTAGTATTATTATTTATTACGTGCAGTACATAATTAGTAGACTTGAAGTAGTAACTTACTGAGGAACTAGAGACTTCAACGGCCTGCATAGTGACGTACCTGTTAACAAACATATTTGCATTTAATGATTTATATTTTTAAAAACACACACACAAACAGCCAAACAAAGTAAATCTCAACAAACTAACCGATATCAAAGGTAGATTAAGTTTACATTTCTAAGTCTTGAAACGTGTTGGTGCAATAGTGTGTCTCCTTTTTAAATGGTCTTATTAAAAATATGGTAATACCAAATTTAACACTATTAAATTTATAAAACCTTTCATTGAGATATGAAAAGTTACAAAGCTACTAGAAAAAGTCCTGTAAAACTTGAAAATGCAGCTTTTCATAGCTATGTAAATATACGTATAATATAACTTTTGGGACATCGTTAGGCTAATTGTCTAGTACCTTCAATACGCCTTGTTCGTTTGTAGAGTCGCTCGCCATTCCAAACCACGTCTAAAATGACAATTCTTTATTCCAATTATGTACATAATCAAACACACGTCACGGCACATCCAGCCAATATGGTCTGAATATAAGTGGAATAGTGTTAGATGCTGACAGCAACAAAATGATAACACATTCTCTCTGCGCTTTTGCTGACAGCTGCAACAAACTGTGAAACGAACATTGGCCAGAAAACAGCAGCACAAACAAATCATAAACAAACGAGTTCATGTGTTGTGAGGTAAAATCACCAACACACAAACACTCAGTAGTGTGATGCACACAACTGGTATTTCATTTCTACTTTTTACAAACATTCTGGATTCCTCGTCATTATTAACGAACTTTCTTTGTAAATAGAGCTATTCATTTCTCTCACCGAATAGAACGAAACGTCGTTGAGAGGTGCGTTTGCAGTTTTTTGCTTCCCAGCACCTCCTGAGTCAATGGCAAAACTTTATATATATTTATATGTGACAACTTTAAAAGTCGAATTTTGGTTAATTTTCACGATATTTGGAATATATGTTCCTTTTACAAATATCAAGGTTAAATTAGTTAACCAGCTTGGTCGGATCATACGTTTCAAAGTGGTGGTCATTCAAAGTTTTGTTTTTCTATAAATTGTAGCGATGCTATAAACGAACACAAGGTTCACCCTGTATAGTAGAGTTTACTCTCTTAATTGATCAAAACAACTCCCGTTGCTCTAAAACCTACCGTTTCAAAGTAATTCCGGTTTAATTATTTAATCCAATTTCTGCACTTTGACATTCAGAGCACTGGGCATAAATTAGGCTATTATATAATTTACTAGCCTATGTTTCCTTAAATACAAGCAAAAAGGTAAGTTTGTTTTGTTTAACAAGGCGCAGTTAGGACTCTTAAGCCCTCTCTACCACTCAATTTCGGCCTTTACCTAGCGTTACCGTATAGTCACATTACAAATGTAAGTGGTGACTGCGAGGATAGTGTATAAAGGAATTTCGTCTAATTTAAAGTAGACAAATGAAAACTTGTTCTGTTTTATTGGAAATCTGCCAAGATTCACAGTAGCACTTCTGGCTACGTGTCGGCTATGTTTACCATTTGCACATGTAAACATCGTTCTGTGGAATAAAACGGTAATGTGGAACACGTTCATGAATTAACTATAATCAGCATCGTATATAGATTCAATTTACTATATTCAACTAAAACTTCTTCTGAAGTTGGAACTTCAGAACGTATTGTGAAAAACGTCCAGCGAGTTTCCCCACGAAGACGGGATAACCTGAAGTGCTTTTGGCGTATTTTGGAGTTTCCTCTCCCCACACTTCCCCCCTCACTAACGGAAGTTTTGGAGTAAGTTCCAAATTTCTAAGGTAGATTACGGTGTGAAATCTTCCGTAAACGTCTTACAGACGTATACCAATACAGTGATACAGTACAAAGTATCCACTGGCTTGTAGAACTGCTTTGTAGAAATGACTGGGACTCGTGGCGTGGTCCTGTCGCTTCATGGAGGTCAGGGTTTTGAGGATGATATAGGTCTAAAGCGGCTCAGATAGTCTCAGTGATCATCTGATGATACCGCATCAACTCCCACCATAGTTTAGACATATCAGACCATCACCTGCGTGGTCGGAGTCACGTTAAGCCGTTGGTCCTTGTATTTCCATTGGTCATTGGGCTACTAATTAATGACCCAATCTAAGGAAGAGTCGGCCTTAGTTTGTAACAAGACTACACCTCATAACTCATTACTACCACTCATCACACTCATCCTTCACCACATATTTGCCTTAAAATACCCTCATGAGAGTGGTCGGCATCTCAAGTAGTGATATAGTGATGCCTGCCATACGGCACGTGAGTCTATGTCAACTGATCACAAGAATAAATATTGAGTTTGAGGAAGGGCAGTACAATAATACATCGTGTTTATCCTAATGGCAGAATCAATAACCATCGGTCAAACACACGCAACTCACATTTCAAGGTATTTTATGTAATAAGCTCATGTTTCAGGTGGTATTAGTGAATTTCCATAGGGTTAGAGCTGTTATTTCTATCACCACTTATAAAACGAAACGCTCTGCAGTTTTGAGCTTATCAACATTTTGAGTCAAATTGCAAAACCTATTATAGCCTACGATGTGAGTTTAAATATGTGAACACTCTAAAGGTCACACTAATTGTCCAATTTTCACGACATTTGGTAAAATGTTCCTTTATCTCCATGATAAGTTATTTAACCAGCAATATGGTCTATTGGAGTCACCTTTTTAGCGGAAGGGGTAACCCCAAAAATGTTTTATACTATAAAAACTGCAATTTTTCAAGTCAACTTTTTTTGCGTTTCACTTCAAAGGGCCAACCACATAATATGCACCTTTCAAGATAGCTCACTGTGAAATATTTTTAAATCCCTAAGTTTGACATAACCATGAATAATATTTTTTGAAATAGTAATGTTTACAAATTTAAATGTACAACTATAACTGGTGCAGATGCAGGATTTACAACGTAGATACGGCACATAATCACAGACAACTTCCCCATTGACTTGAAATCGCGGCTAAACACACGAGAAGGTCTAAATTGCTAAAATCCATTTACCTCACCGCACATCAAACGAAAATTCCTTATAACAAATTTCAAAATGCTTTAACCAAGTATCTTGGTCAGAGCTTGTTACACTGTAACTGAATTCTCGACTCATCTTAACTTTTAAATAAATGTATAGAGAATAGTGCAATTACTTGCATTGTAATACTCTAGTTGTATTTCATTATTTCTTTAAATATTAGCATCAACTTGTTGCATTTAAATAATCTATTAACTGGCAAGGATGTTTTATTTTGGTTTTCTTGGTGAATTTTAGTATTGTAAATTATGTTGACATTTGAAGCTGAGTATATTTGTCTCTCTACAATAAATGGTTGTCCCTGGTTTTCCAAATTTATTCATTCTCAACTAGCTCTTTTAGCTTCTATCAATTAAATTATTCTTCCAAGGAGCCCTTTTCGTCTAACTCTTTACAAACAATTGGAGCATGTTCCATAAACCCTTTTATTTGTAACGTTATAATTTCTTTGTATATGACTTGACATTCTGATGTTTTTGGTTTTATCCCAATCAATATTTTCTAACCTCCGATAGCCCTCCAAACGTGTATCAAACTTTGAATAATCCCTGTAAGTGATTAGCTTGCATCTTACTTTTCTTTTTCCAAAAGCAGGAGTACATACGAGCTTGTGGTCCGTACACCTTCATCCCGCGATGGGTAAGTGATGCTTTTCAGTTCTATAACATCGATCCTGTTTGACCCTCAGGCCGACCTGTCCACCACATGTAGGTCTAACAATGCAGCCGAGTTGCAGTGACTCTTGTGGGTTTTTATACGTTGAACTGTGTCTTCGATTCCTTCAAGAGACGGCTTTAAATACTTTGTTTCTGACGCAGTTCCTCGTCAACATATATCCAATATTCACATGTCCCTAAGCAATGTTCAACAGAGTTGACTTCCAATGGTTGACAAAGAGAGCTTGTAACACAGTTAGAAAAGGAAGTGTACCTTACAGGATGTAACCACACACAAAGCCATGTTCCGTCCGAACCATTTGGACAAATCTATCATGTAGACGGGTTTCAATACTAGATCAATTGTGACCAATGAGCTGAAGCTTAAGAGCAATGTAATAACCAATATATCTGAATATAGCAATTTTAGTTAATAACTAGGCTATATATATTTTAGTATTATTATTTATTATATGCAGTACATAATTAGTAGACTTGAAGTAGTAACTTACTGAGGAATAGAGATCTGTATAGACGTACCTGTTAACAAACATATTTGTATTTAATGATTTATATTTTAAAACAAATACACAAACACAGCCAAACAAAAGTAAATCTCAACGAACTAACCGATATCAAAGGTAGATTAAGTTTCATTTCTAGTGTGTCTCCTTTTAAATGGTCTTATTAAAATATGGTAATACCAAATTTAAACCTATTAAATTTATAAACCTCATTGAGATATGAAAAGTTCATAAAGCTACTAGAAAAAGTCCTGTAAACTTGAAAATGCAGCTTTTCATAGCTATGTAAATATAACGTATAATATAACTTTTACATCGTTAGGCTAATCTAGTACCTTCAATACGCCTGTTCTAGAGTCGCTCGCCATCTAAAACCACGTATAAAATGACAATTCTTTATTCCAATTATGTACATAATCAAACACACGTCACGGCACATCCAGCCAATATGATCTGAATATAAGTGGAAATAGATGCTGACAGCAACAAAATGATAACACATTCTCTCTGCGTTTTTGCTGACAGCTGCAACAAACTGTGAAACGAACATTGGCCAGAAAACAGCAGCACAAACAAATCATAAACAAACGAGTTCATGTGTTGTGAGGTAAAATCACCAACACACAAACACTCAGTAGTGATGCACAACTGGTATTTCATTTCTACTTTTACAAACATTCTGGATTCTCGTCATTATTAACGAACTTTCTTTGTAAATAGAGCTATTCATTTCTCTCACCGAATAGAACTATATACGTTGTGAGAGGTGCAGTTTGCAGTTTTGCTTCCCAGCACCTCCTGAGTCCAATGGCAAAACTTATATATATTTATATGTGACAACTTTTAAGTCACATTTGGTCCAATTTTCACGATATTTGGAAAATATGTTCCTTTGAAAATATCAAGGTTAAATTAGTTAACCAGCTTGGTCGGATCATACGTTTCAAAGTGGTGGCCATTTAAAGTAGTGTTGTTTTCTCTATAAATTTTAGAAGGATGCTATAAACGAACACAAGGTTCCTTCTGTATAGTAGAGTTTTTACTCTTTAATTGATCAAACAACTCCTGTTGCTCTAAAACCTACCGTTTCAAAGTAATTTCGGTTTAATTATTAAACTGAGTTTCTGCATTTGAAATTCAGAGCACAGGGGCATAAATTAAGCTATTATATAATTTACTAGCCTATGTTTCAAATACAGAAAGCAAAAAGGTAAGTTTGTTATGTAACAAGGCGCAGTTAGGACTCTTAAGCCCCTCTCACCACCAATTTCGGCCTTTACCTAGCGTTACCGTATAGTCACATTACAAATGTAAGTGGTGACTGCGAGGATACAATGTATAAAGAATTTTGTCCATTTAACCAGACCAATGAAAACTTGTTCAGTTTTATTGAATTCGCCAAGATTCACAGTAGCACTTCAACGTGTCGCTATGTTACCATTTGCACATGTAAACATCGTTCTGTGGAATAAAATGGTTAGTGTGGAACACGTTCATGAATTAACTATAATCAGCATCGTATATAGATTCAATTTACTATATTCAAACTAAAACTTCTGTGTTGAACTCAAACGTATGAAAAACGTTCAGCGAGTTTCCCCACGAAGACAGGATAACCTGAAGTGGTTTTGGCGGTTTGAGTTTCCTCTCCCCTGCAAACTTTCCCTCACTAACGGAAGTTTTGGAGTAAGTTCCAAATTTCTAAGGTAGATTACAATGTGAAATCTTCCGTAAACGTCTTACAGACGTATACCAGTACAGTGATACAGTACCTGTATCCACTGGCTTGTAGAACTGCTTTGTAGAAATGACTGGGACTCGTGGCGTGGTCCTGTAATCCAGCTTCATGGAGGTCAGGTTTTGAGGATGATATAGGTCTAAAGCGGCTCAGATAGTCTCAGTGATCATCTGATGATATGCCCGCATCAACTCCCACCATAGTTTAGAGATATCAGACCATCATATGCTGATGGTTCGAACATATGATGCGTGGTTCGAAGTCACGTTAAGCCGTTGACCCTGAATGCATTGGTCAATACATTAATGACCCATTCTAAGGAAGAGTCGGCCTTAGTTTGTAACAAGACTACACCTCATAACTCATTACTACCACTCATCACACTCATCCCACCACATTTGCCTTAAAATACCCTCATGAGAGAGTGGTCGGCATCTCAGTGATTTAGTGATAAAAGATGAATGATATGGTGATGCCTGCCATACGGCACGTGAGCCTATGTCAACTGATCACAAGAATAAATATTGAGTTTGAGGAAGGGCAGTACAATAATACATCGTGTTTATCCTAATGGCAGAATCAATAACCATTGGTCAAACACACGCAACTCACATTTCAAGGTATTTTATGTAATAAGCTCATGTTTCAGGTAATTATTAGCGAATTTCCATAGGAATTAGAGCTGTTGATTTCTATCACCACTTATAAAACGAAACGCTCTGCAGTTTTGAGCTTATCAACAACTTTTGAGTCAAACTGCAAAACCTAATATAGCCTACGATGTGAGTTTAAATATGTGAACACTCTAAGGTCACTTATTGTCCAATTTTCACGAAATTTGGTAAAATGTTCCTTTATCTCCATGATAAGTTATTTAACCAGCAATATCGGTCTATTGGAAGTCACCTTTTCGGCAAAATGGTTTTATACTATAAAAACTGTATTTATTGTTCAATTTCAATTGAAATTGGTATACACGTTTATAGCACATTACATGTTACTTCACGTTAATAAAATACGTTCAACCATCAATATAGCGGAGGAATGTTGTTTTTCACCGCCATCTTGATCTGGCTGGTTGGACTTTGTTGATTTTGATACAAACGTTAGGCACAATGTCATGTATGTTTATTTTATATTAAAATCGTATCAAAAATATAGATTAAATAGTATAACACCCATTTTAAGAAAACACCCCCTCCCCTCTTAAGGGCATTCCTGTGTAAATTATCCCTCGTAACAAAAGATTCGCGGACTCACGGCAGCGCTAATGGCTACCCGTCTGCTATGTTTTCCTATAACAATTATCAACAACGATGGTGAATTCTCTACTCTAGTTGACATGTGGATAACACAATTTCACATCCAGGCCGTCACACAACATGAACTGAATAGGCTCACTTGGCGCGGATGAGTTTGTGAATTATTGCATGTGGAATTGCACCGCCGCAATTCGCAAACACACTGTGCTAGTTTCCTGATCAACAATTGACACAGAAAACTGCAATTTTAATGTAGAAGTATTGAAATATAAAACAAATTCAATTAGGCAGAAAAGCAGCTAGGCGCTGACGCACAGCTGGCGAGAGTGCAGCGAACTTGCTTTACAAAAAGGGGACTGAAATTCCCGGTGAAAACGATTCCCGCTCACAAAAATATTTCGGAATCTGAATTTGCTGGCTAACAAACTTACCAACTGGCTATACCAAGTTTCATGAACATATCTGAACGCGTTTTTGAATTATTAACTATTTTCAAAAATTTACAAAATGGTAAATTACTGCTAAACCGAAATAAAAATAATATTGTTAGACATAATTACTTACTTTGTATGTAGAATCCGGCTCTGCATAGCGCGTTACACATTTTTGTGGCACCCTGTATATGCATAGATACTGGTACATAATATGTAGATAAAACAATAGTTTAAATTTAAAAGTGATTATTTTTAACCTAATAACATTGATGAAGGGTGAGTGTGATGAGACTTTTTGTTTTTGATGGATGATGAGGTTTGTTACAAGCCTTGTTACAAACTTGGGCCGACTGTTCCCAAATTGTGTAATTAATTAATAGCCCAACGACCAATGGAATGGACCAACGGCTTAACGTGACTTCCGAACCACGGGAAATGACTACCGTGAAAAGTTATCGCTGCACCCGGGAATCGAACCCGGGCTGATTTGGTGCGAAGCACGCACTGTACCACTGAGCTATGAACACGACTGCAACTGATTATAATATTCAACAAAGAACTAGTGTTGTATTAAAAAAAGTTTCAAACGTGACTCTATCAAAAGATGTAAATTCAACAGAAATGGAAACCTGTATTACAGTTGGAAAGGATTGTTTGGCTTTTCTTAAATTCCTTTGTCAAAGGACATTCTACATACGCCTGGCTGGCAAGTCAAAGAAATAAAAGAAACGCTCTGAATATGTGTTGATATTAAAGCCGGTTTACGCCGTAATGTAGTCTTTTACCCGCGTAAAGGAACTTTAAAAGTGAAAACAAAAGAACATATTTAAAATTCTACGAAACGTGTAACACCAAAATGGAAGAGATCAGGAGACTGTTTCCCTCTGTTAGTTTTTGCAAAACTTGTATTTTTTTTTTATTATTAGAGTTGTGCAGATTTATTTACCTCAAAACCTTTCAAAGTTTTGCTTATTACCACATCTGGTTGGTTTTTTGTCAGCCATTTTCAAATTGACTCACAGCCACGAATACATGTTTTTCCGCTCGAATGAAAAAGCTTTAATAACACGTTTTGGACATGAACATATCTGTTAAATACACAATGTTACATGCCTTTTTACAAACAAAAAAGTAGAAGTGTCACGAATCAAAAAACGGAAGTTCTGACTAGTGTGTAAAACGCGACTGGATTTTACTATTTTTTTTTAGCTATTCTGTATTTCACAGTTTACATATAACACAGAGTACAGTGAAGTGTATTGCAACGTGTTGTGGTTCACGTTGTACATACTCTGTGTGTTCAGTGTTCATCTAACAAACACATGAGCGGTCAGTTTATCAGCTATTCTCTCTGTGTTGCACTGTTCGTATGTTAGACCTTCACAAACTCGCAATTCCATTACGGCTAACTGCATAATACTGTATACTGTACAACAATACAGTAATAATATACAGTTACACAGTATTATACAGTTGTTAGTATTATACGTTTAAACTTAGATTTTGAACATTTTAGACACATCCTATGTAAGTTTTTAATAGTAGATACATGTAAATATTAATTTGAAAATACTATTGTGGACTTTTTCCGTCGTTAGTGAACAAGGGGAGCACGACGTTTCGAGATCTGCAATCTCATCCCGTCTTCAGGTGGAAAATAACAAAATATTCAAAAAAAAAACTAAAATGAAGTAATAAGCGTAAGATCTTTAGGCAAGTTTTACTTGAGGCTAGCATTTTTCTAATCTGTTGTGTTATGTTTTAGGTACTTTTCACCTGAAGATGGACTGCAGATCGCAAAATATCGTGTTCTTCTTGCTCACAAACGATGGAAAGCTTTCCCAATAACATTTCAAACTCAGAAATTCCCCCGTCGTCAACAACAAATTTCAAACAAAGAATTGGAAATGAGTTTTACATAGTGTTGTCAGACGTAGAGTACGACAGGACGATCAATAAGGGCTTGCTGATTGCGGCTGAATTTCGTTGGAATAAAAATAGTTATAATTATTATTACTGAAATAAGCTAACGTGCAACGTGTTTTGAAGCGCTCTTTTTTAAATATTGTGAACACAGTTTTCTAAGGAGTATCACATTATTTAGGTGTAAAACAGTAATTCGTTACTTTAGGCTGCATACAAGTTGCAAAGCGATTATATCAACAAACTTAAATGTATACCATAAAAGTAATAATATTTTAGATTTCTGTAACACCCATAAACCATAGAAAGTGTTTGTAGTTATGCATAACTATGATTATTGTACACTTAACAAACCACTTAGTTCTGATTTACAGAGGAAACAATACCCTGAATGTTGGCTAATTAATGTGTTTTGACGATAAAACAATTCCCTTGTTGTTGACATTGCGATCGATTCTTGTTTCTTTATTCCTTTTATTACATGTGACAAATTAAACAATCAAGTTTGACGTACGAAAATAACCAGAATGAATTAACAGTGAGTGCATTGTTTGTTCACTCGTAGAACTGATTTCTGATGCTAACATTTAACGTTTTCCCTGGATTATTTAAATTGACTCTATTTGTTTAACGAATTGTTTAATTAAAATTTATTGTTTTGATAAACGGAGGAATTTGGAGGTTTAATTAAACTTATTACAAGAGTTTGTGTTGTTGAGTTTTTTAAATAACTTATAAATGCATTAAAGTTAAATTTCTGTTGTTTTACGAGTATAACAGTTTTTAAAGCAAGTTTAAAATATAGTTTGTCAAACATAAGACAAATGAATATTTAAGTAAAACAATATTTTCTGTCTCTTAGCTTTTGAACCAAACGTGTAAAATTTAGGTTAGTTAATTTATTCATGAATAAATGGTTGCTCAAAGTTGTATCCTTATTTACCATTGATTAAACCATTGCTGGATATGATTGTGGGATAAATAACAATTTATCACGATCTCCAGTTATTTTAAATAATCCTACTTTTGTTGTGTTTAACACATTTTTCATGTTAGTTTGAAAGTTCATAATTGTGGCGGAGAGCAATTTACGGACTTTATTGTTTGGTAAAGTCTTAGGTTAGATCTTAAGTTTAAGGTAAAAAAGGTAACGTTTGTCTTGTTTAACGAGGCGAAATTAAGACTACAAAGTCCTCTCTACCACAACCTCGACCTTTACCTAGCGTTACCGTATAGTCACATTACCACATTACAAATGTAAGTGGTAACTGCGGGGATCGAACCCGCGCTAGCGGAGTGATGAGCTCCGGAGTCGCACACGATTTTAACCCGCCACGGGTCAGCTAACGCTTAAGTTAAGGTATATAATTAAATGTATTTCCAATATTAGTGTAGTCCTCTGAAGACAGGTGGAGTTTTCAACTGCCTGAAACGTTAGGAGTAGTTTTCCTCCAGAAGTGGCTGGAAAAGCCCGTTTCTTCTTTTTACTAAACATTATTTCATGAAAACAAATTTTTTGCTATCCGAAAAACAGCATTTATTAAAAACACACACCTTACTTGAAAGTATCCTTGTAAGTATATTTTTAAGACCCTTGACATGTACAGCTGGGTGTCACTTAAATCTTTAAAAAATCAGAAACCCTAATTCAAGGTGAGTAACTATTACGCGAGTACATTGTAATAATCAGCACAAACAATTGCAAACACGCCTGAAAATAAAATCATAACAGAAGCCATGAGGAAGAACCATAATGTGGGATATAAATTCGTAAAGAAAGCTTCTAGTAGCTCAACAGGAAGTAACACACAATGAGTATGATGATGCACAGATGCTTGACTATGATTAGTTTTGGAGGAGGAAAGCAGGCAGGATATTACAAGCCTGGAGCGTTGATGGTAAACACTCGAACTGATAGTTTCAAGGTAATGCAATATTATAACAATATTAATATTAAATGATTTTGTACAGAAACAAACACTCCAATAACATGTTTTAGGTTTAATTGGTTAGATCTTTCACGAGCAATCCTCGCATCATTAGACCAACCTATAAACAAACTGGTCACGTTGTCATTAACAGTATTCGAGGTGCCAGTGAGTAACGTGGTGCTCGTGACGATCATCTACGTGTCATCTTCGGCGAAATCGTTAGACGCAGTTTCGCTTCGTGGGAGTACCGATTGAAGAGCGAGTGAGAAGAGCCTCGCGCAGCATTGTGGATAGAATGTGCAGTTTGAGAAATTAGTATAAAGTGTAAATAGTCAAATAGTAAGAGAAAACTCTTGAAATAACTATTTTAGAGTTCAGTAGACGTAGAAAATCATCTTAGTTATTAGATTGTAGATATAACAATTCTTTGAACAACTCATACAAAGTACTTTTGCTAAAAGTAGCAGAAGGTTTGTGTGGTTGGTGTTTTTGTTTTGGGAATGCTCTTAAAAAGAAGACCATCCTGACCCATTTTAAATCGTTTATACGGAATACGGATGGGCTGAATTAGCAGAAACACGATGCAAACGTCAACATAGAAGAAACGTATTGCATACTGTCAATCACTTTTACATTGAAAACTACACATGCATCTAATATTGAAGTTCCAAGAAGAGTCTGGTATTGATCTACTGATGAATATTTCAGAGTAAACACTGAAACGTTACTTGACAAGTCTTGAGCACTCTAGTCTGCCTACCACTTAAACTCAGTTTAACTCTTAGTTAACCATAGTTAAACTTAACCTAGTTTAACAAACTCAATATTACTAGCTTTTCACAGTGTACTTTACAATGTTATGTTTCCAGTTTGAGTGATAGAGATGAATTCGTAGTCCTAACTTCACCTCGTTAAACAAGACAAATTTTACCTTCTTTTGTTCTTCGGTGTCATAAAACTAAAATATTGGTGACAGTATATGTTTTGCATTTTCTCTGCTCTGAAGATTTCATTGATTTATGTAATTGGTGAACAGTTATCCAGTTCCAAACATATTATACCTCTAGTTTATTTCTATAGTTTATCAATTATTACCTCTGTTACCAAAATCATCTACACAGTTCCTCATCATTTCATGTAATATCACTACGTTCTTTCTCTCCATGTTGTAAAATCACTGGTTGTAATTTATCTGTTTATATTATTTTAGCTTAAGAATTCTACTGTATATTATCTATTGTATCATCGCAATCATTCATTAATTTATGTTCTACCTCAATGTATAAATGGTGTCATCCGTTGGAATGAATGAAATATATAGGCCTAAGCTTTAAGAGTTTTTAAAGGCAGATCGAGGGCTTAAAAACACTAGGATTTAGACATTTAAGACACCTATATAAGACAGGCTTATTCCTCAGTTTTTACCTATCAGTAAACGCTGGGCTATCTTGTTCAATAGAGCTCTTCTACAAACTGGTGGAATTTTAACTAGAACCTTTCAAATATTTGGTAAATAGAAAACCCATCGATCATTCTTGAATCCTTCTTGATTGTAACGTGATAGCAACTGTGCTTTTGCTTGTGTAACTTGTACTTTATATTCGTTGATTTAATCCTTCATCGGAAGAAATATCAGATCCACTAATAAAGTATAAGTTCATATACTTGGACGGAAAACCATCAGCGTGTAGCCAAAAGTTAGGATAGCTAAAAATATGCCTATATGATATAAATACGTCTGATAAAAATCAACTAACTGTAAAAGCTACACCTTACTATATCTTGTAATACTCGAATGTAATGTTAAACCAAAGCTGATATAAATAATTATATATTGAAAAGAGCGGAGAGGAAATGTTGTAAAAAGCTTGTTTAACGTCAAAGCTTGCGTTAACTAAATGACTTAATTCGTTTTGTAAACTCATTGTACTTAACCATTTCAACAAGCTTTCTGGTAAAGTTGTGTTGGCTCATCTTAATATAATTTATATTAGTTTGAGGGAATGGTTTGATACGAAAAATAAAGGTGATACTCTTGTTTGATGGTTTTTGTTGACGATGGGAGGATTTCAGAGTTGAACTATTATCGCGGTAATTTTACTCTAGTTGCTGTTAACTTTCTTAGTGTCTTGTGTTTGTAGTACAGTATTGTTTTCTAGGCTAGTTTTTAAATTTAATTTTCTTTTACCTTAATAGCTACATGTTGTTTGGTTACGTTTTACTGGTCAGCTTACGCTGATTACTTTAGGCTAGCTCGTTTTAATGTTCTATGTTATGATTAATTGTGGTTACTTTCACCTGAAGGCGGGATCAGATTGCAGATCCCAAAACGTCATGATCGTTTTGCTCACTAACGATGGAAAATGTCCCCAACAACATTTCAACTTCTGGAATGGTGATACCGTGATATAATGTAGTAGATATAAATCACAGTGTCGTTTGATCAAGAGATATTACTATTATATTTAAATTCATAATAGTGGCGGAGATCAATTTGATCAGAAAAACCGACTTCTTCCTGAAGTGGCCGGAAAAGTCAGTTTTTCTAATTTAAAAGATATTACTAGTTGTCATTAAACACCACTGTTTTACATACAACTGATTTCAAATAAAAAAAAATAAAAAGTACGAGACGTAGAAAATAATTCTCGCAGCTTTAAAACACGTTCATAATTATCATAAAGGTAATCAACCAATGAATACCAATCCCATCTGACCTTATTTCGAGTATTGTATTTAATCGTACATGATGAGGTCCACTGGTAAATGAATGCGTCTTTGTAAAGATTCACACAGAGTTGATAAAGTTGATGAATAACTGTTTTTATTACTGTACTGAAAATATAACGACGTTCTCTTTGTATTTCGTTGGTAACATTGTCTGTCCGTGTGCTTATTATTCTAGAACACAAACACACGTTGTTTTGATTGCCGAAACCTGTAAAGTAAATATTGTATTTGACTGATTTGTGTGTTTCTGTAAGCAATGAATATTTTTTCTAATGTATAAATTAATGGAATACAGGAGGTGATTGTAGTCACGGGACTAGGGCGTAAAAACATTAAATTTCAAGAAGCCTTGGGCCATCTTTGTACACGCGTCTTTTTGTCTCTTTATAAGGGACTTCAGTTTGAAAAACAACACTGTAGTCAATCTTTGAACTTTTATTTATAGAGTCTGAAATAAAAGTTCTATATATTCCATACACGCACATGGAAGTCAATGATAAAGATCTAAAATCACGGTATTTTTTTTAACATTTTAGGTGCGTAGTCTTCAAAAGCTAAAGTGTTCCCTTAAGCGGTTTAACGGAACTTATCGAATTTGTATGACGATTCAAACTTTGAATTGAATTGAATGTGTTTTCTTTCTTAATTAGTGGTTTTAAAGAGATAGGCTAACTCTAACATCATGTGGCTTCGTTCCATATTATAATCATTACCTTTACCGTATTATTAGATAACGTTTAAACAGCTTTTGTATAATGTTCTGTTTTCTTCTTTTCTTTTGTTCAATATTTAATCAACTGATAGACGACTTTCCTGCTAAAATATTGATTCTTAAAGGCATTTTGCCCTTTATGTGTCACCTACTTGTTTAATTGGCTAACCGATCTAATAAAACTATTGAAAGCACTTTTACTATAGTCGAGAGCATAAAATAAAGTAAACCAGGTGGTTGAAGATGGCCTTAAGTGTATTTACACTTCCCGTCCTGGATGAAGAGGATGTTGAACAAGACACTGTAAACACGATGACATCGATCTCATGAATAGTTCACTCTAACAACAGCTGTTCGAGTTCTTTACAGTTGTTGACTGACATGAACAAGTCACATTAATCACATGCTCTTGTAGACCTTCCGTTCGCAACAGAGGAACAGCTGTCCAGTAAACTCTACGGGAACTGAGCCTGGAGTTCAATAAATATGTTTTGTTTTTTGGGGTGGTTGTGCGCGCAAAAACCTTGAACGTTTTCCTTTTGCTAAGGACGTCGTACGGATTTAAGGAAAGTTGAATTTCAGAAACTATTGTCGTGGGACTTGAAATCATCCTACATTGCCACCTTAAAAGCTTAATTTGCAGAGAAGCTAAGAAAATAAGAATCAAGATTTGCGTGCTAAGCATCGCTCCCATGCTGGCATTAAATTCTTTAATTGATTACCAGCAGAAATAAGATACAAAAATAATATAAAACTGTTACATTTAGTGTCCCATGTCTTTTACGGCGTGGTTGAGTATTTAAGTCTTTCTTACTTAAGATTTTGATTACAGATTTTTATTTTGGGGATTGATGAATGTGGTTGTAGTGCACTTTGTTTGGTGACTTATATTTTGATTTAGTTATATATTTGTTTGTTTTTCAACACACAATTCCATATAAAAAGATAAATTTAGTTATTATTATGTCACTCGATTGGTCAAATCAACGTGTTTCATTTGAGGATTTGATTAAAATAATTTAATAAACGTTCAAAGTTTATAATACGGTTTTGCAAATGTTTAGCCAAATATGAACTTTCGATCAAAACCTGAAACTTGATACTGGAATCAAAATGTATTAATTATTAACATTCTGGGTATTCTACAGTTTAAACAGAGTACTTTTGCAAATGCTTTTAATACCAAATTCAAAATATAAACCCTAAACACTAAATAAGGTAAAATATAAAGATTATTGACACAAAGTACCTAGAAAAAAGGTTAAGTTTGTTTTGTTAACGAGGTGAAGTTAGGATTACAAAGTCCTCTCTACCACTCAACCTCGACCTTTACCTAGCGTCACCGTATAGTCACATTACAAATTGTAAGTGGTGTGACTGCGCGGATCGAACCCACTCCACTGGAGTGATGAGCTCCGGGTCGCGCGCGATACCAATCCGCCACGGATCCGCTAACCACATTAACAATTCCTAAAAAAATTTTTACACTTTGAAAACATCGAAGCCGGTTTACACGGAATAAAGTGCAATTTACTAATTGTTTGTAACAAAATTAAAAAAAGATTTCGGACCCGTGGCGGAGTCGTGCGCGACTAATCACTCCGGCGGCGCGGGTTCGATCCCCGCAGTCACCACTTAAATTTGTAATGTGAAAATACGGTAACGCTGGGTAAAGGTCGATATTGAGTACTTGAGAGGACTTTGTAGTCCTAACCTCACCCATTAAATAAGATAAACTTTAACTTTTTAAACAAATTATAAAACAATAGTTCTTAAAGAATGATTACTTTGCAAAGGAGTCAACGTGTGCACAATTGAACGTTATTTGTTCTTGAACTAAATCAATTAGCTGATTACTATATCCAATTAACGAATACTCCATGCAAACAAAGGTTAATTCACACAGTTGGATAAGCAATTAGTAGAGATTCAATTGACCGGTGCAAAGGCCGTGCTGGAGTGCACTTGAACATTGCCTAACCTGAATCCTTCCATGTGTTTCACTGGCTACAAATTCTTTTGTAAGAAGTTTCTTTTTTGTAATATGCTTTAATTTTTGGGGCTAAAAATTCGTTATTATGTTCAAAATATTATGTTGTTGTGAATTTAAACCTAGGGCTTAAAGTAATCAACAGTCTTCTATTAGTAGAAATGAATTTAAAACAGTAAGCTAATATAATTAATTTTTATTTTGCACACATTAATTATATTGGCTTACTGCTTTAAATTCATTTCTATCAATCGGCAATATCTCCAGAAGAAGATTATCTTCTATTAGTATTGCTAATACTTTATCACTATAAATTAAAAGAGTTTGAATAATAAAGCGATTTGTATAGTTTTATCAACTAAAATACTGAGGAAAAAAGGTTTTCCATAGTATATTCTCCACTCTTACACCCAAGTTGGAGTTGCAAAGGTCTTTACTGTATAACGTCTTTATACAATGTGAACAATTAAACACATATGTTGAACTTTCCTAGAACCCCACAAGAAGAGAAGAACTACTTATCAGGATGTTTCCTATCGCGGTTTATAACTTTTTGATTTATAAAAAAAAAAAAAAAACACTTTCAAACAACACCAACGTGACCAAAAGTGCAGGTCAGTCTTTAGTAGAAAATAGCCTATACTATTCATTAAACGATAACACCTATAGATTTCATCTAGTAACGTGTCATCAAATACACGTTAACCAAACCAACGACGGCTATTTCAATGAATAACAACATGTTTTATTCAACAATCTTGTTTAGAGTTGGTGAATTTACAAATCTACGGTATAAAAAAAAACACAATTTATTAACGAAATGTCATGAATAACCTTTTGGTTATCTAGAATTCTAGACGGTAAAACTATAGGTAAACAGAACTTCGGTGATATGTAAATTGACATCGTCACGCAATATTTAATTTTTCCTGACAAATAAATGTATTATTTATTTAACTTCAACGCAACGTGAGCCGTGGTCTACATCTGAATACACATTGACGAGCTAGTGGTTCGATGAATGCTTTGATTGAGTGATTGAGGGGGTAATGGGGGTGAGCCACTAAACATCCCCATGTGACTCTGACAACCAACACTCTTCATGAAAACATTGACAAGCTAGAGGTTCGATGAATGTTTTGATTGAGGAAAGTGGTGAGGCAGGCTTGCGTCTAAAACAGTGACTGTGAGTTTCCTTTATGAATTCGTTGAGTGGCAACTCTATGGCCTACTTCTTAGCTTTGTCTCCTGTATGATCATGTGCGTAACGAGGCCACAACGTTTCGTTGAGACTGCGGAGATTCGGCAATTCCACAGTGTGTTGGAAATCTTTGCTCAGATTTAACCGTTCTAAGTTAGAAAGAGAGCGGATCGTGGCACTTTGAAAGTGGAAAGGGTTGAAAGGATAAAAGATTTAGCTGCTTAAAAACATTTCGACAAGAGCTTGAAGTTCGTCGATGGCTTGTAATAGTTCGCATCTGTTTTGTTATACACTAGGGCCGACTGTTCCTCAGATCGCATGGTTAATTAACAGTCAACGACCAATGGAATGGACCAATGGCTTAACATAACTGAGTGATTGGTTTATATCAGCTTTACACCCTCGAAATTGACAAGCTAAAAGTACGTTGGTTTCGAGTGTGAAGAGTTTGGGGTTGAAGTGTGATGGTAGGGTTGAGGGGGGTTACCACTCAACATCCCCATGTGACTCTGACAGCCGATACTCCACAGTTTCCGACATGTATCACACTCAACCCCTACCTCAGTGACTCTACTGCAGTTGAAAAATTATTATAGATGTTTTCCATCGTTTTTTAGTCAACAAGAAAACACGACGTTTCAGGGTGTGGAATCTGACCTCGTCTTCAGGTGAAAAGTAACTTAACCATTAGGAAATGAGTCAGCCTAAAAGTAGTCGGCCTAAGCTGACCAATCACCCACGACCAGAATTTGTGTCCTTATTATTTGTTTAACAATTAGCAAAAACAAAACAACATGAACACAAATACTAAGAAATTAAAAAAAATCAATAAATAGAGAAATGAAGGACGACGATGGCCAGTGACAGCTGCACACTGACTACCTCGCTGGCTAGAAGCTGTCTTTGGATTTAGACCAGAATCAGACTGGCCAACCGTCACAGAGGACACAAAATTCAAACTACGCAAACATAAGAAGAATTCTTTAAAGTTGTGATGAATGAATCAGGTTTCCTTAACAAAGGAGTTAAAAGACTAACAAGACTTTTAACAATGAACTTTACTACACGGTGAATCACGATAAGTATTTTTTTCGAAGGTTTATACAGTTAATAATAGAACTATAGTTACACATTCTAAAGTAGTTCTCTCTCGTTAAATTCAAACAAGGAGGAGGTTGTTTTGATACAAGTTAGTTAAACTAAGAATTTGCATTTACACCAAGTGAATACATTCCAGTAGAAGGATGAGTGTTTGAATTCTCGTCTATAACCAGGGAGTCATTAAACATCGATCAATGTTGATGGATGTATTATCATAATGTATGGTATGATAAGTTACAGGTTAGGTACAGGTACAGGGTGAGTTTTAAATGCTCTCCCCACCTTAAACTTTGAAAATAAATACTATGAGGGAAAAATCACATCCTTATAACATAATCCCATAGAGTATTTGGATAAAGTGTTAATTAACAATACATTGTATGTGAAATGTAGGATTTTAAACCTGATTTTGTGTCATTTTTAAATTGGTATAACATAGAATCGAGTCAAGATAAAAGATTAATCTTTGCGTCGTTGAATTTGTGTTGAAATTCCCTTTCTATTAAGGTGCCCCAAGGGGATGGTTTAGTATTTAAGAATTTATACCATTCTCTCTGATTTTAGGTGGTGGTGAGTGACGCAGGATTCGTCAAACAAACCAGAATCTTATAAACATTTCCTAAACGGGTTTAACACTATTTTCTTTTTCAAAAGTTAAGGTTGGAAGACATTTAAAACTCACCCAATTATTGCTAGCTAGAAAGTGTTTGTTACTCCCAAAATAGTTCATTGGCAGGTTTAGAAACAGATTAATCTTTATCGTTGAGGATTTTGTGTTGAAATTCTTTCTATTAAAGGTGCCCCAAGGGATGGTTTAGTATTTAAAAATTTAATGAGGGCCTTCTCTCCCAGATTTTAGGTGGTGGTGGGTGACGCAAAGTTCGTCCAAACAAACTTCAGAATCTTATAAAAACATTTCCTAAACGGGTTTAACACTATTTTCTTTTTCAAAAGTTAAGGTTGGAAGACATTTAAAACTCACCCAATTATCGTTAGCTAGAAAATGTTTATTTTACTCCAAAATAGTTCATTGACAAAGGTTTACGAAAAGGGTTTATTTTACTATTCGTCAAGTTGTAAAATGAATATAAACAATTTCTGAGGAAAAATAGGTTAGCTCATTGTCTACGTGTTTTCTTTTCTTTTAGATTACTTTTCACCTGAAGACGATCAGATTCCAAATTTCATAACGTAAATTAGTGCAGAACGGTAGAAGAGCTACCTTGGAGAGAGAGAGTAAAATAAAGCATAAGTTAAAGCTTTTATATTTTGTTTTGCTGAAAGAGAAAAATGCAGTTTTTTGGTTGTTTTTGACAGATTATCTTACGCTAGTTACTTTAGGTTAGTTCACAAAATCCACAATTATTATATGCATGTCAATTATTTTATATGAAGAATAATTAGTTATTTAGTGAACAACGAGCCTGTGGTATTTCGACATTCCGCGTTTCTTACATACTAATAACATCTACTATTAATGTGATTTCAATTGTGATTAAATTATTTTATCGTCCGTAACTTATGTTTAAGTTCCAGTTGTTGAGTGTCTCTGACGATAAATGCCGATGCATTTGAAAGGCCTCAGACAATACAAGTTTAATTATAAGAATGTTTGCCGTTTTCTGTTATTTACAAACTATTTAATAACAAAAAGCTCTTGAGGATATGCACGTACTTTAGGTTTGCTCATTTTCTAATAGTATGTGTTATGTTTTAGGTAACTTTCACCTGAAGACTCCAGATCACAAAACTATAATTAGTGAAGAAGGATATAGGAAAACCCTCTAAAAGGAAGAAACATAATACAAGAAATCCACGATTTGGACGACAACCTAGTCCGCTGGTGGCGAGTCTTCGTGGAGGCCAGATGTTATCTCAGTTGTGCATTATCAGTTCAAGGGCTTGAAAGCAAGTAGTGTCAGAAAGCTGAAAGGAGGAGGAAAGCACTGAAGCGATTAACGGGATATTGCAGAGAAGATAAAAGCTCATCAAGCACTACTCTGCGCTTTTGACTCACAGTTTGTTCATTCAGTTCCAAACAAGAACTTCATCTTCTCATTTCCGAGTGCGAAGAGTTTTATTTCGTTCTGAAAACCTGTTCAATTACCTTAAGTATCTATGAGTGCTATTGAATTTAGACTTTTGGGCGTTTTACTTGCAGATTAATTTTTATCGACTAAGATTGTTTTAGTTAGTCTCTTTTCACTCGACGAAGACATTCATTTTCTCGAAACATGTTGTGGTAATACACAATATTTGTTTGCAAGTTTTGAAGTTTTTATTTAAAATTAGTATTTATTACTTTGGGAAACAGTGGTTATAATGAATAACATTGTATCCACTTAAGTCTTTTTTGTAGACATAAGTGTTTTTTGTAAGGAAAAGGATTTATAAGCGACCATTATAAAAACAACTGCTAGCTGAAACTTGAAATATTAAGCTGTTTATAAAAAGTAATACAGATTTTAAAGTGTTAGGATATTAATACTTGTAGAAGAATTCTTAAGACCTCATACCTATGATTTTAGCCTATATAAATGGTGTTTACGGTATTATTAAAGGGAACCGTTGAGTTCACATTTGCATACACTATTCCCCAAAAAATCATTCGTGGTATGAAAGTCCCCACAGTCTGTCAAAAGCCAAACAATCTTTCTTGGATTATTTTCGAACACGTTCCAATCAAACGTGTTTGCTCTATTGGACTAAGTTCTGTTTAAGTAGTACAAATAGGTTAGTATTGCAAATTGTAGCCTTTCTTTAGTGAATATACAAGAGTGTTTAGTTTAATATATTTAAATATATCAAGTGTCAATCTTATTCTTAGTTTCTTAGTTTTCCTATAACCATTTGGCCCGAATACTTTCTTGACGGTATATCTTAGTTGTTAAAGAAATTGCTCCACTAAAGTACACCACTAATATTGTATTCTGGCTAAACGAAAAGAAAAAGGAACCTAAATTAAGATTAACACCTTTTTTGAATGTATTAAATTGAACCCTTTCTTGCCCTTGTTCTCCTAAGGTACAACTCTCTAACGTGCACGTTTTTTTTAAAGAGCTTAGTAGTCCAACAGATATTAAAAGAGAGACTAAAAGATTTTCAAATTCAACAGATGGCCTACTCACGGGAAAGCCTGACATCAATATCGTTATTCTTTTAGACAAAAACATTTATTCCAGGGAGAAGTTTTTATTCCAGGGATGTTTTTGGAGGATCTAATGACTTAAGCGATTTCCTTCAACAATGATGATCCAAGAACAAAGAAATATAAATAGAAAGGTTGTGCTTGAAAGAGATGAGATTAAGTTTGCAAAGCTATCACTAGCCTGTGTAGACAAGGTTCAACCCAGTTCCATCAACAAATTGCCATCGACCAGACTGTGAATTTTTTATTGTTCTAACTTCTTTATCCTCCAATAAATTGTTCAAAAACTGATAGTTTGTATAACTTAAAAAAATTATTAAAGCAGTAGTTTTATAAAATGTACTAACTTTTTACGTTAGCATTATAGGGGGAAATTAAGACTCAATACTACAATTAATATTGGTATGAACTACATTCAAATTACTACCCCTCAGAGTTTAAAAGTACAAAGCTGCCCCCTTGTGAGCACCTCAAGAAAGGGAGATTTTAGCAGAATTAAAAGATTTCAAAAGAAAAACTTTTATCTCGACTGTATTTCTTTGTAACATTTATTAAAGATGACACAAAATCAGGTTTAAATGCCACATTTCACATACTATTTATTTTGAATGACTTTGTTTTCTTCAAAATACTCTATGGGATTACCATATGATACCCTGTATAGGGTTGTGATGTTTCCCTCAAGGTAGTTTGAAAAACACTTTGTCATTCAAAATAAATTGTACTCGTATGTGAAATATGACATTTTAAACCTGATTTGCGACATCTTTAAATAGCTATAAAAAAAAAAGAGTCGAGATAAAAATGTTTCTTTACGTCGTTCAATTTGTTTTCCTTTTCTTTTGAGGTGTCATAAAAGGGGTTTATATTTAACAAATTTGGGGGGCCTCTCCTCTGGCTTATGAGAGCAGGGTGGGTGACACAATCTATGTCAAAACAAACTACAGGATCCAATAAAAACATTGCCCAAATGGTGAGTATTTCCTTTTTCAAAGAGTTAAGGTGGGGTACATTTAAAACTCACCCTGTATAAAATAATACAGTGTCTCTTTGTAGCAGGCCCCGACTATAAGAACAGCGTGCATCGAGCCGTTGGGAAATCAAGCTTCATTTGTTTGTAAATACTGCCCAACTCAGGTACTAATGACGGCGTATTTCGGACTAATTTACCCACATCTTTCTCAGAATTGGAACAACTCAAAAGCTGGATTAACACTGGGTAATTCTATTAAATATACATTGGCATCGCAAGAATTTTCCTGTTCGGTTTTACTATCGAGTTTCCTTTGGAAAAATGAGTGAGGCCGTCAGCATGGTAAGACACAGACCGGGACCGTGAAATGAGCACCGATCCTGACGACCCGAACATGATTTGAACATTTTACAAGACTTTATATACATATAAATATTACAATTAATTATAATTAATTGTAATTATATGTATATCAGTTCATGTATGCCGGGTGGCAAATAAAGTGTCTAAACGGATTACAGGGTACTATTAGAGCTAGAAAGATGAAAACAAACTTTATTCTCTGGAAATCATTACATGGAGATTCAGGAAAAATAGTTTAAGATTCTCCAACGAAGTCTTTATTATATCAACTTGATTTCTATGTTGTTTGTTAATTTTTCAATATTCATTTTATATAACATAAAATGAAATAATTTCTTTCAAAATATTATATAACATAATAGTATTACGGTTTTAACTTAACTCTTTCTGATTTTGCCAACGGCTACAAACAATTGTTGCTAAATCCTATTATGTTTGTTTTTGTCATGTTATGAGTTTTTCAAGAAGAAACTATTTTATTAGAATTGTGGCTCTTAAATTAGGTACCAAGTAAGTCAAACGAGGCACACTACTAAAATACAGGCAAAATCAAGGTTAAAATTGGCTTTTTTTTCATAGCTCTTAAGCAATTAAGATACACAGTTATGTTTAATAAAAAAAATTGTTTATATTAAAATTATCTTTGCAATGATATGCAAAATGCTATACCGTACTTTTTTAATATTTTGACTTATTCATGATAATAACTTAAATGTTTACATCGATTTTGAGGTGGTAATGTTATGAAAACATGGTTGTACTATATTCCATTGAAAAGCTCGTAAATTTTTAAGAAATAATACGTAAATCATATTTTTAATTGAACTTATAGTACTACAGGGAGTCCGTAAAGCTTACGCGACTCATGTTCATAACTCTAGCTCTGTAATGGCGCAGTATATCAAAAAAATTTCACCAAAATGTCGAGAATTGTCTTCTGATTAAAACTATGTTATGACCCACCTTTGTATTTAAAATCTCGAGTTTTGACCCGTGAGGTTCAGTATTGACACACTCTGTATACTGAGAATCTTAAAAATATTTGTCCTGAAATCTCCATGATTTCTAGAGAATAAAGTTTGTTTCATCCTTCTAGCTCTAATAGTACTCCTGTAATCCGTTTAGGACATTTACTGTGGCCACCGGTATAAGTGTGTACCGTACTCTCTGTAGGTCTCATTTTTGTCCGATTTGCATGAAATCCGGTAATAATATTTTGTAAATATCTCGGACAAATTTGTTCACCAGCAAAATCAGGCTACCGGAACCTCCCTTTTGGGAGGAGTTTTGGTTTAAAAAAATGGTTTTAATTATATAAAAACCGTAAATGTCATCAGATTTTGATGAAGTTAGGAATAAATATGTATTTTGATATTATGCATCAATGTACCAAACATTAAGAACATTATTTAGCATTAGAAGGGGTTGGCTCTTGCGGAGTCTCAGGGGCGGTGATGGCTGGTGTAGCGGCGCGTGGTCAGGGCGAGTCTGAATGAGCAGTGAATGCAGTTTAAAAGATATCGTTTTTCGAAAGAGTTTGATTTCTTAATTTAATATTTTCTTTAAAGTAAATTTTTTTTCATGTTAAACAACATTTATATTTATACTGTAGTAATGTGTTTTTAACTATCCAATTCAGTAACAATATTGTTCGTAGTTTATATTTTGTAGTTTTAATTTTAGTTGTTTGCATAGTATATATTTATTTGAAATTGTATGTCAATATTTCAATTGTTTGTATATAATGTAATTGTTAATATCTTTGTAATGGTTAAGTGGAAGAATGACTTTATAGTCCTAACTTCGCCACCAATAAAGACGATTTTCATTTTATTATTTGCGTTATTTCAAATGGCGGCAAAAAAAGGTATTTTTTTTTGCTATAACAGCGTTATTAGTAGTCCGTTTTCAATAAAATTTATAACCCGTTTTACCTTCACGATATGTAATAAAAAACGTTTAAATTCCTCGTAACGCCCGTGGTAATAGAACGACCTAATGTCAAAGCGAGGCTGTGAAATGAGCAAAAAAATAAAGGTAACAAATTAGAAATTCGATTCACTCATGCAAGCGGCGCTTTAGCGCTTAGCTGCGTGTCGGCCTGGTTATTATTGGGTTTGACAAAATACGCAGTAACGAGAAGTGAATTGAATTTGAGTTGTTTGGTTTATGAAGAGTGAAGAGACAGAGAGAGGGGAGCGGGGAGAAATTTAATCAACAGCCACCGCTTACAAAGGCACAATAATTCTGCTGACACTCAGAACTCATGACGTCATGAGATACTCATCCTTATCACATCACAGCTGATCAGCTCAGTACGGCTGATAAAAACTACTTAAAATATTCTTTGTTAGAAGTAAGAAGTAGACTATCGGAGAATTTCCACTTGAAATGTTGTTGGGACTTTTTTATATGAAGTTTTGGGATTCGCATTATATTTCTGCCTCTAGGTAATAATTAAGCTAATAAATAACACAACACGTTAGGATCTAATTAAACTTTAAATAACGAGCATAAAAAACAACACAACTTGCTGTTGTTCCTTTACGTTTTTATGTATGTTCTTTTTGTTTCTAGGTCTTAAGGATTTCTTAAATGTTTGGTTGTGGTTGACTGGTTAATGTTTTGTGTTATATTTTAGGTTACTTTTCACCTGAAGTCGATCTCAGAATGCAGATCTCGAAACGTCGTGTCGTCTGGCTCACTAACGATGGAAAACGTCTGCTAATAATCGTAGTTAAAAAATGTAAACTAATTTTAGTTTGTATTCTTTTTTGTAAACGTTTAAAATTCCTACTACACCAAAATTGGTCCTTACTGGCAAACTAGACCACTTCTTGTGAGGTATACGAGTACTTGAATTCACTGGTGTCGAAGTGTTAAAAATTGTCTGTGATGTGAGTATTGCCTTTATTACTGATGATGAGTAAAAGCGTTACCAGAATTGAAGAGAAGGCCCAAATTTGGTCTAACCGTCACCGTCCATACCAAGCTAATTATCACACATGTGATATTTATAATATTAAAGGAAGTACAGCAAGATATTCCAATACTCGTCACACATTTTCACAACTTGTGTCACACTCGCGTATTGATTCCCGTGTCCGCTGTCATCGATACCCTTGGGAAGTGCTTCCTGTCCCATGTGATTGTAAGGCCAATGAACTCTTACAACATAATTGGCCTACTTGTATGTCGTAATATAAAATAAAAGACAATAAATATTAAACTCGTGTTAATTTTAATATCAAGGCACTTTTCTTGTTCCTTTTTATCTTCTTTGTCATCCCAATACCATTTTTTTTTGCAGTACTAGTCGAATTAGTTTATTTCATTGGTTATACCGGAAATGGTTTTTTCCAGGCTATGACGAAAGCTCATGTGTTAGGCAAAGTCGAGCACGTGAAACATAGTTATGACTTGAAAAGACACTTTCTAGAAGCATACGTTTTAGTCTTAGCTTCGATTTTAGTAGTCAACAATGCAAATAGACCTATAAAAGGCAGAAGATTTTTACATTTGATGATAAAATACTTTGCCTTAGAAAGCGTTGTCTTAATAATTTTTTAATATAATTAATTAAAATCCATAAAACTCGTTATTTTGAACGTTTTTAATTTTTAAGTGGTTTGCTTTAAAGACAAACCTAAATAAGCTTAAACGTAAGTAAAGTGAGTGAAAGTATTAAACGGTTTTTATGAAGGAAACAAATTAATTATTGATGGGTTTTTTTGTAAACAGAGACAGTAAAGACTGCACGAAATGTTGCAAAATACTTCTTTAGGTGTCAAACCCTAATTTTTCTATGTAAAATAAGAAAATGTAATTTCTCCTTTGCGGTTATAGTCAAACCTATCTCTCAGTCAGTACACTTAAAATAACCTTAAAGGTTTTCAAACTAAGTGCAGTAATATAACAAATTACTTATTTACATTGGTTTCTTTCAGTAAACAGCTGTTTTGCTTGCGTCTGGCAGCCTGCATTCACATAAACCAGCTGTTGTGTAAAATGCCAGTGCATAAAGCTACTTTACGACAGGACTCGAGTGAGTTATCACCTGCTCCGTTGTGGGTTGGAGAGGTTAACACGTTACGGGTTTCCTTGCTTTAAATCACCTTTATATGTCAAACTCAAGAGTGCTTGCTTTCAACTTGGGAAACATTGCTTTTATTGGTGTTCACCGATGGGATGTGAGTTGGTAGAATCGGTAATGTAATAGGAGATTTTTACAACTTTCGTCACTGTTTGTTGTAATCTAACCAATCAAAATGTGGTGTACATCAAGGGCCAATGCCCGTTGTTTTCATCATTATAATGCAATACTTGCAATATACATGTGTATATTTTTTGTAGTAAAACAAATCAAAATGTTTAAGGACACTGAAGAAAATTTTAGGTTTAAAGATTTCTTTTGAGAAAAAGAAAATCCAAGGGTAACATTAGGCCCAATCAACATTGAACGACAAACGTATAGATTTCTTAGTAATAAGAAAATAGATTAATATTTTTTGACACGCTTTTGCTGTCATACGTTTGGACATTAAGAAACGAAGGTTGAAATTCTTCAGTGATATATATACACATAGGAATGCACTCTTCTAGAGTAACAAGGCAAGCCTGGGTCTAAACGTAACTACTAATAATAAACTATCATTTATTTTTAAAAACACTGACTCTGTCAAGTAATTGTTCGATGCGAAAAGTACAAATTTTTCAAGTTATCAACAAAATAAACTTGATAGAAAGGATTGGCTTGTTGCAAAGCAGATAAATATTGAAGGTGTTTTCTGTCAGCACGGAAGTTGCTGTTTACTTGAGAGCATTTGATCAAACCACCTTGAGTAGAAGGCGAGTAGAAAAAATAAAAACATTGATGAAGAGTAGTAGAAAAGGTGAAATTTCGAGGTAATAATATTTGTTTAGGAACACGTATATATTTCTTAAAGATATGCGAGTTCTTGCTGAATTTATCCGTGGTATATTTCGCTGTCTAGTTCGAGGGGACAAAGTGGTGCAGAAGTTCGCAGTTTCCAAATACAGCGTCGTTTTTGAACGTGCAATTTTTAACTCTTAATTTCTTCAGTAAAACGTAAATGTATTACATAATCACGCTTGAGGCTGATTTATCAAACTAGTATTTGTTTTTGATAACTATGAATTTAGAAAATGCAAAAGCACGGTTCATTCTAGTGGCATTGTAAAATAGAAAAGTTAAAACCTGCTTATATAAATTATAGCTCTTTCATTTTTCACTTTTAAAACTAAGGGTCCACCTCAGCTGCGCGGCGACGGTTCAATTTTTATATTAAAGAAATATACCTAGCAGAAAGTTGTTAGCCACGGTTTATGAATATGGCAATCTATTCGAACACTGAATAGCTGCAATAAATCACAATATGTTTGAAAGAACACGTTTTCGGGCTCTGGTGAAATAGATTGAGGCATTGCGGAAGACGGATATAATAAATCAAACATTGTTCAACAATAATTCGCCACGTTCATCATACGGACAGCTGCCTCAGTTTATCAATACCGGCAAAACCTGTGGCTTTCAGCTTTGATTGCGCAATCAACTCACAACTGTCTTGTTCAATATTTCATGTAAAAAGTGAGTGTGTTTTGTTGTGTCTAGTGAACGCAGTGGTATACAGAGTGTCACAAAAATTGTAGCGCGCTATGCAGACACGGATTTACATACAAAAGTAAACCGACCATGTCAAGTAATATTTTTTTGATTTCGGCTTAGTTTAGCCGTAATCTACCATTTTGTAAATTTTTGAAAATAACTAATAATTTAAAACACTTTGAGATATTTAATTGTGAAGCTTGGTAAAACCTTGATTGTATTCCTAATAACATTTTCCAAAAGTATTCGTATCGAACTTATCAAAATCAAAATTCAAAATAGCAATAATTTTAAAATTTAAAGTCAGAATCAATTTAATTCTATTTGACTTTGAAATTTTTAAATGACCGCCATTTTAAAAATTTGATAAGTCAGATAAAACATTTTTTGGAAACGTAATTCGGAAAACAATTAAGATTTATACCAAGTTTCACAAAATATCTCAAAGGGCTTTGAACTATTAGCTATTTAAAAAAAATGGTGGATTATATCTAAACTAAGCCGAAAAAAATGTTACTTGACTCGACTTACTTTTGTATGTGAAATCCGCTTCTGCATAGCGCGCTACACATTTTTGGAACACCCTGTATAGACAATTTTCCTAAAATTGCTTTCTCATATTGCTGATTTCATTGTGAAACGGGTTGGCTTAAGGGCCAGATATAAAGTCGTCAAATATAAACACATTTTTTGATTAATTTTCTTGAACAAGACTTTCCACTCCACACACGAGAACATGACGGAAGAAATGTAGGACTAATTTTATTTTTATGTGCTATCTAGTTTTGTGTTTTAGTTGTTCATTTATTCAATGTGTTTTATTTGTAGCTTAGTATGTTTCCTTGATCGATAGTTCAATATGTATGCCATAGATGAAATCTTTCATTCTGAAATTTCTCTTATTGACGGAATTCGCCCCCAGCTGCTGGAAAGGGCGTTTGAGATTGGACTGTTAGATTGGACCTCTACGGCCACCATGGAACCCATTACCAGAAATTATTTTAAAACATAACTGCAATAACACTGTGGTTAAAATAGATGCATTTTATATCAATACACGTTATTTTCATCGTTGCATTTCATTTTAAAAACCACTCTATATATTATTGCTTCCTCTGCAGGAGTCGGCTATTGGTATTAGTAACACTTTTATGCACACCTCCTACCAGTAGGCTACCAAGTTTTAATTTCATAGACCTCACCCAGTTTAAAATCCTCTTTAGAAAGATTGCGTCGTACATCAAGGAGTATGTAGTGTAAAGGATGCTCCCAGTATAGCAGAGGTTGTTTCGAGAGCTTTGTGTCTAGAATGTCATATCCTTAGACAAGACTTACCACAGGATAACAAGGGATCTCAACACTGACAAGGTCTAATCTTACAAGAGTCCTTTCTGAACACAGAGTATAACAGAATTTCATGCCAGAAGAGATGAAAGATAACAAATTCCGGCTTTTTCAGAGCAGAATGACAAAAAGTACAAAATGTATCGAACCGTAATTATGTGCCAGCTTGGAAAGCATTGATCATAGTAATATTGATTTTCAGAATACTAAATAATACAGGCGTAATCTGTGGTTTGTTGTAGCTCGTATCTTATTGATTATTATTTGTCTGAACAGCTGACTTTACCGCAGTAGATCAAGTTGTTACTCGTATGTGAATGTTTACTATCAATATGTTTACTGGTGCGTATTGGAAGTATCGGTCGTCAGTGCCTCCGTTTTTAGCAAAGTGCGTTTATTTTATAGTTTAGTTTTATGTAAAAGGTTTATAGTTTGTTAACTACAGTGATTATACAGTGTTGTTGTGAGTAGCAGTTCCCAGTCTCGACGAAATGGAATTCTACAGAAAGGTAAAACATTATACTCGCATAACTGATAGAAATTAGACATATTCTGGTTAAAACAATTTACGGTGTTCAACAAAGTAATTTCCATAGGTACGAGACGTATATTAAAACTATTCGCATGATACAGACACGCCATCAATATGTGCCTATTTCTGTCTTAACTTAATTAAGTAGTGACAAGTTAAAAATCTTACAGGTCAAATGAAAGTTCGGTTCAGTATTAGAAAGTTATGATTACACGGAAAATGTCCAACAAAGTGTACTTGTATTTGTACAAGTGAAGGCTGTTCCTTGGGTACTGGTTAATTACCCAATTAAATATAAGTTGTAAAATGTCTCAGAAATTTCTTTCCTATTCATCCAAAGCTTCCAGAAAATGTCCACAAACACATTTTTGTCAACATCACTCAAAATCTAGCTCCAATGAGCACAGCTATAAAGCGTTATTGAGCCCAGTAAAATCTTCCACAAAGAGGCAAAATCGCAAATCATTCTCTTTAGGGAAACACATTTAAAATCCAGAGAACAGTTATCTTTAAAGTCCTCAATATATTTCCACAGTACTCCACATAGTTGTCACAAACACAATAACTGCGCACCGTAATCGTTCAGACCTTATACCAAAATACCAATAACGATAATCCACTGTTAAACAATAAACTGTACCAAGTACGTTAATCCGAAACAAATCATACCAATAACTAATGTTTTTTCTGAAACGACCGATTCAGATTTAGTAATAATAGTTAACTATTACTATACAATGTATGATATTTTTCTTCTTCTCTCTATCAACTTCGAAACAAATGTCATAAGCGTAATAATATCCAAACATCGCTTAAACCATTCAAAGTCCTATTTTTTACCATTCAAAGTTCAGTTTTATTACCTAACTACAGAATCACACACTTGAACACAATGCTGACGTAAACGCTTATACCTTATAACCAAAACAAGGCACTGACCGTAGTATAAAAATGAAAATATTCGGCGTCATGAATAAAATTATCCCCCCTAACAAGATGCATCAGAATGAATAAATCATTTGCCGGGGGTTTGCTGCCAACCATGCAAATTTACTAAGTGAAAGTATAATGCACTGCTTGGTGTCAGCATTATTTTTGTAATTTTATTAAATATTTCTCATAATAAATATAAATATGTTTACAAAGGCAAGAGGTTATTTACCTGTATTAAAAACAACACTTTATCCAATTTGGGGAGCTTTAAGTCTGGCGTTCATTTCGATTTATATACAGGGTGTAAATTAAATCTGGAGACAGTGTAATAACTTTTATATTGCGGATGATAAATTCAACACATTTTACAGACCTTATCTTAACAATATAAATTAATTTTCTACTTAGTTTTTGATCCGATGATGCCAGTAGGGTGCGCTCAGCTGGAGGTTTGTGGAACTGATTTTGCAGATGGCTATAAAAAACTGCATATCGTTGAAAAGGTCAAACAAAATGCCACAAACCGTACCCCTGAGATCATGTTAAATCAAAAGTTATTTCTGTTTAAGGTAAAATCAAACAACTCGAAACGGAGCTATGAAATACTGGTTCTGCAAAAAGATACGTCAAGTTGCATATCGTTAAAAGTTATTTTTACACGCACGAAAACAATGGTGCAAACTGACTTCTAAATCAATAATTTCATAAAAGTGGTTGCCGTTTATAAACGAGTTACACCCCACCGGTGCCATCGATTCAACAACTGCGTAGAAAAGTAGTTTAAAATCCTTGGAAAAGTCTTTAAAATGTTTTGCGTAAATCTTGCTCCGTTCAAAAGTTATTAAACTGTCTCCAACTATTGACACCTTATGTATATAGTGTTTGGGAATATAGGTATCTCGATACAACTTAAATTTGTGGTTTTAAAATTATCTCTAACATTATGTATTTGGAAATGAGTGGCAACCCCACAAACTATGTCAAAAATAACTCAGCTTATTTCCATAAATCGAGCCAAATTGTTCTGTTTAAAAATACCAGCGGTTCGAAAGTTACGACGGAGGGGACAGTTACAGCTCACCCCTAGATCATACGAGTATGTTTGATAACCATGATAGTTATTAACTGATACATGTATAATGTTAAATAACTTGAAGACGAGGCAAAGCTAATTGGATAAAAAAGTTTGACGAAATGCAATGCAGTTTGTCATACTTTCTCTGAACCTTGTTTGAAGACAGTTCTAAGTGGTCCTAATTTGTTTTCTCTATTATAACTTACTTCGTCAACTACAACTTCAAGTTCTCTACAAGCATCTTCAAGTTTTTATTTGTGTGTTATTACTTTTAACTAACCAGTACTAACTTACTTTCATTCGATCTTATGCTGTGTTGTCTCCATATTTATCTACTGCGTATTCAAAAATCAAATTTAATTTTAATAACAAGGTTCTGAAACGTACCTTTTGTTTTATAATAAATACTTCAGTACCTACACGAAACGAACCCACAGGGTGCTAGTGAAAATAACTTTGAACTTTCACACTGCCTTCTTTTTCAATTTTGTCATTGGGTATGATTTTAATATGAACTATGCCCTGTGTTGCTAGCAATATAAAAAAATAAGAGCTTTTCAGTTGCATTTTTATTCCAACAATAATTAGTACCTTACTTAAAATGAAAATATTTATTATCTACATGTATTAGGCTAGTATTTATGATTAAATACAAACAAAACGATCTTAATAGTAAAGAAAAACTAGGTACACAACTAATTGGTTTTTAAATTATTAAATTAGTACTTTGTACTTGTTTGTAGGTGTCAAGATAAATTTTGTTTGGCAGCACTGGTTTCGGGTTAGTAACACCCATTTTCTGCTGCTATTTTTTTCTTTTATATTTCAATTACTGGTCGTCAAAGTTGAATAAATATTAAGGTCCCATCTTGATATGGTCGTCAATTTAAATATAAGTTTATCTTGTCACCTACAGGCAAGTACAAAGTACTAATTTAACAATTTAAAAGTAGTGTCAATTCTACTCATTTATTTAATTGGTTTTGTTAGAATTTACGTCTAGTTTACCTAAGAAGACTGTAAGCTAGCTTAACACTTTGTGAACTTATTAGCGTTTTGATTAAAAAGTTATGGTATTTTCTTCCTTTTCAAATGACAAAGTGCAAACATAAACATAATGCAAAGTGTATAACTCTAAAAATGCAATTTTGTACTTAAAAAAAGTATTAATCAAACTTTATTTGAATGCAATTGTTATTTTACTATGCCAAACAAACAGACGGTCATCTTGACCATGCTTTGAGAAGTTTAACTATTTGTGTACATTGAAAATAATTGTAAAATAAAGCACTTTAATTTATTTTTTCAAAATTGTTCTAAGCCTATAATCGCTACTTAGTTAATGAAGGTATCAAACCAAAAATATATGAAAACCACAGAAAGAACTTGCTGAGCCCATTTTGACGGTTTTAGATTTAACAAAACTCTTCTATGATAAAAATCCTTCTATGGTGTCCATAAATATGTTTTTAATTCAAATATTTGACGTTATTTTGAACGGTTTAGAACAGAACAATAGAGCAGAGCTTATCCTACAGCACAACACGAGTTTCAGTAATCTACTTAGGATCTACTGCTTGAACGCAGACACCTGTCATTGAAACAGAGGATTTGCAACAGGCTCCCGAGCAGCTTAGATAGTAGCTTACTTTAAGTAAAAGTATACACGACACTTGAATACGTGAAGAACACAATTTGTCATGGTTGCGAAATTCGCACCCAGGAGGTCTGTAAGCTGAGATATATTTCACCACTAGGTCTTAAAGTGAAACTTACTAAAATTTAGCGGTCAAGGCGCAAACGAGTTTGTCGTTCCTAAAATTTCGGGTCTTGGGAAGAATGATGAACGATACCATGTTGCATAGAAAAAAAATTTAAGTGTTAGTTTTTACTATGAGAAAACTCAAAGAGAACACAATTTTAAACTCAGTATTATGATCTTTTGTTTTAAACGAAACCGTTGTTACTCTGGTTTATTATTTGTTGTTATGATTAAAAGATCGTTGGACAGCTGGTGTCCATGATAAGGATAATGAAAACAAATATTTTCCTGAAGGAGGAAACGAGCTAAAACTCCTTTATTTCGTTAACCAGAAAATTATTTAATGTGTCGAAAACCATTGGTTTCAGGGAAAGTAACAATCACACCTTTTAGTAGTGGTCAAAAGGACTTTCAGCCAGCAGGCTAGAAAATGGAAAAACGACTTTATAAACTCCAAAGTAAACTAAAAATACTTCTCGGACCACTATAAGTAAAATTTTTCAATATTATTGCGTCAATAAATGGAAAAAATATTTGTTTTCTTAATGTTCTGGTTTTTTCCACTTCCTCTGTGGTCTCCATAAACGTGTTTTTAATTCAATATTTGACGCAACTATATTGAACATTTGCTTACAGTTAACACTTTAACATTTTAATCACCAATATACAAATTAACATTGTGTTGGTATATAAAAACACTGAGGACTTACATTACAACATTTGAAATTACAAGCCACTACAGTAAATGTAGAACTAGAATGTATTCTGTACATAATTAAATTTGGAAAGTAGCCTATTATAGAACACCAGACTAACCTTCTGAGTGGTCCATAAATTCTTGCAAACTATACAATTTGTTGATGAAAAGATAATTTTTAAGTTCTTTCTTAAACAGTTTAGAAATTTGAAGACTTCGCACTTTCTTGGGAAGTTTTTGAAATAATGTAATTCCAGCCTGAGATGGTAATTTTTTTGAATGATTCTAGTCTGTGATAATCGATTCTATAATTAGTTAAATAACGAGTATCATGACTATGAATTTCACTGCCTTGTACTAAACTGCACTTATTAACGCAAAATAAAATGGAATCATAAAAAAATGTTAAGAGAAGGAAAGGTTAGAATGTCTAATTGTGTAAAATAATTGCGACACAAATCTCTAGCCTTTGAATTGCACAAGATTCTAATTACATACCTTTGTAAAACAAATACTCTGCTGATTTTTATCCGAACACAGTTTCTCCACAAACATACATACACAAACATATTTTAAGTGGGGATATATTATGTCATAACAAGCCATTTTAAAATATCTTTGGAGGAGTACCCAGAAGCAAAAACACTTCTGAAAAATACAATCTTATTACAAACATGTTCAATATGGAAATTCCAACTAAGTTTCCTGTCTAGGTGAATACCCAGAAACTTAAACTGTTCAACCTCTTCTATCTGATTGATATCTAAAACACAGAAGGGTTTCGGCTTTAGCTTTTGTACCAACATTAAAATACACGAACTCTGTATTAAACAATAGAGCAGAGATTATCCTACAGCACAACACGAGTTTCAGTAATCTACTTAGGATCTACTGCTTGAACGCAGACACCTGTCATTGAAACATAGGATTTGCAACAGGCTCCCAAGCAGCTTAGATAGCAGCTTACTTCAAGTAAAAGTATACACGACACTTGAATACGTGAAGGAAAGAGCTTTATTTGTCTGTAGTTGTTACGGAACGTCTCACGCAGGAGGTCCGTAAGATGAAATTGTAGTTTGTGAATTGGTCCTTAAGTGGAGCTTTTTAATGCGAGCTACAGTTTAATATACGCGGCGCAAAAGAGTCTACCATCATTCATCACATTTTTGGGTCTTAAGACGGGTGAGTGATGAACGTTACTGTCAGAATGCAATGATATTGTTTTCCATACAGATTTGCAATTTAGTGCTTTTATTATAAGAAAGGTGAATAATGTTTGAACTCAATAATATGGCTTATATTGTTTGGAAGAAACCGTTGTGAAACTGGTTTATTGTCAATAAAGGTTAAGAGTATACTAAAAGCAATCTCGTTGAAACAGATGATGTACCTGCAATATAAAGATCATAAAAACTATAATTTCTCCTTAGAAAGGAAAAGAGCAATAAAACAAACCGTTATTTCCCTGAGAATGAAAAGTGCAACTGTAGCACATCATTACTTCTTTCAAAAATAGTTCTTAGAGGAGAATTATAACATTTTTAATATTGGTCAGGACAGCAGGCTAGAACATGTAGACAGCAAAAACCGTGATCATATATAAATTCAACAGTGAACTAAAAATACTTCTTGAAACGTAATAAATGTAACCATTGAAATGAAACGAAATGAAAAACGTCTTTATTCGTGGCGAAGTTAGGACTTAAAAGTCCTCTCTTCCACTTAACCACAACTTTTAATTTAACCATAACTATTTATTGTACTCATTACATAAATAAACCACTCAAAACCGTATGGTTTTCTAGGTGTTCTTGTTTGTTGTTCTTCCACATGTTTTTCAATTTTTGTGCAACAAACAATATAAGCAAGTAAAATTTGAGTATGATGACCTCATTAAAGAAAAAAACAGCAAATTTTTATTAAGTAATGTATACACTGATTTGTAATCCCATTTTTGGACTTGTTTTTTATATAACAAAGGTAACAAATCTATTGTTTAAACAGTCACTGATGTTATTTAGCGTACTAAACGGATTTCTCAATTTAAAACTTTATCAAATAAACTACAATTCAACCGTATAACACAAATATTTCCAATATACAAAACTAATGTTCTTTAAGTTGAGAAACGAAGGAGAAATCTGGTCAAAGGAAGCCTGTAAGTTTTTGTGACGATGGAGTTAATGTTTGGCCCCATTTCCCTTTCAGCCTCACAACGTCGACATTTGCCGAGAGCTTTTAGCCCTGATTCTCCTTTAGCTTCTTGTACTCAAATTGTTTCAAACCTTTAATGTAACAAAACTTGGTTGCCTAATTGAATATTTCGATAGGTAAATGCATCAATTCTTTTTAAATTCTGACGTATTATTTAACGCTGCTTTTACCAATCGAAAATCCTACAAAATTACTATAAAACTGAATGAAAAATACTAAGAACCCTCCAAACAACAATAATTTTAAACTCGAAAGAAACACAAATGATCCAATAAAACTTTTTATAGTTGGTGGAGCCTTTCGAGAACCATGTTCCCATCTACAGACCACAACATAAACTCAGTAGATGGGAACATGGTTCTCAAAAGGCCTTACCAACTATAAAGGTTTGTATTGGATCGTTCTTTCGAGTTTAAAATTATAAATCCAATAAGGAGTTCTACTTGATGTAACTACAATTTACTTAACTATCCTAAATGTATTATCAACAACTAAACTGGCCATCACACAGTTAACTTTATACGAAATCAGCTTTTAGTTCTTCAAAATACACCCTTTGAAAGTATATACTCTTTTTAAAACAACCTGTGTAACCTTTAAAAGATTCCTTTATTTGAAATCCATCACAGTTAACCTGAAATTCCATTCAATACATGCAAGACGCTTCAAACTGTAGAAGCTGGAAAACCAACTAAGATGTAGAATTTGCAATATTATCACTGATTTCAGAACTTCTAAAAATAGCAGAGTAGACACAGTTTAATTCATTAGTTAGTAATTCAATTTGCGAATTTAGCAATGTGATCCACCCAACTCTCTTGTAAACTCTGCCCTAAAGATTAAATTGGCCAAACCTCAAGTTAATTACGGGTCAGAATAACTGGCCATCGTTTTAGTGTAATTTGCGACGACACACAAAACCAATTGCACAGCATGCTGCTCATTTGAACACAATTTCAGGCATTTGTTACAATTTAACGGTTTTCGCCAAAATCGAACCACACCCAAAAATAGACTTTACCCAACTGACTCTAAGCCAGAATGGTTTTGAAATCAAGAACGGTTTTGCTTTAAATGTAACCTTACAAAACCCGTTCAAAACCCTAACCAATTTATAAATTTAATTTTACATTAATTTTTATTGTTAGCTCACCTATTTCTTTTTCATACACACTTGAAAACCTTCTTATAACAAACCAACTTGTATTCATCTGTATTCATCTCTCATTGTTAATTTCTTTTGTTATATTTATTAATTGTGCTAATTACTCAGCATCGCTTCAATTCATAATACTCGTACCATTGAATAGATTATTCTTCCATTTACGTCAATAACGATCGTCACTGAAAGTTGTAACCGATTAATTTAGTCGATTCGATTTAAGTCACTGAACTTAATCGGTTTCAAATTCTCGACTAATGGTTGGCTTTTTTGTTTGGTTTCGTATATGCAGAAAGGAAAATAAAAAGTAAATTTTCTTTCTATTGTGTTGTGTATTGAACGAGAACATCGTTATGTCTTTTCAACTTATCATTCAAACTGCATGGATGGTTACAGCCCGATTAGTTCAGTTGGCTTCTACCTGTTTACAACATGTATTTCATACAGAAACATGTATTTCCAGGCCTTATTGGAATACAAGAAGTCCAACAGACGTACTTTAAACTGTGAGACTCTCCCAATTTTGAAAGCAAATTGCTTTCTCAGATGATTTGCGTGGACCAAGATTGATACAAGTTTGTAGATGTACCAACTGTTTACTTTTTACAGCGGTGATTTTTAATCCCGATTATTGAATATACTCTTCTTATAGACTCCAATAAACTCTATGTTTACTAAATCTTTGAAAGCTTCTTGGCTAAAGTAGACAGAGGAAAAACTTAGTGAATTTATTCCCACACTATTACCATGACTAACAGGCTATGCCTTTAAGGAATCAGCTTTTGGAAGACGTTGATTCCTTTTATTTTATTCAAAGATAAGAACAGTTGGTCCAGACTAAGAATGTTTATTTTTTATCATACTTTTGTTAAAATATTTTTAAATAATTATGTATTGTTCCTATTTGCGTTATTTTGTGCTCGTTTCCCTGTTCCTTGGTTATTCATGCCGAGTACGGGCTTGCGAAAATCCGGTTGTCTTGATTCAAAGGTAGCGTATATGTTGACGTCCAGCCCTGGAACGCTTGGGTGCCTTGGTCCAGGGGTTGAGCTCGGAAGAAATATGAAATCGTCCAGGATTTTCATGTTTTCTTAGATTAGGTTTTTAGTTGTAGTAATAAAAGTGCAGTATTAATTAATAAAATCATACAGAACCACCTTTGAAAGACCATTGAAGAATTATATATATTTTTAAATCATCTGACCGCTGAAGAGTAAATTTACGTTGAATTTAACGGAACCTCTAATCATGCATTTGCCTTTGAGGCCATAAATTATCTTGGTTTATGTTTATAAGTTTGTAGCAGTGATGTATTGTAATATAGTTATGTTAAATAGAATTTGTGAAAAAATTGTAAATATTAGTATTAAATGTACTTGGCAAGTCACCTTCTGAGAAGCTTTATTGTTTTCAACAAACTTTGTATAATTTGTAAAACTGCATTTGAGAAAGTAAATAAATTTGAACTTGAATAATAACCAAAACAATCTACTCAATTTTAATGCAAATATATAATCCAATATTTAAATGTGTTCTAACCTTTGTGAGACAACCCTTTTCACTGGCATAAAAGCTGATAATTTTTCCATTCACCAGCCGGTTCTGTTCCTGAACGTGGGTTCTCTTGTATGATTTATATTTTACTTTAATATGACTCACCTTTCCAATGTTTAAAGAAGCTTTAACATCTCAGATTCAGCAAGCTTTGGCATCAAAGTCTGCAAACAGAGAACATAATGTAATTTTTTATTTTAAATATCTGTATTTAGTTTGTGGTAGGACCTGACGAAGAAAGTGTAGCTTCCGAAAGATCTTGTCGACAAAACTAAAATAATATTTGCGATATGAAGTTTTAAATGAATTATATACATTCCAATGTTAAAGCTTATGTTCCTCGTATTTGTGTCAAGTTTTCTTACTTTGTAATATGAAACTTTTGTCATTGTTCAGTTCTACTTAAAAGTACCGAGCTAGTTACTACAAATTGATATTATAAATAGTCCTTGTATGTTATTAACAACTACTTTCGTTGTCCCTTTAAAAAAAAATCAACAAACCCAAAATAAAAACTACAAACAGACAGCTGTGGAAAGTCCCTAAGCACTGATCAGTGTCTAAGAGAGACACTGATATACTCCAGGATCTTGACAATGTCACTGCAGGGAATAGTTTCTACTGTACACAAGGTATTGTGTAGTATTGTATCTACAGCTCTGTTGTAGGCTCTATTGGGTCTCTCGTGCTTTGAAAGTGACATAGCAGAGCCTTATCAAGTTCATGATGCGCTGGAATTTACTTTCTTCTGAAATGTCCAAAGTTCTGTGTTTGTTCAGTGGTAGCTTTTGTTTGAAGTTTATAATGTAGCTCTTCCGATTAAAATTGCGTCAAAACATCATAATAATTATGATGCCTTCTCTAAATTTGAAGGCAGAAATAGTTGGGCTGGATGGTGCAGTGGTGCATAATCACCAAATCAGTGAATTATACAAATTAAAATCCATCATAATAATTAATTTGATATATTTTGGGAACGCTATGGAGTACCATCTTCAGTCACTGATTGGCTGAAACTGGGCTACTTTGTCTGCTATCCTATTGGTGGCATGGCTGCCAACCGTCTATTGGAGCAGGGTGACCAATTGTCGATGTTCTCATTGGCTTTGACACGTCTTCAGTACTGGTTATTAGCTTATGAAAGGTTTAATACTTAAAGTAAAGTAATTAATTAACCAACCTTTGTGCGCTTATCCACTTGTTTAGATTAATAAGAAGACCTACTATGCACAAAAGGTTTTAATTAATTAAGGTATATGAAACTATTGTGTAAGGGTTCAGCTTCATAATTACCACAAAGGGCTTTGTTGAACTCGAGAGTATTTTCTTAAGTACCTAGAAAACTCTTTCCTTTGATGTAACCTCGGCACGAAACCTTTGGTCAACTTGCTCAGGCTAGCGATGAAACTAATCTCTTTGAGTTTATTTACTTCTCGCTACATTTTATTAATAAAAGATGTTCACTGGATTAAGTACAATATTTATGTTGGAATTATGTCACCGTATAATAGGAAGTGAACGAAAATACGCAAATACAGCAAAAGTGTCGCTTGTGTCTCTATGGAAACCACAAGCCATTGGACGGACAAGGGGCCTGAAATATGGATTGTAATGGCTAACCACGCTGCGTTTCCCCACCCAGCAACAGTTTGCTTAGTAATGCTTCGGAAACATGAAGAAGTTAATTTTAAAATGGTTTATCATGTTTTAATACAAATTAGTGTATTTTTCCTACGAACGGTCCTAAAAATCCTACAATAATTGATTCAAGGTAAAGCTAAACCACAGAGAAAATTAGGCCAAACTTGAAAAATGAAAAATGAATGACACTTAAATGATGTAGCCTGTAAACGAATTTTGTCACATTTAAACAAGATAAGTTAAAGTTTTTTATTTTATTTTGTTAAAGGTTAGAGCTACAACTAAATATAATCATGATTTGATTTGAAAGTATTTTTAATTATTGAGCAAAATGCGAACTGTAGAATAGTTACAGGGATCACAAAAGGTTCATAAAGAGCACTTAGGTTTCAACTTTACCCCGTAATAGGAAATTCGCTAGGATTCACGGTAGTACGTGTGGCTACGCGTCGGCTATATTTTTCGTTCAAATGCGTCAAGTATGTTATTACCTTTATATATTCGTAGGCTCATAATTTTTATTTTTAAACGTATATATTCAAAGCCTTTCCAAATTATTTTGTTGGCGTCTCTTTTTAAAAATAGTTTCAGACATAACATATTTTTCATTTAATCTACATTGAACATAAGAATAACCATAACAATGTGGAATATGACTTAGATTCTCTTAGTGCACATGGGAACCCTGTTTTGAAAGTACTTTAAACAATGTGGCATGAATACAAACTGTTGAATAAGTACATGAAGTATGAAGTGATGAAATGACAGCGTTTCAGTTTGAGAACTTATATTTACACTTAGACGAGATTTAGAGGTACTTTGCAGTAGATTGACAGCATCAGGGATGAAATATTCAAAGTTTTAACGTATTTACTGTAACTGTATTACAAACTCAAGCAACGCAGATAACTTTTGAGAAATCATGTTAAGGTGCTTACTTGTTGCTTGCACGTGCTTTTAGTGACGACTAATTTCAACAAATGCAATTTTTATCTAAGCAATGCAATTTATTGACTGGGACTTGTGGCGTGGTCCTGTAATCCAGCTTCATGGAGGTCAGGTTTGGTTGATATAGGTCTAAAGCGGCTCCAGATAGTCTCAGTGATCATCTGATGATACGCATCAACTCCACCAACGTTTAGACATATCAGACCATCACCTGCGTGGTTCGGAAGTCACGTTAAGCCCGGTCCTTATTTCCATTGGTCATTGGGCTATTAATTAATGACCCATTCTAAGGAAGAGTCGGCGTTAGTTTGTCCTTAAGACTACCTCATAGTTCATAACTACCACTCATCTCATCCTTCACCACATATTTGCCTTAAAATACCCTCATGAGAGTGGTCGGCATCTCAAAATAAGTGATTTAGTGATTTAACAAGATATCAACGTTGACTTTAAGGTTGAAAATACTTAAGTAATCAGCCAAATTTTAACAGGTGTTTAGCACCCCAAAATCGACATCAGAAATCATAAAACCTGCTTTGATCCAAAACTAGAAACAGTGTTACATCAAAAAAATAACGCATTTGTTTATAACTACCATAAATGAGTAACACAGAGTTATTCTCTTGTTTCGTAGAGTGAATCACTTCCTCTTACAGGTCACATTTGATTTGAAGAAGACAAATACCTTACACAAACTTACAGACTAGAAGGTTAAAAGTACTTAGCTTGCCGACCGAGCATTCTAAACATTCTATAACTCATTTTTATTTAACTAAAAAGAAAACAACTGTCACTTCTAAAAATATACAATGAAAATAATCCAGAAACCACTTACTAAAATGCGGTTTTGTACATCAGTACATGGATATTTACTTATTTTAAAAAGCAAACAGTGCAAACCCTTCACAGCCACGTGAATCTCCTCTTAAATAAGTCTGATAGTTTACAGCATCTCTCATTGTCTACCGATGTTTTTTACCTCAATTGGCATTAAATTAAACAACATATGGGTTCACTGCAATGGATAAAGAACCAGGGTGTATCCTAAGCTTCCGGTTTTACACCACGTCACAGTTGGTTATAAATACTGCTAATCGTTTCGACCTCCTTCATGGAGAGTCATTCTCAGTAGCTGGTTGACAGACTCAACCAGTCAATCCAGCTACTGATGATGACGCTCCACAGCGAGTCGAAACGATTAGCAGTATTCTCTTCCTTGTTTCATTCTTCCAGAAAACCACTAGATATTATTTTCGGCTGCAAAGAACTAAGTTACTAAGTGCTAGAAGTTCGATTTATCAGAATTAATAAAACTCATTTCATTGAAGTGGCGGACTAGTTCTCAATGACAGCTGGTGAAAGGTTGAAAAGTTAAGTTTAATGATAACATCTATCAAAGTGAATCTACAATTAAACGTATAATGGCACTAGATATTTTTTAACTTTTGTGAGCATTTCTCCTAAATGGGATTTCCAGTCATAATTATATCGCTTTTATTTCTTACAATCTGTATAATTAGATTTACGGTTTTAGAAAATACATGAAATAGTCGTATACGTAATACATAAAGTAGAATATATTTCAACACATCCACCAAAGAACACAGTGGGAAGAATATGGATAGGATGTCTGGATCTGAGATACAATTTCCTGAATCCATTGACGAAGTTATCCTGAATCGATTGAATAGGCCAGGCTTATTTTTCTAAGGGACGTACGTTTCCTGGTTCGAAGTTGAGTGGTAGAGAGGACTTTGCCTTTTTCCCGGTTGTGAAACGCCGTAATGCATTGAAACAGCTAACTAATATCGTTATTACTCTGGTAGTAGCTACATAAGTACTCGAGGATGATGAGTCCCCCATGATTACCAAATGGGAACATCAATATTTTTTGGCTACTTGAAGTTGGCCTACTATGGAGTTGAGTATGATTACAAACGTTTCTTTCTAATAAAACTACAACTATTTGTGATATGAAAGCTTTCGATATATTCAATCTTCTCATTTAACAGAAAATCTCTTTTCAGACCGCCACGAATGCTTTTCAAAAGACCCCAATTTAAAGACATCTTGGTCAAACTAAACTTCCATTCAGTTGAAGACAGGCAAGTTCTAACCATTGTAAGCTATGCAACAACCTAAGATGTGGAATTTGTAACATGAAGGTTTAGGTTAAACCTACCCACACACAAAAAACTTTTCATCCCAATGGATTCCGTTATAACGCAATTCCAGTAACCCCGTCTTACACGATTGAATCAGTATCTTTATAGTCACCTGCTTCTTATCGATAAAGACTCCAGTGCATTTTACAATCGATCGTGGCAAGAATTTGATACTGAACATAGTTGGATTTTATTTGAGTTTAATATAACACCAGTTCGATGCAATCAAATTTGTTTTTTAACCACTGTGCGTTGTTGGTAATCTAGTTACTAAATGTAATTGATTCATATTTCTTGTTGGAAGGAGCAAGCAGGATCTTTAGCAGTAGTGGACTCTTGAGTTACTGACAGGATGTACGATAGGCACGTTCTTGTATCGATCATGGAGTCATCGATACTTCAGGAACTTCCGCAAACCTTCTAGCTTCGTTCATTGCAATAGTTCAATTTACTTTTAAATACCTATCTATACAAATATATCGAATTTATCTTCCATTTTCTACCAAACATTAAATCCACTAGAAAATCTGTTACCTAATAAATAGGTACTGTGTGATATTGTATTATTTTATAGCCAAAATCTATTGCAAAATTGACGATATAATACACTCATAAAAATAAATGTCTACAAACATTTGCTGGATAGCAAAGAAAAAACAAACATGAATAGTCCAATACATTTCTACAGAAGATTCGTCTATAGTATGCTTAGATGATTAAAGTTAAAATGTTTATTCCGCAAAACGTTAAAAAGCTTAAACGTGAATTTCACATACCCAAACGTAATACAATATACGAATAATACAATAGCATTATGTTTGAAATGTATTGTTGACAACGGAAGAGTTTCTGAGTTTAAAATATTATTTTGGAAGTTTTTCATCATTAGTGGTCAATCTTCAGAGGAAAACAGGTCTGATTTTTCACCTGGAAAACACCACTTTAACGGTAGAAAACATCAGATTATCTTATTTTTTCATTAGTTATGAAAAATTACTCTAGCTGCACAATGAAAACCACAAACAAACACTATAAACGTTACTCAGACAAAGGCTTAAGGGTTGTTGCTGATTAGCTCCTTAGGGGCGTGAATGAGTCAAAGCTTTGTATGAGATGATAACACGATAGACGGTCGGAGAGTCCTTTTGAGACTTTAGACCAGACGCGTGACGTGCATAGGGATGTGCAGTAGTCTACTCGTGATATATACATGGATAAACTGTGTTCGCCTCATAACTAGGGTTTATATTAAGAGTGCGCAGTATGTGGCCGTGACCTTGAATTTCGTCCTGTAAGAGCAATGTAAAAACATGCATTTTCTTGGGACACTTCATGCCTACAATTTCCATCAGATCTTTTGATATACGTTTTATTTGAAATATGACAATGTAATGCAGTTGACCACATTTTAGAAAATTTTATTGGTTTACTAGTAAAAAGGAAATTTGAAATGTAACTTTCCTTCTCGTCGAAAATTCGACTAGTTTCATAATAAAATACACAAGTTCAAGTAAAAAATGTCTTCATGTTTTGAATTATCTGTCACGATGTTATTAGTGGGAAAATGGAAATTTGGCTCAGCGGAGCCACTAAGTTATGTTTAAAACAAAGTTTATTTTATACAAATCTGATGAAAACTGTAGGCGTGAAACAAAAAAATGCATGTTTTACATTGCTCTTATGGTACGAAATTCAAGGTCACAACCACTACTGCACACTCTTAAAAGACGTCTGGATAGAGCGGTCTCTATCAAGAGAGAATTTAACATTGGAAACATCTCACATCAACATTATTTTCATCACATTTAAAAAAATAAGTTTTATTTAAAAGAAGACATGTACTGCAGTGACTTTGACCGCTTCTTAGAGAATTCTATTACTGTAGGTTAATAGTAACTTGCTGCGCCAGCCTGACCCCCCACGGCACGCTCGGTCCTTCGCTCGCGGAGCCGCTTTGTAAAACTCGGCCATCCCCTTCCTCCACCCAAACAATTTGGTAGACAACCAATATATTTTTGAAATCAGCATAATATCCCTTTTTTGATACCCCACATCGAATTTTATGATTTTTATTTATTTCTTGCCCCTAACTCCCCCACCAAATCCATATATTGCCCCCGAACCCCAAAATCAGTAGGGTCTTTGGGTTAATAGTATACAACTATGTGTCGAGTTTCAAACAAATCCGTTGATATTTACTAATAAATATTTACTAAAAAAAATAAATATAACATGGGGAATTGGGGACCTCAAAAACCCCATAAAAATAAAAAATCTATATAATTTTATTCGTTCCCCCCTCCCTCACACACTAAGGACCATTTCTATTCAAAAAATTCTGAATTACTCAACCAGAATCCGAGATCTCAACACTCGGACAACCTAAACGAAATACTAATAGTATAGATTACCAAACACTTAAACACACAATTTTTCAATTCTTTTATGCCACAGTTTCATAAATGATAAATTAGAAATTCAACTAAACGGAGTGTCTAAAACATTTAATACACTTATAAACAAAAAGTGTTTTAGTTTAGTTCTTAAAAATCAGATAACACTAAAGATGTGAGCTGTCCTAAGACATTACAAACTTTTCACTGCTTCTGGGACAAAACTCAATCACGGCCACTGCTTCACATTCTTAAACAAATCAAATAATGGCTAATCTAAATCCTTTCATCAAGAACTGAGAACTGTTTAAAGCATATTGACATTACGGTAAACCTAATGATCATTCGTGTTATTTATCAGTTCTGTCAATCATATGTTAAATTAAATTGCTTACACATATCAATATTGCATACATTGTCAACATTCTTCGCGTTTTAAGTCATGTCAATTCCAGAAAATACGCTCTTTCTTTGAATAGTACACTCATGGACAAAATTTTGGAACCAAATTACTCTCTTTCATTTCATCACCCCTTTTTCGTTTGAAATTCGAATTTTCTTTAGCAAAGTGTACGTTAATATTAAAACCAACTAAACGATTACAAAACTCTCAAAATTATACAGGGCGATAAACGAAAAAAGGGCGATGAACTGAAAGAAAACTATTTGGTTCCATAATTTTTTCATGAGTGTATATTATTTGTCTATAGAAAACTATTGCTTATTTTCTTTGGTCTTGAAAACTGAACTCTTACAATTTCGTTTGAAGAAGTACAACCATCATTTGTCAGAAGCTTGACCGTATTACAGATGTTTCCTTGTTACGCAGACTGTTACAAGGAAAACGGTTTCTTGGATACATGTTCGGACTTTGTAATCTTTAGTAGCTCGCCTGGTAGTTATTTGTTCTTTAGATTGAAGTTTGTTGTTTTCGATGGTACAATTTTCAAAAATCCTACATATGTTTGAGTTTCCTAAAGTTTATAAACCTAACGATCAGCTTAGGTCTATAATCGAATTTCGTGACTCACCCGTTTACGGATTTTTCTAAAGTGTTGTTATTCATTTTAGTTTCTTTGTTAGGAAAGCCTGATTCGTTCATCAAAACTCTAAAGAATTTCCTTTCCAAAAATAAAAGCTGGAAAATGGCGAGCCCCAAAGAAGAGATTCGTGCAGACCGTCGTTCGAAAAATATAAATTGTTGACACTAACTTGCCTTCATATTCTCAAAACTTATCCTCCTTTCAGTTTATTTATTTATTTTATTTGAAAAATACAAGAAAAAATTAACAAATTATCAATAAATCAACTATTATTTATATCCAACTGACTTATGTATTTAATTTGACACTCCCTTTATTTAAAGTTTAGTCTTCTAATAATATAATTTTTTCACAGGTAAAGTTTATATTGAAAACTAACATAAGAGCTAATATTCGGTTGTACTACAAAATTAATTCATAATGGTCACATATTTATAATTCTTTTAATGCGAGCATTTTTGTGGATAACGATCAAGGTTATTATATAGGATTTCTATCTACTAACCTTGGATTACGATAAAGAATAAATTATCATATAGTCCATCCCCCTTGTAGGCCTACCTAGAAACCATCATTGGTTGATATATTTTCATATTCATTCCGCAACGTGGGGGCAGCCATAGCTCAGTGGTGTAGTGCGTGCTTCGCACCAAATCGGCCCGGGTTCGATTCCCAGGCGCAGTGATAACTTTTCACGATGGCCGCTCCCCGTGGTTCGGAAGTCACGTTAAGCCGTTGGTCCATTCCATTGGTCGTTGGGCTATTAATAATGACCCAATCTGGGGAACATTCGGCTCTAGTTTGTAACAAGGCTACGTCTAATCATCCAACAAAACGCTCATCAACTTGAAAATAACCAGTTGTTATTTTGAAGTATTCAACAAAGAGATTGCAGAGCAGTGTATATCCAAGCTTTGAGTTAAGCTTGTGCATTGCAGATAAGAGTGGAAATGGTTGTTAGAGTGGACGAGAGAGAGGGGGGAGGAAACCCTACATACATTATGTTAACACTGGACTAAGCACCTTAAGTACAGTTTACTCGCACGTTTTACACTGGTTAGGATTGTGCATATACTTGGGTTCTTTGCTCTTAGGTGTGCAATGCTTCAGTAAACGTGTGTTTCTGTGTCTATAAATGTAAAAGCAAAAACATAGCCGACGAGAAGCTCCAGCGCTAACGTGAGCCTAGGAAATTTCCTTTTACGGCCCTTTCAAGGGGGAGGGGTCCGCAAAAAATGGGGTTTTATGCTTTAAAACTTGTTTTTGACCGAATGAATTGTTTTGACTAAGGAAGCGTGTAAAAATGAACATGTGCACTAAAAATAAACAAAATCAATCAGACAAAAAAGCCATTTTAGTCTATCACTGAACGAATTTCGTTGATTTTTAATTCGCATGTTGGGTGCAGTGTCATGCATATTATACCAAATAGAATCAAAACGAATAATAAATACAGATTTCAAAGCCCAAACCACCATTTTTTAAAGCCCAACCCCCGACAGGACACTTCCGTTGTAGCGATTTGCTGGTTAACAAATTTAACCTGGAGATTTTCTTCCAAAAGGAACACGCGTACTGAATTTCTTACGGTGGACGGCGCGTGGAGTGAAACTACACGGGTGTCGTGCGGGACTTGCCAGTAGGGGATTGAAGGAGCTCTCCAGCAGTGCTTGCAGTAAAGTAGCTTAAGCGGAATACGAGCATAGTTTGATAAATACCCGTGTTTAGTACGAACAAATAAAAATATAAACGTGAAACGTGTTTATTTCTTAACAGAATCTCCTCAAAGTTTAACACAACTTTTCCAACCCACTCAAAACGTATCATTGATTGAACTATGCAAAATAGGTTTCAATTTTCAAGATAACATCTTCATTAGACGTAAAACGCTTTCCATCAAGTCCCTTTTTAATTTAGAGAAAAAAAGTAAGATTGAGCTAAATCAGATGAGTATGGTGAATGGGGTGGGCCTGGATCCACTAGTTTTGCAGTGGCGATAGTTGAACAATGAGTTGGCGCGTTGTGATAATGAAACTGTTTTCCTTACAAACAGACGTAGTTTTTCCTTCAAATTTTTACCGAGCTGGTCGTGGACGCTGTGTTAGAGAATTCTTTCACCTTGGTACGGCGGTCTTTACTTAATATCTTATTTTGTTTATTTGTGCATATAGTGCCTTTTACAAGGTAGAGTACAAAAAATAATAATAACGTTAAGCTGAAAAGAAAAACGTGATACATAACAGACAGAGAAAGCTGTATAGAGAGGTCCATTTCTTCAAATCCACCCCGACTTGGATGGTACTTTATTTTTGTACTTCTTATAAGTGCTTGTGAACTATTGTACAGGGTGGTTATGCGTTTGGGGAACTGGTTAAATTAAAGAAATTACGTAGTGATGCGATGATTACGATATAATTGAATAAAACAACATGAAATAACAATTGAAAATGGGAAATCAGCACATAATAAATATTAAATACAATGTGTAATAACGTAGATATCTTGGATTTTGTCGAAAATTTAATCCATGGGCAAATTAATCTAGACGATCTTTATCAAATACTGATATTCTACCTCGATTAAATTCATTAAACCAATGCCTGATGATTTTCATCAAAGATAATGGGTCTTATACAACTTTTTAATTTTTTCTCGGATTTCTCTATTTTTTTCTCCCTTAAAAAATTAATTACAAATCGATGCGGTGATTTTTTTGTGTTGGCAAAAGTTGAAGAACTGTTTTCTTAAAACAGTTCTCAAAACTAAAACAACTTTTTTTGGTTTAATAATAAATTAGCCAGCTATCGTTTAAATAATATTAGTAACAAAAAGCCAATAGACTTATAAATTCATTAAACAATTTTAATGAATTTAACAGTATGAAGAATAGGGAGATAGAAAGGTATAAGACGACATCACATTTAATGTAAACTTAGCCATTTTAGGAGATGTTAGGAAGCTGAAACCTGCGAATGGTTTTGTTCCACGACGTTTTGCTATACGAGATAGAAATTTTAAGATTTTTAATTGCTCTATTCTTTATGTTCTTGTATGTTGTATTTACATAATTATGCAGAAAGCATAAACAACTATTCTTTGTGAATTGATATTTGAAATTTACCAACCACAACATCCGTCCGTTTGCTTTATTTACTTTTTTTTTCGTGCTTAGGTGTTTTTTACTACCTATATTTTGTCTAATTTATTCTGTTAGTCGATAATTTAATTTAAAAGGCAAAAAAGTATGTTGGAAATGTATGTACGTTTCTGCAAAAATCACGCGTTAAATAAAAACTAGATTAATGTCAATTTACGATAACGTAGAAGTTAAATACGCAATAATTAAATTGCAAATACCCTTTGTGCAGTAACACATGAACAGCAAGAACTATAAAGTAAAGATTAATTACTCGTGTTATAACATATACGGACAATACGATCATGTGGTTTTAATGACTATATAATATATTCGACTGTGTAATCAAACGTAGTATATTCGTGTTGTAATATACAACTGTTACAGGCAGTATTAGCTACACAAAACTAATTAAACCGGTTTCATAATAAGTTCGGCAACGAGTAAATTAAGGCCATTGATGATGTACTGGACTGGAAAGATTAAACTAAACTCCACGAGTAAAACTTCTGAAATTATCACTCTCGAACTCCATTCAAGGGTAATCTCTGAAATTATCAGGTTAAAACTGAGTTCTTTTATTTTCACGTGTTTTTGTTATTAACAAAATATGTTTATAAAATGTTCTGATGACGGCTTATAAGGAGTAATTTACCCACATATATCTTAAGGCTTGACTTTGTGGGGAGGTTGCGCAAACGCAAGATTTTCAAGAATTTTCATTCTTCAAAACAAGCAGTTCGAACCATCGCAAAATTGCGCTGGAGAGACTCGTGCAGGCAAGCGTTCAGAGACCTCAAAACTCTAAACACTCCCTTGCCTCTACATTCTAGAGACATGTCGTCTCTTTTCAAAACAAAATGTAATACCATAAGAGGTTGTGACACACACTCTTATGAAACCCGAGGCAGGGACAACTACCGAGCTGGGAGACATAGGACGGTAGGCCATGAGCGCTTACCTTCTCGGGCAGGTGTTCATCTCATCAACAGATTACCAAATTCGTTTAAAACGCACCCAAGGTATTCAAAGCTCGTCTAAAATTTACGCAATATTAACTTTTCTGATGATTGCCATGCATTGTAAAATGTTTTGCAATAAAAACCAATTTATTTATTTATAATATTTTTATACTATTAATGTTTCACTTCCTCTCTGTTACAAAAACTCGGATTAGGATGCTGTGGTTATACTTTACTGATCTCATAATTAGATTTGAGGCAATTGAGTTTCTGAGTTTGTTTAGAGTTACTTATGTTGAGATGTTGTTATGAGAAGAGGTGTTTAATGAGATGACAAACGATTGCATTCTCAGAGTGCTTTTCACACTTATACAGAGTGTTCCGAATGGCGGTGCAAATAAACTAAACCAACAGTAAATATAATTTAACACAGTAGGCCAATATAAAATATTTTATTTTTGGACGCTTTCGATATCATCTTCAGGCTCGTTCCACGAAGTGACAACCTTTCCACCTGCCTGAAGATGATAGCGTGCTACCGAAAGCGCTTGTCCAAAAATACAATGTTTTATATAAGTCTACTGTAATAAATTCTATTCATCAAGTGCCAAAAGAAGAAGATCATTAAACAAACAGTGTTTTGAAGGGGAACAATTAAATTTCAGATGCTCATACCTTGGATAGTCCATAATTTTAAAACATATCAATTTTTAATATTGGCAAAAAAAGTTGACTTAGATGGTTAAATGGTATCTCAAATTTCGCTTTAAGTATTTTTTGTGTCTATATAAAATATCGAATTAACTACTTCCATAGTCACTGTTCTCCTGTATTAAGCATTAACAGAGGCAATTTAGTTATTACTACATATAGTTTAAAAAAGGCCAGAGCGTTAATTAATTCCATAAAACTTTACAGTCAATTATCACGTATTTGAGTTTTAGCGGATCCGTGGCGGATTGGACTCCGGAGCTCATCACTCCGGTGGCGCGAGTTCGATCCCGGCAGTCACCACTTACAATTTGTAATGTTACCATACGGTGATGCTAGGTAAAGGTCGAGGTTGAGTGGTAAAGAGGGCTTTGTAGTCCTAACTCCGCATCGTTAAACAAGGCAAAGGTTCAAACCTTTTTAACTGTCTATTAAATTAGCTTACAAGCTTGATTGTCAAAAATCTATGTATTTTATGCTTTATTGTTGTTATCATTGTAAGAGATTATGCACAAAAAGCGACAGCTTATATTATTGCGTGGTCCACAACAGTAACTTTGTCCAACTTTGTCCTCGGGGAGACTGAAGAAAGATCAAATCCCATTATTGGATCTATATTATTGGATCACGTTGTCTTACAGTCGTTTTTCCATTAGTTGATTCGGTACAAGTAATCAGGATAGAATCCTTAAGCTCGTCCTAACTTATGAACAAATCAGAAATGATCTTATAAGCTATACATAGAGCATTTGTTAGAAACTTGAGAACAAGTCAAGTCAAACGATGTTATCTTTGAACATCAGAAAAAGGTATTCATCCAAATTCGTCGTCAGCCACTCCTTAGTCCTATTATCGTAATTTCCTATTTTTCTAACAATTTCTTTTCATAGCTTCATCGTGGGCATTACATAAAACGCTTTTAGAACAAAAGTAATTTTCAGACTGTTTAAGAGAAATGGACCTACAGTGTTACGACAATACAGATAAGTTAATAATGTTGTACAATACAAATTTTAAAAACCTGCGAAAAAAGATGCTGCCTGCGAAAGAAGGTGCACAAAATACAAACAAATATGTCAACGAGTTTCTCTAACAGCTTTTAACACTTTATAATGCTTTGGTCTTCTCTAAACAGAAGCAGAGGAGCTCTTCAACGACAAGGGAGAAGTGTTTCAGAGCAAACTAACGAAGGGGACAAACACTCAACTGAGAAAACTCCACACTCTTAATAAAAACTCTTCTTGCAACACAACCTTTGACCTTTAATTCAATGTGTTGTTGTTTGTATCTTAAATTCTTAAATTATCGTTTGGATTTAACTACTATACAGAGTGAGTTTTAAATGTCCCCCATCTTAACTTTTGAAAAAAGGAAACCCTTTGGGGAATGTTTTTATAGGATTCTGAAGTTTGTTTTGACGTACTTTGCGTCACCCACCCATCACCTAAAACCGAGGAAGTGCCCTTAATATTTCTAAATTGCAACCCCCCTTTGTGGCACCTCAAAAGAAAGGGAATTTAAATACAAATTCAACTACGCAAAGAAAAACCTTTTACCTCCACTCGTTTCTTTGTACAGTAATCCCAAGTTAAAGATGACAAGAAATCAGGTTTAAAATGCTAAATAATACATAAACAAAAATTTGTTATAACGAATTTGTCTTAAAAATAGCCTATGTGATCATGATGTAGGGTTTTGATGTTTCCCTCAAAAGATTTTCGAGAAAATATACCATTAAAAGAAATTGTATGTGAAATTTGGCATTTTAAAGCTGATTTCTTGCAATCTTTAAACAGGTATTACAATAAAACGAGTAGAGATAAAACATTTTTCTTTACGTTGTTGATTTTGTATTAAAATTTCCTTTATTTTGAGGTGCAAAAAAGGGGGGGTTGCAATTTAAAAGTTTTGGGGAGCCCTCCCCCTTGGTTTGAGGTTAGTGCAAAGTACGTCAAAACAAACTTCATAATCCTATAAAAACATTCCCCGATAGGTTTAAAAAAATCTTACCTTTTTAATAGTTACGGTGGGGGAATAGAACTCACCCTGTATATCTACCAATGGTACGTTTTGGCACTCTTAAGGAAAGATATTATTCGAAAATTTAGCTCTTGTGAAGGTTGCCGGCGTGATGGCTGGTTCGCAGGTTCGAGTCCTGCCTGGCTCACAGTCAGTAGTTAATTCGTCGCTAAGGTCGACACACAGGCTGCTTAGGCCCATGGTAACTGGAGGATTAACTTTCAAAAATATTTAGGCTCATAGGCATTTAGGCTTTTTTCTCTTCAAAAGCAAAAGAATACTGGTAATACGTTGGTTGAAAGTATTATTTTAGAAGTAGTGACGTACTAACAAAGCATATTAGTTATGTTTGTATGTTTTTAGAATGCTTAGTTGTCAAAATCATTGCTTAGTTTTACTGAAAGAGAAGTTTTCAACTCTCCAGATCCAAACGGTATTTACTAGTTAAATCGAGGTTGGATTCTCTAGAAAGTGATTTACAAAAGCCTATCTCACTTTTGTTTTGTATTGTAAATTTGCTCATTTTACTATTCTCCAAATTGTCTTAGTACAATTTTTTAATTGGAAAATACCTGTAAGATTGCATTTTGTAAATTGAAAATAAATAAATAACGTGTAAATAAAAACAATTTTATTTTGATCTTCTTCTGGAGATATTGGCACGATTAATAGAATTTACAACAAAGGCCAATGTACAAAATCTTATTAATAATTAATTTTGTATATTGGCTTTTTGTTGTAAATTCAATTAATTTTCTTTGACCAACAGTCAAACCTGTGTTGAGAACTGACTACTGGTCTTTTTCCAGTTAAACGGTACACCTAACATCTGAAAAACCTTAGTTAACACAAAATGTGAGAAATCGTGTCAGGTTTTACAAAAAGATTCTCTATACCAATGTCGTAATACGAAAAAGGTTTAAGAAGTGTTACCAATTAGACCTTTCGGTAACGAGTTTAATTACCATGTTAATTAAAGCAACGTAAACAAAGTTTGGAACGTTATTACAAACTAAATTCATTGTAATGTTTGTAATCCATATAATTATAGCTCAGTGTGTGAAATATTTCATAACGTCTATGTTAATAATATTTAGCAGATAATTAGCACAAAAAGTAAATACAGATCTCGTTATCAGTTTTACCAAACATAATTATGCAGCGTAAATTTATGAGGCAAATAATTCGGTCCAGTACATTTTAACTATTCTGTTTTATCTTACACGCGACTGATAAAATGATTGTTATTAGGTGTGTAATTTGTAATATACGAGTAATAAAATCAACGGGTTGTAAAATTAAACGGTTGTACATGGTTGAAAAATTTTAGTTTTTAATCGATCTATCGTCGTTTTAAATTTGCTATAACTTGTGCACTTTAAAACGTACCATTTATAGAGGTAGGCATTTTGTTGTGCAAACCTGTTCCAACAAGTTTTAAACTAACACACATCGTGTCTTAGCTCAGTGGTACAGTGTGTGCTTCGTACCAAATTAGCCCGAGTTCGATTCCCGGGCGTAGTGATAACTTTTCACGATGGCCGCTTCCCGTGGTTCGGAAGTCACGTTCAGCCGTTGGTCCATTCCATTGGTCGTTGGGCTATTAATTAATGACCCAATCTGGGGAACAGTCGGCTCTAGTTTGTAACAAGACCTCATCCATCAAAAACACTCATCACACTCACCGTTCATTCCATATTTACCTTGAAATACCCTCTAGGAGTGGTCGGTGTCTCAAATCAAAAGTATCAAAAATATCGTTACTAGTTGTTAAAAATTTCCAAAATCTAAAAAGAAACTATTTTCAAAATAACAAAATTCGTGAGACCATAAGACGGTGTAGTTTTAAAACGCCGTTCTAAACTAAGCTTAAAATATCCCAAATAGAAGGCAGCAACAACTCTAAAGTTTTTCAATTACCTAGATCATGAATAAAGGATTAAGGGCAACGTTCCTGATTGGATGCATGATAATGAGCACATCCGGTATATCTTATCAGCTTTTAAGAGATACAGACATGGAATGTACTCTGTGTTAATATTAAAGCCAATAACCTACAGTTACAAGATATTGTTGTTCAGTGAGGAAAGATATTGTATGTGTTGTGGTACAAGAGAATCCCAAGTTGCTATTCTGATTCGCTTATCACAACTCTAATTTGCTTCAGCTTCAGATTTACATGGTATTTTGCAGCAATATTTAAAACAAATATTATCTCGTATCAAATTTAATTTAAATCGGACCACTCAATTCTCTGCTATGTGCAAAAGCTCGATTTTTAAATGATCAAATGGATTTTCATCGCCACTTTTAAATAGATGGGTAACATTAAAATACATATTTATTCCAAATTTTGTCAAAATACGATAACATTTGCTGGTTTTAGATCGTTAACCTCCAATATTCCGATTTCGTTGGCTAACAAACCTGGTCGATATATTTATTAGACAAACTTGTATCAAACTTTGGAAAAGATCTGACAACAAACTGGACTTGTTGAGACGTCAGACAACTCCAAAAACTCGTCCATGTATTCTTATGTATATAAATGTTTGGAAAAACTCTCAAAACGTGTTCATAGGCTGTGTCCTCATTTTACGGTCCCGGGCATGGGTTTTACCATATTAACAGCATGAATATCTCATTTTTCCTAAGAAAATTCGCTCAAACCCGTTATAAACAAAGCTTCAAATATATTTAATAGAATAAGGCAGCTACTGAGTTTTAAACGATTGTGATCTTAAATAAAACGTCAAGGAGCAACGTCTGTAGGATAGAACTGGAATGTACACTGGGTTAACATTGCAGCCAATAACCTGCAGTTCTATGTCCCGGTGTCAAATGTACCAGATATTGTTGTTCATAAAGGAAAGATATTGTACGTTTTGTGGCTCATGAGAATCTGGCACTGGTTTGTGAGTGGAAGCCGAATATTAAAACGCAATTCATTTTTATTGGTTTTTCCTCTCAGGCTCTCTCAAGTTGACAATTGTACCTTAATCTTTATTCAAACAACGTTGAACGAACAGTATGTTTGTTTTGATAATGCTAAAATCAGAAAGTCTCTTTGTGGTTTGAAATCAGAAAGATATTGTATGTTTTGTGGTACCAGAGAATTTAATTCCACTGTGTGAGATGGAAAGCTATATCAAAACGTAATAAATGTTTCAACTGTTTTATCTCGTTTGCTCCCTCGTTCAGAAGTTGTCAACAAGTTTACTGTAAATTTGTTTACTGGCTGTTCAAAATATAGGAGTGTTTTTAAAGAAACTAATATTTTAGAAATAAAATCTAATTGAAAATAAGCAATGGTTATGTTTTTTGGAATCACAAAAGTTCTGGGAATTCTTGTCGTTGGTCACATAACAAGATCTGTCACACTTGACCCAGAATTCTTCACCGAGTTTCCTCTCTTGGCCTTTAACAATAAAACCTCTTAAATAAACTACAAACGTTGTCAAAGTCACTACTCTAGAAGAGCGAAACCACTGTGTTTCTTTACAAAAATCAGTAGTAGTTTTAATTAATAGAATCATAATTTAAACGTGTGTTTCCAATTTGTTTGTGAATACTTTATGTGTTTTATAAAAGTAAAAAGGTACAAAAGGTAAAGTTTGTCTTGTTTAACGAGGCGAAGTTAGGACTACAAAGCCCTTTCTACCAATCAACCTCGACATTTATCTAGTGTCATCGTATAGTCACACTACAAATTGTAAGTGATGAGCTCCGGAGTCGCACGCGATACCAATCCGCCACGGGTCCGCTAACTACTAGTTCCGTTAGTTTAACGTATAGTTTTCAAACGCTGAGGAATTAACTAAAATATAGCGTACGACCTATTAAATTTTACTTTTGACAAAACTTTCCCAAAGTAATAATTTGCAAGACTTGGTGAATTTTAATTTACTTTAGGGCTCTATTGACAACAATTAACATGAATAAAATTGTAATCTTTACCAACATATATATTGATTACGATTCAACATTTTAAAAACATCTTTGATAAATTGAAAGACTTGTAGGTAAGGAAGTAAGAGAGGTAGCGAATTTTCACTATTGTTGCTAATCGATTTGGCTTCGATTACACTATGGCTTCTAAAGTTTTATGGTTTCAAGTATTTCCAGCAGCCTTGTAGAACCTGTATAGTTGACTGCACCGGGTGCTTTCTTGAAAAGTTCATCACTACCACAAAAACTGTTAAAGCTGCGCAGTAGAGGCGGAAAAAGTGACGTTAAGGTGGACCATAATGTGGAGAAGCTTACTTTTAAAACGTTATTTGAATTTCGAGGGAAGTCCACTTTGAAATACGTAAAAATGCAGCGCTTTTAGAGCTCTGAAACTCCAATGCAAAAGTGGTATACTGTATACAGTATTATATTATATTCACCCCAGATAATCTGCTTGACATCATGAAAAAACTATGATACACATAGAAGGTCATCGCGAGGTTTTATAGTTTCTAGCCACTCACAAACAAATAGTTTCTTTTACACTCGTAGACAGTCATCAATCAGAATATACGACGCCCGTACTGCGGTCTTATAAAGGCTACTGTCATAGGGTGATGTATGTGTTTTGTAAGATGTGCCTAGTGACGTTTCAAGATTCCAAGTTGGTGAATTTTTATACTAGCTAAAATAAGAAAACTGAAGAAGAAAGGCATAACGACACGTTTATCAAAAGTGTAAATTTAAAGAATTCCTTTGGAAGCAATTTTTTTACGAAACTTGTATGAAGTAATTCTGCTTCAAATTATCTTTCGAAACAAAACAGAATATCGTTCAAATGTATATGGTCTGCCATCAATCACAAAATCCAAAAGGTCAATCAACTCAAATAATTATGAAATAGGGCACAGTTTACAAGCAGAAGTCACGTTGATGATTGATGACAATGTGTGCGTGTGTGTATGTGTGTGTGAGTGAAAAGTATCTTCAGGTTAATGGGGTTGACGAGTTGGGTAATGTTAAGGAAGGGCAACAACCCCCCTCCCCCATCATCAGTGGTTTAGAGGGATGAAACATTAACAACAACGTCATCGGAACTCTCTACTTTCCTCTGACATATCGCAGTATTCTTTTAGTCAAAGTGGAATAAATTTAAAAGGTTCCATTTAAAGGATTTCCTATAGGTGGTTTTAATAGTGGCCGACAATTTTGTTAATGTATGAATTCGGAAGAAAATCTATATAAATAAAATAAGACGTTTGTCTGTACATTGCAAAGAATCCATCAGTTTTGGTTATTTGGTGTTAATATACTTTGATAGACCGAAATTGGTGTCAAAAAAAATTCCGTCTGTCTGTCGGTGTCTCTGTTGTCTGTCTGTCTGTAACGTTTTTAAGGCATCTTTGACCGCTTATAGCTCAGAACCTACTGAAGCTATGGCGGTGAAACTACGTTTAAGGGTTAATCCCATTGCGCAGTGTGTCTTTAGCTATATTTTATACCCATACAACATCCAAAAAATAATATGAGGGACCAAAGTGACACTTTGCACGTTTTTAGACCGCTTATAACTCGAAATCCGTTGAAGCTATGGCGGTGAAACTTCATTCAAGGGTTAAGCCCATCACTCAGTGTGTCTTTAGCTACATTTTATGTCCATATAACATCCCCAAAAAACGGACGGAACGGCGGAGTAACTATGACTCTCACAAGGTAGCTAACACTTGTTTACAAATGTATATACAGTACATAAAATAGGGCATTTGTCTGTAAATTGCAAAGAATCCAGGTTTTGGTTATTTGGTGTTTATATAGCTACTTTGGATAGACCAAAACTGGTGTCAAAAAGTCTGTCTGTAACGTTTTTAAGGCATAATGAGCTGCTTATAACTCAAAATCGGACCAATCTATGGCGGTGAAACTTCCTTTAAGGGTTTAGCTCATTACGCAGTGTGTCTTAAGCTGTATTTTATACCCATAGATCATCCAAAAAATAAATGGCGAGGGTTCAAAGTGGGCACTGAACACGTTTTTTAGGCGTTTCGGGCCACTTATAAGTCAAAATTGGCTAAAAGTATGGCAGTCAAACTATGTTTAAGGGTTAAGCCCATCACGCAGTGTATTTCATACCCATACAACATCCACAAAATAAATGGCAGCACTTATAAGTTATAACGAGAAGATGGTGAACTAACAGGCAAACTAAATGTTTTTTTAAGGATATATAGGAAACCTTTTGTTTATTTTAAATTTGCAATTTTCTTAAAATATACACACAGCTATGTTAATAATGCCCCGAGGCGAAACGCGGGTAATCTCAGCTAGTTATGACATAAGCCAATGGACGTTCAAAACTCGCTTAAAACAGTTTTGGTCGTAGACATTTTTTTCAGTCAAGACGAGTTTATAGCGCACAACTGGAAAACCGACTGACAAAGGACTAAATGTGAAGGCTGATAAGAGCTATATGATTCGAATATATGGGAGCGCGTGAATGAACTGTTCTTTTAACGATATACAGAGTAGGTTTTAAGTGTACCTTAATTTTTTGAAAGAGGAAATATTTTTAAACCCTTTGGTGAATGTTTTATAGGATTCTGAAAATTGTTTTGACGTACTTTTGTGTCACCCACCCCACCCAAATTCTGGGGAAAGGGCCCCCAAATTCTTTAAATTCAACCCCTTCCCCTAGTGGCACCTTATTTTATAATTTTATCTTGACTCGTTTTTTCGCTATACCAATTTAAAGAACACAAAATCAGTTTTAAAATGCCAACACAAAATACAACATTTTTATTCAACATACTCTGAGGGAAACATTACAACCCTATAACATAACCTCATAGAGTCATATAAATCATAAATGTGTCATCATTAAAATAGTAGAGCAAAATAACGAATCGAGATAGCAAAATTGTCTCTGCATCGTTGAGATTTTGTTGAAATTTTCTTTCTTTGAGGTGCCATAAGGGGATGGGAACTTTTATTAATAAAATTTGGGGATGCCTTGCCCCTGGATTATGGGTGGGGGTTGGGTGACGGAAAGTACATCGAAACAAACTTCAGACCGCTATAAAAACATCCTCAACATTTAAAAGAATTTCCTTTTTCAAAAGTTAAGGGGGACATTTAAAGCTCACCTTGTATGTCTAGCTTTATTTTATCCACACATGTAATCTTCTTCAGTTCTGAGCAGGCTGCAAGTCAAGAGCAATATACGTGATCAATCCTATTACCAATGATTGGAGCTCAATCCCTGTATTACCCACATATCACCAGTTATTGCACAAGCCAGACTAGGCACGTTGTTCTTGCGTTACTAAAGAATCAAAATCACCAATTTTTTCAATCTACATCAACTGTATAGCTAGCAAATTCACTTATAGAGCTAAAGTTAGTGTCTTCTTACTGCGACAAAAACCATGTGAGTACAACCAAAATTTTAATAAATTATCTAAGCTCCTAGTGTTTTAAATTAAAGATGTTCTCATTTTCAAGAATAAATTATAACCGACTCAAACAATGTTACGTTGAAAATTCATATTAGTGGTGAAGATCAATTATGTTCTCAGAGAGATCAGTTTTGTAGTTTTCTCCTGAAGTGGCCTGAAAAGTCCGAAATAAGAAATATCACACTAATTTGAAAAACACTTGCTTCTTAAATTGACAATCAGGTCCAGATCCCTACAAGATGGTACAATCCTAATTTCGTACTTCATCCATAAATTTTAATTTCATTTAATCTTTAAAATGTCGCATGAAGGTGACATAAAAACGCGAGAAGAGCTGATCTCTAAACACAAAGCGTCCGTTCACTTAACGCTAAGGTATTCACTCCAATAGCCTTTGTTCAAACTCGGTCAGTCTCATCTTAAACTTACCGTGTCCATTAAACTAAACTTTACTCACTCTAATTTACTAGGGCAATCTTGGAATTTTGGTAATCCAACAATAGAGTCCGTGCGTTTCTTCGTGGCGCTTGGTGAGGGGACAGAGTGAGTGAACAAATCGATGTTTTCAAAAGGTATAAAATAGCCTTTCCGTACAGTATGAGTGCCATGGAAAGACTGACCAGTTGGTTACCCCCTCGAAAACCCAATTATAACTGGTTTTAGTCGTCAAGGTCAAGCGCCACAAAGAAACGCACGGACTCTATCTTTTGTTATTTTTTCGAGGTGTGTTTTCGTGTGAGACTGACTGTAGCCTGTCAGATAACGAGATTGAGACTCTTGACCTACAAATCTGCAACACTGCTTTCACAACAATGTAACACACTCGCTCAAAGTGTAACACACCACGTACTCTCGTGTAGTTGAAGTGTCTTTCCAACTGTTTAATGCTTTCAGCAATCAGTAGTGTTTTTTTACTGTCTACGCCAATGGCATTTTATTAATGTACTTAACTTAGGGTTTGTGGGCATCACGAAAACGCTTTTAGGAAAAGCGGTCCAAACCCTTGTGCCTGCGCCGGGAATCGACACCGCGACCTTGAGCTTTGCAAGCCGTGACTCTACCCACTGAGCCACGGACGCAGGCAAGTGTCTTTCCAGCTGTAGTGCTTTCAGCAATCAGATGTGTTTTCGTGTGAGACTGACTGTAGCCTGTCAGATAACGAGATTGAGACTCTTGACCTACAAATCTGCAACACTGCTTTCACAACAATGTAACACACTCTCTCAGAGTGTAACACACCACGTACTCTCGTGTAGTTGAAGTATCTTTCCAACTGTATAGTTCTTTCAACAATCAAAGTTGTTGTTTTGCCAGACAGTTTTTGTGGTACCGTGAAAAAGGATATTGTTTTACTGGTCCGTAGCTAAAAATAATAGTTTATACAAAAATATCACCGTAACTAAGAATATTTTCTTAAGGAAAATTAAATTTTACTCTCATTTAGTTCTTTTGTAGTATCGACGATGAGCATACTTTTTATAACTCAACTTTTAAGGTATACAAACAAAGAAAATGTGTGATGGACCTTCTGAACGAAAAAACAAACAAAACCAGTATTTACACTACTATTTAACTAGATATTTAATATTGAAGTTTTTTTCAAAGTGTAAGTGAAATTAAAAGAGCTGTTATATTAGATTAATATGGAAAATCCCCCTACAAAACAACAAAACTTCATATTAAAATGGCCACGTTCAAAAAGTATCCAGGAACAAACATAGCCTACCAGAAAAAGTCCCAGTTCGAACTGTGTAACCTTCTCCTTGCGTAGGAAGTCGGATAAAAAGCAAGTTCATCTTAATTTTATAATTAACACCGTGTTTAGAGAGCTTGTTCTCAGCGCTGCGTAAGCAAGTGCACTTGGGCTTGTGCCAAGTACAGGGTGCGGATACGGAGAATTATCGAGAAAGGGGAGGAAAAGAATCTTTACTTTGACTTTACAATCCCTTGTTTATCTTGATATTTCAACTCACTGCACTCATCCATCAAGTATCAAGAAAACATTTTTCACAATTGTGTTTCTTTTAGGCAGGTGATTTGTCTCAAACTTTAAACCTTTCCAATAAATGTGTCTTTATAAATTTTATATCTAAACTGTTGAACATGAACTTTGCTGACATGTTTGAGTTGATGCCATTTTCCTTAGTTTTCTTTCGGCTGTAAATGGCGTTTGATTTAAGCGAAAAGATTTTGTCTTTGATACCACCCATGAATTTGCCTTGATCAACAAGATTCTGACTGAAATCGGCACATTGGTTAAGTCTGATTCCCGGTTCTAAAAAGTACAAAACGCACACATATCACGGAATTAAAAATCTGGACAAATATTTGTCATTCTTTTACTTGGCTCAAGAGTTACTAAAGAAGATATTTTCTCACAAAAAAGTTGAACTATAGTGCTATTGGTAAAACTAACATTGATTTGCACATTCCTTAAGTAACCTTGTTCAGAAAATGCTTCACTCCCAAACTCCCTGTAGTTCGGTAGTCAAGTTAAGCTTTTGGTCCGTTTTCATTGGTTGTTACCACTAAATCACTATTTGAGATGCTGACCACTTATTTATTTATTTATCAATGGTGTACACCTTTTTATACATTAGCATCAAATGGAAAATAGTAATTTTGATGAAAAGAGTAGCCTACGATATACAAACTATTACATACACAGTTTCATGTCTTCCAATCTACCCCTACTATCTCTCTCTTTTTTTTATTAGAAGGTTTATTTTTAGGGTAGTTATGGGTAACATTAAGGGTGCAATACATCACACGTGCATACATTTACAAAATTAATAGATATCTACAATAACATCGTACAATTTATAAGTTAAAATAAATTAATACATTATGATATAGCCTAAATATATAAGATAGAATTAGACAACGAATAAATATACTTAAGCTGATAGAATTTACTACAATGGCAATATATTACAATATGAATAAATGAAACAATAACAATAACCACTCTCATGAGGGTATTTTAAGGCAAATATGTGGTGAAGGATGAATGTGATGAGAAGGATGAGTCTTGTTACAAACTAAGGCCAACTCTTCCTTAGAATGGGTCATTAATTAAAAGCCCAATGGAAATACAAGGACCAACGGCTTAACGTGACTTTCGAACCACGCAGGTGATGGTCTGATATGTCTAAACGATGGTGGGAGTTGATGCGGGTATCATCAGATGATCACTGAGACTATCTGAGCCGCTTTAGACGTATATCATCCTCAAAACCTGACCTCCATGAAGCTGGATTACAGGACCACGCCACGAGTGTTAGTTTGTTACATGTGCATAGATGTGTTAGTTAAAACTAAAGACCAATGGAAATGGACCAACGGCTTAACTTTGCCATCTATACTGATAATACTCACTTTTCATTTCTAAACACTTTGAACACCCTTTTAAAGTCTTCGGTACCTCAAGTCATGATATATACTATGTAATTGTTCTCAGACACTGCGTAGGCAAGGGTTCACTTGGGTTCGTATCAATTGCACGTGGTGAGGATAAGAAGGGCTTATCAGCAAAGGGGTGTGAGGGGGGAGGGGAGGGAAACCTCGGTTGAATAATTATACCAACTCTCACCCAAGACTCTCAAGTAGGCTCTATAGTGTTAACCTCAGTATTGCACATGTAACTCTCACTGTGTCAGTTGTTATACGTAACATTATAAATTGCTCACCAAATGAAGATTTCTAAATTCAAACAAATGAATTGTGCAATAGACAGAGGCAAGAAGCATCGGAATCATTCTCAGCTTATCTCAAGAAGACCGGACCCTGGACCTCTACGAGTGCTGAGTTAAACAAATAAGAGATTAGGGTTCTATTATAATCAGCCAATGGGAGACCGACTTGCGGGGAGAGAGAAAAAATGGAGTCAAGCATATTCATCATTCGACCATTATAACCGAGGTTATAATCGCTCACTATATTGTATTTTTTGTAAAATAACGTTGGCCGTGTATATGAATAAATAAATAAATAAAATTCGGCCACACAAATTAAAAGTTTTACTCCAATACTCTTTCAGCTCCAGATTTCTGTTTAAAAATTGTGTCTTTTAATCGTCGATTAAAGTGAATTGCAAATGATGCGTGCATTTACAAGACCAGCTCTGGACTTCAACGACAACTAAATTTTAATGTGTGCTTTTTTTAAATAAGATTAGATAGCTTTTTCTCTCTTCTCACAAGCCAAAATCATCAGAGTAATTGAATATAACAGAAGTAATCAAATATGGTTCGATTATGTTGGGACAAATTGAATGTTTGGTTTAGATTCATTAGGTTTCAATTTGCCTACTGTCACATTTAATCTGTTATAAATGTTTCTAATTAAGTAAAATTAGATTTGTTTAACTAAATTTTCGATTCAATTTCAAGCCGTAGTGTCCATTAATAATAATAATCTTTATTTGTCATAAGAACTTGTACAAGTTATAAACAATGTCATAAATACAGTCTAGCAATTAAATTAATACATGCTTGACCAAGTCAAATAATACATTCCTCTTCTCAAGTTGTTAAGTTTTGATTAAATGAGTAAGTTTTCTTAGAAGGTTCTCTTGTGAGCGAAAGCGAGAGCTCCAAATTTGATAAAATCAAATCTACATGTATGCTGCAAATTAACTGTAGAAGAATAGAGAAAATGTGAAAAATCTGACACTTTCTACATTTTTACAATCATAGAAGGTTAGTAGAGAGAGTGACATATTTGGAGATTGCTTCTGGCAACATTACAACTGTTCAACGATGAGATCCATCTACCTCAAGAAATTCTATTTGAAGATCCTACCTTATCATTGTAATGACTGCAGTTCTGGAGGAAACATACCAATAATAATACATTACTATATTTCTCCTGTTTTACCAAATATACAATGGTTATACCAGCAGCCGTCTTCACAGTTACTCTTACATTCACGAAACACATGTTATAAATTTCTTTGAAAGAATTTCTTTACCCTCACCACCCTCGGACCAAAGCACTCAAGCGTTCCAGAAGCTGAACACCAACGTCAAAACTTTATATTACCAAAGACAGCCGGCTTTTCACCAGCCCACACTGATCGTAGATAACCGAGGTCCGGAGAAGCAAGAAAAAAGAAACTCTAAACCTTGTAACGTCCGACGTTAATGATAACTTTTAAACCATTTTATGTAGATTATCATACTTTAAACAATGTTCACAAACCTAAAAGCAAAGTTTGCAGATGATATTTTGTTAAGTGCAAACTCAATCAAATAAAATTGAATTCCTGCGAGGCAGTATCAAATAGGAAAAACTGTATATATTTGTCCAATGTATTTGGACATAAAAACAGTTGTATTTGGAGTGTTAAACAGTTTAGTCAAGACATACAAACACTTGGAGTTTTCAATTATAAAAAAAGTTGCTGTTCAAAGGAGCATCGGACTGAAAGTATGACATCGGGCTCGGAACTTCTAACTTTGCAAATTATCACTTTAAAACTCTGATTGCTTTTTTATCTTCCGCTCTACTGAAAACTATGCCGAGAGTTTTCTTCTTATTTCATATTCGTTTGTTGAGATGAAACAATACAAATATTACTACTTGGTTAAATATTGATGTTTACGAGTAAACCCTTTAGTGTGTAAGATTTTATGTTAATTTTGAACCACCAATGAACACTAAATTTCACTTTTCATGCTGTCTCAAGTAAGTTGCCAAAAATCATCATCAGCACTGAGACTACTGTAAATTGTTCAGAAAACCTACGATTCGTCATGTTACTAGCCAATACAGATGGAAACAGTTCATGTATTTCACTAGTCTCCAATCAACAAACCCTATTCGTTATGATGAATTTTCCTATAATTTAAACATCAAAAGTTCCAAAGTCGATCCTACCCTCTGAAACAAGGGAAGCCCAATCAGAGCTGGCGTAAAAGTTGTAATAATACTCGTTAATGAAGTTACCTTTCAGTTCAATGTCATACCATTAGCAGTTCAGGTCTCTTCACATTTTTCCTTTTCTGTTTCTCTTCGTTGTTAAATGTAAAATTATTTCTAAAACGATGCAAACATAAATTTTACATACCAGGCAAATGTTTTATCCTGTATGTTTATGATGACGTATACTTTAAAATCTGAGAAACTTGCTGCTCTTAAACATTTTTAGTTTTATTTCTGACATAAAAAACCATCGCAAAAATTTGAGATAACAAAACCTCTATAAATAACTAACAAAATGTGTAAACTTTATAATATTATCTAATCGATCTGTTTAGATTTTATAGTTTAAAAATACAGTTGAGTTTTCCAAGTTTATACAATTTTATGTCCTACAAACTGTTGGTATTATTTTGTTTGTTTCCTAGATTTTTCAATTCAATTTTGCAAATTCAAACAAAGAGTGTGCAAACACATGATTTACTCTAGTAATTTGCATAAAATAAGATTCATAATGAATATTTGAATAAAGTCTCTGTGTTTTCTATAATTCAGGTATAAGATAAAGTATTACTCAAGATAACGAAATATCTTACTAATCAGTAATCATTATATGTTATAAAATAACACTCGTTTTAACGTTTTACTCTATTAAACAGTAAAAACTATGTTTCAAATATCACACAGTTGTATTATATGGAACTATTCTAAGTTTATTACCTATTTTAATCAGCCGCATATAGCAGTTAGGTGGCTAAACTAAATGGATTTTAATTATTATACGTTAGTTCCACAAAGTAAAATAGTTAAGCCAAGCATACCTAGCTTTGAGACACTCTTAGAGGGTATTTTAATGTGAATATGGGATGGTGGTGAGTGTGATGAGTGTTTTGATGGATGATGAGATGTAGTCTTGTTACAAACTAGAGCCGACCGTTCCCCAGATTGGTTCATTAATTAACGACCAATGGAATGCACCTACGGCTAACCTGACCGAGTGGCTATCGTGAAACGTTATCACTGCGGTCGGGAATCGAACCCGAGCCGATTTGGTGCGAAGTACGCACTATACCACTGAGCTATGGCCTGACTTTACATGCAGAGTTTTTAATAAACTAGGCTTCAGGGTTTGCTATCTCAACCACGTATAAAATGTTTAGTTTTTATATATTTTGTGTTTTAACAAAAACTTGCTCTGTTTATAAATTAAAGTTGTAACCTCGTAAGCACCATGCAGTACTAAGACTTTATAGTTAGAAATCCTTTTGTTTAATGACAAATTGTTAACTTTAAGTTAAAATATGAAAGTTGAGACTCGAGAACTCCCTTAGAAGCAAGAAAAACTCAATCAGAGTTGACCTGGAAGTGATAATAATACTCGTTAACTGAAATGCCATTCCAGTTCAATGTCACCATTAGCAGTTCAGCGTCCTTTTCAACTCATTCCCTCTGTTCCGTTCCGTTAATAAAGGAAAAACAAATACTTTACCAAAACAAGTATACTGTATTTTAAAATTCATCCAACTGGTATCAATAAAATAGTATAATTTTGACTGGTTTTAAGACTTGTAATTAATGGAGTACTGACAGTTTAAACTATGAATACTTAAAGGTCATTATCGAATTTCCTTTGGGAAAATGTGATACTCATCGGCATGGTAAGACCCAGACCCAGGACCATGGAATGAGCTCCTATTTTGACCCCCAGAACACGTGTTGAGCATGTTTTTCACACTTTATAATTTATATACATATGTGTATGAAATGTATTAATATGTGTGTACTCTTTAAAGGTTGCATTCTTATGGAAAAACAGTTTTTAAGTTCAGAAGTACAGAATTAAGTTGATGACGAAAGTAAAAGTTTAAGTGTTTATATGAAGCAGCATCAATAAATCTATGCTTCCCGAGAGAAAATTTTCACATTCAAGTAAATTAACTTGCCCAAAACGTAGTTTGCAGGTTTTATCCCGTATTATAAGTGGTACTCTGAGTTGGGCCTGTGGCCGCTTTATCCGGCCCCTCTTAATGCAGAGAAGCCTATAAAACAAAATCAACTTTTAACATTAATAGACAAATTGTTATTGCTCTTAAATGGTAATACTAAGCGTATTTGTGTATAGCATTACCTTTCACCTAAAGACAATATCATTCCATGTTTTTCACTAACGATAGAAAACGTAGGCGATATTATTTCAACCTCAAACCCAAATGACCCAATTGACTAAATTTCCCTTTGGATATTTATTTATTTAATCATCACCAATACACAACAGTTGTTTGTGTTGATTTTAAAACAATACAATAAATAATCACATAAAACTACAAGCCACTACAGCAAATATTATTAAACAAAATTTAAAATTTAATTTTTATAATAACATTTAATTAACAGACTTCTTAATGGCAAGTGAGTGGTCCATAAACTCCTGAACACTGTAAAGCCCACCGGTGACCAGATAAGTTCTAAGCTCTTTTTGAAATAATTTTGTGTTTTGGAGGTTTTGAATTTTGTTCGGAAGATTTCGAAACATTAAGATTTCTTAATAAGTTTTTTTAATAATTCAAGTCGATGATAGTCAATTCTATAACTAGTTACTGATCGAGTATCATGACTATGAATTTCAATGCCTTGTGTTAAACTGCATTTATTAAGGCAGAAAAGAATAGAATCATAAATATAAAGGGATGGAAAGGTTAGAATGTCTAATTGTTTGAAAGCATCAAGACATATTGAGTCTCTGGTCTTCAAATTGCATAAGATTCTAATGACAAGTTTTTGTAAAATAGATATCCTTTCAACTCTAGTTTGAGCACGATTCTCCCACAAACTAATGCCATACTTTAAATGAGGATAGAAAATACCGTAATAAGCTATTTTTAAAATGTCTTTGGAGCAATACTTAGACAGATTTCTGAGTAATAATACTCCAGACGATACTTTACTACATACATGTTCAATATGAAAATCCCACGTAAATTTGCTATCAAGATAAATACCCAAAAACTTGAAGTGCTCCATTTCTTCAATGGGATTATTATTTAAAAATACCGAAGGGGTTTCAGCGTTAGTTTTGTGACCAATATTAAATAAAATATATAAACTTGGACTTGTCAATATTTGTTTTCAGATTAAGTTGTTCAAAGTACTGAACACAAATATTTGTAGATTGAAAACAATTAATTTCTAGTTCTTAGTGCCTGAGCAGTGAACGTTAAAGTTCTATCATCTGCATATAGAACTGAATTCTATTATAAGTGAATTTATCATTTATTATTCGTTTAAAAATAAATAGCATAGGTCCTAAAATAGACCCCTGAGGAACTCCATATTTCAGTTCAATTGGGTCAGATAAAGCAGTGTTTATTTGTACCTGTTGTGTTCGGTCTCACAGGTATGATTTCACGTATATTGTATATCATTTTTGACGAATAGGCAATTCAACTAACGTGTAGTTTCGTTTATATAAAAGTGACACAATGTTTTGAAAAGGTGCTAGGAATGCCTACTGTTTGTAATGAAGCCGACGGGAGATTGAGTACTACACTATAATAACTCAACAAACTTTAGTGTAAATTGTCATAACGTTTAAACTGTTACACAAACAGTTTGAATAGAAAGTTTAACCGGATAAAAGTTAGTTAAGTTGCACCGAGGAAGGTTGCATAATGAATTGTGATTGCAACAGAGAAACACGGTTCGTCGTTGTTTCTCATTAAAATGTGCTCGCTTCATTTGTAAAAGCTTAACAAGTTAGACTTTTTAACTTTTATTTAAACAGTAATAGGGTTAAACTAGTTTGACATCATTGTCAAAATAACTACTGTAATTGACCGACTTTATTTCAAATTTATTTACTTAAAGTTGTGATGAACTCTCTTATTTATCAGCTGTGACTATGAAAACTACGTTGAGATATTTCGGCCTTGCTGTGGAGTACCATCTTCAGTGACTGATTGGCTGAAACTCTGATTGGTTCAGAGATGGTACTCCACAGGCCAAAATATCTCAACCTAATTATGAAGTTTGGACGCGGTGTGAATCGGAAGAACTAGATTACAGTCATTTTCTTAACTTTGCTCTCACTTCCAAGTGAGTAAAAGGAGTAAAATAGGTTGAGCCGTGTATTAAAGTTCAAGACTTTTTAAGTAAATCACAATGTCACAACCCAACTTTAAATTCGAAGTTTAAAGCTCTCGAGATGGTAAATACTTTACTATGTAAAATTTATTTAATAATTTCACTAAACACAGTTTTGAAAGCATAGGCTTCACAACCAGAAAACGACAACAAAATTATAATTTTAAACATGGTTTTGACATTCACCTTTCAAATGGTCTCTGACGCTATATACAAATTTATTTACTAGAAATTATTTTAATTTGTTCTCGAAATATTGGAATGTAAATTGACATTCTTTGTTTGAAGTTTGTGGTTGACGATGGTACAATAATTTCTGATGTTGAAATATTATTACGGACGTTAAATAGATACTATGTTATGTTTTAAGTAACTTTTCACTGAAAGACAAGGTCAGATTACAGATATCGAAACGTCGTGTACTTTTTGTTCACTCAAAAACTATGGAAAATGCCCGTAATATTATTTCAAACTAAGTAAATTGAAATCTTGCAAAGAATGTTTTGTAAAATCTATTAAATCCGTTTATTTACTTGCAACCTGTATAAAAAGCTTACTTATTAACTTACAATCAGGGGTTAAATTCAAAACTTGTGGAATTTATTCAGAGGAAAATACATTGAAAAGACTCAAGTCACAGTAGAATGCGAGATAAAAGACAATATTTGGCATTCTTTAGAGAGAGGGCAAACGTAATTTATGAAACAGAGTTCCCAATCTTACTGCAGGGATTTTATCAAAACGGTCCCGCCATACCTTATACTTATATACGTAAAGAAAGTTTAACGTTTTACATGTGTTTTTATATCTGACACTTATCTCTGCGAGTGGATTAACAGTAACAGTTGAATTAGGCGTTAAAATATTCATAAAAACTAGAAAAGTTAAAAAAGAAAAACATACAACTTGAAGTTGAAGGCCCGTTGATGTTGTCTCACCTCTCACTTAGCTTTGAAGAATCAAGAAAATTTATTTTCCAAAAAGAGTTGACATTGTATAAAGGTGAACGAAGAAAGTACATCAGAAAGTATTAAATTAAGAAAGTATATACTGTGCATTCCAAAAATAAACGTCTGAAAGTAAAGGCGAAACTGAAATGGCAAGGCTAAACTATCACTAAATTTTCAAAAATGTTAAATGTCTGGACTTAACGTTCATATCGTCATTCGTGGTTTTTATAAACTGTTTGATCTGATTTCTATATTTATTCTTTTTTAATTCTTGATTGTCAAAGAGCACGCTTGATTTGCGACACCGATTGATTTAATTCAAATTTATTTATTTAAAAATTCTTACTATACATTGTCATTTGAAACCGTGCAAAAACAACATTTTCTAGGACACCTTACGCCTTTTCACCATTTTCGTCACATCGTTTTCAAAAATATTTTGTTCAAAATCCGATTAGTTCGATAGAAAAACGAAATTAAAATAAAACCTTCCGGAAACCTTTACATATGACACGGTGAGAAATGAAAATTCGGCTCTACAGAGTCACTAAAACATTTAACAAACTTAAAAATCAAGTTTGTTCAATAAAATCCGAAGAAGATTGCAGGCGTGAAGTGTCCAAAGAAAAATTATATTTTGCATTGTTCTTATTGAACGACATTCATGGAAACGTCCACAACTACTTTCGTGGTTATGCCAGTTTAGTGGGTGGTTGTTGTTGTTGGTTCCCTGTGGTGGGTGAGGGGTTGTGTGTGTGTGGGGAGGAGTATGTGTGTCAGGTCAGTGGGGGATGAAGCTGAGAGAAGAAGCCTTACAACTCCCCAGTTATTCGGTTCAATGGTTCATCAATCTTAAACAAACTTCACGTTTTGTTTTTCCGTTCGGATAATGTATTTTCTTGTATATTTATATTTTCCCTCGTATATCCGTTTATAGAATCGTGTGTTTGCTATTTTAAGAAATAGGTTTTCAGTCGGTGTAATTCTATTACCTAAATTTCTCCGTTTTTGGTTTAAGATGTTTTGGGGTGCCATAGCTCAGTGGTATAGTGCATGCTCACCCGCTTCGCACCTAATTGGTCCCCCGTTTCTGCAGTATACTTTTCACGATGACCATTCCCCGTGGCCCGGAGGTCACGTTAAGAGTTGTTCCATACTATTATTCGTTGGGCTAATAGATTAGATTAGATTGATGGGGAAAATTAGTGGTTCAAGACCACGCGCACGTCAACCCTTTGTTTATTGTGCTGGCTCCTGTTCTCCCATTACGCAGCCCCACCCCCGTTTGCTTGCAAAGCTCGAGGATCGCGCTACCCATTCTGATGGGTGTAACTCCTGCCACTCCCGAGACCCTAGAAGACCCTTCTCCTGGCCTCCAGGGACTCGCATTCAATAAGAATGTGTTTGCGGATTCAGGAGTACGCTCACATAGCCTACATCTGGTATCTCCTGTGTAGAGACCCATTTTGCTAGGTGATTTCTGAAGTGCCCATGACCTGTGATATAGCTATTACCAGTCTGATGTTCTGGCGACTAAGACTGGTCAGATGTTTAATAAGTATTTTGATGGATTCTGCACGGTAGCTGTTTCCATCGCTCAGTGTGTCGCGCATTTGCCCTCTCGGCTAGAATAGTTTTAACAAGAGAAGGACTGATTCCTACCGCTGGTTCCGGACCGGCAAAGGATGACAGCGCTCCTTTAGCCAGCAGATCGGCTTTTTGTTCCCTTTGAATCCTTGATGCCCCGGTACCATTCACGCCTTACATTATTACAGCTTGCTAGAGCTCTGAGCGCTTGGGAGCATTCCGGACAATGGGAGTCGATGAGTGGACAGTCCAGCGCTCTGAGGGCAGCCTGACTGTCTGAGAAGATTAAGATATGTTTATTCTTTTACCAACAGATAACTCTATATAGGCAAGTAAGGATTGCGAAGACTTCTGCTTCAACACTGTAGAAAAGCTCCTGCTACCTGAGAGGTTGGTGGGCCGGATGTGCAGCCCTGTAGCCAGCCTTTCCTTCTATCAATGAACCGTCTGGGCTATTCATAATGATCCAATTGGGGAACAGACACAATATTTTTTGTAACAAGACTACACCTTATCATCCATTAAAACACACACAGTTCATTCCATAATCACCTTAAAATATCCTCAAAGAGTAGTCGGTATCTCAAACTTAAGACTATTTGGACATTAAGTATCCGAATATAGTACTATGTATATCCACGTATCTTGTCAAGAATCAGTGTTTCTAATAAACATAAACATATTTATTGTCATAGTACAAATCTTTGTGTTGACAAACAATAACAATTAACAAAAAGTATTAAAGTATTAACAAATGATCTAACTATAAAATAGCTACGGATGGTTAATTTTTCAACATTTTAGCTATGCGTGAATAGGGTCTGACAAATTTACCATCGTGAACCGTATAAAAAATATATATATATGTTTTACAGGAGCGTTTTGGCATATTTTCTAACCAACGCTAGTCTAAGACGATTTCGAATTTCTATTTGAACATTTTACTGTAGAGTGCTAAGACACAACCAAATAAACTAGATTACTTAAGAGTGCATAGTATATGTTGGTTATTTCGTTTTTTTTCCCATAAGAACAATGTAAAACGGGCATTTTTGAGACACTTCACGCCTACAATCAGACCTTTTTAAAATAAGTTTTATTTGAAAGGTGACAATCTAATGCAATGACTTCTCTGACCACATTTTTGAAAATGTTATTAATTTACGAATAAAAACAAGAAAATACAAAGTTTTTTCAATTTTTGGATTTATGTTTTTTGGTTTTACAAAAGATAAAATAGAAATTCGGCTCAGCGGAGTCACTAAAACAGTTAATGCACTTTAAAACAAAGTGTATTTCATAAAATTGATGAGAACCGTAGGCATGAAGTGTCCCAAGAAAATGCGTGTTTTACATTGATCTTATAGGACGAAATTCAAGGTCACAGCCACTACTACGCACTCTTAAATATCCATACTTATTTTTATTTAAAACATTTTTTTGAAATTCGACATTTAGTACTTTTAAAATTTGGACTTTAGTATTCTTTAAAATTGACATATTTTATCCGATGCAGTATTAATAAATTTAACTAGTCGCTACTGTTAACAAACCCAATTTCGATGTGCTTCTGGAGACAGGATTTGGTTCACAAAGTTAAGTGCTTATCCTACCTCTTAATCAATGACCCAATGTGGGGAACAGTCGGCCCTAGTGTGTAACAAGACCACATGCTCTCATCGTCCATCAAAACACTCATCACACTCACCACCATTCCATTTTCACCTTAAATACCAAAGAGTGGTCGGTATTTCTAAGCAAAAGTATATAAAATGGTATAGGTCGGTTGGCAGGATGTAAAAGGGTCACGGATCACTTTCGCCTGGAGGGACAGGATGCAGGATGTAGTCTGGACTCCCTTGCCAGTATCCTTCTCCTTCTCTGGGTTTAGCTCGGGAACATTTCATGTCAGTCGTACCAACATACGTAAAAGGAAAACCTTTTTATTTTATAATAAAAAAGATAAACCTCCTTTTCGTACGATTATTTAACACTATAACAGCGAAGATTCTCCCAACATCGTGTATCATTGCGTAAAATGTTAGTAACTGCGAAAACAGATTTTAATCCTAGGGCATGTATAATACTCGTATATACAATAGTAAATAATTTTAAGTACGAGTAAATAGCTTTAACGTGAACTGTACTTGGTTGTATACAAAGTTAATACAATATGAATAATGCTTAGATATTAATTTGTATAAACTCTAAATAGCTAAGAAATTTGAAGGCAAAATGTGTGGAACGAACCGGGACTCTAACCCGGGTCACTCACGTGCCGGGTGATTATGCTAACCACTACACCATCACTCGTAATGACTGCTCCTTAGTGCGAGTGCATATGCTTAACTTACATTAAAATACTGTACTTGTAAACATTAGAAGGTTGCTCTAAATGTTACAAAGTTTCGAATGTAGACACTAGAAGTTAAACTGGACCAAGTGCCCAAGTGTGAATTAGTGTAGTAGGAAGGGTGACCACAGTCAACCCTTGTGTGGTCTGGTTGTGGTGTCCACACAGTGGTCCTTTACAGCCCAGAGTGTTAAACTCAATTTTCAAACACCAATTGAGTAGTTTTAAAACACTAAAATGTTTAGTGATGCCTAGTAAAAATTGGGTGGTAAATTTTGTCGTGCAAAATAGTAGCCTACATTTCATCTTTATGACTAATAGTAAGGCCTTTTAATACGAGCCCAAGTTGAATGACCAAGGCATATGAGCAAGGAACAAAAAGCATTTGGGACGATTAAGAAACTATACTTTAACAATTCTAGACACCAAATAGCACTCGCACCCTGAAAATTTCCTCAACGCTGTATGCAACAGCTGTTTTGAAAAAAACTATACTTTAATCGTGATGAAAATAACATTACACAGAATTATCTATTATTGTGCTGTTCATCTATTATTGTTAAGAATTTTATGGAAATACTCCAATTTACATTATTTTTACCAAAGATTATGTTATGGTAGGTATATTGCTTATATGTGTCACGTGGCTAAGGCAAGAAAATCAACATAGTTCGGCAGCCCAAGCACGGATAGCGCTGCGAGGTAATTATTTTAAGAGTCTCAAGTAGAGCTACTGACGCACAGTTTTTGTGCGTCAGTAGTTCTACTTGAGACTCTTAAAACGCACGATTTGGTCACATGTAAGTCATCGACTTCGGACCAACTCGAGCATGTCGAGCCGAGGTGGGAGAAAAACGGGAAGAGATGGCAGCGCTATCTGTGCTCGGGCTGCCGCAACTATGTTGATTTTCCTGCCTCAGCCATCTGATATCCCGCATCCTATGCCCGATATACCTTCCATACATAATCATGTTTTACCCCATATAAAAGGCTTATTTGAATGTTTTAAGGCTTAATCTTATTTTTAAGTCCCTTCTCCCCCACTACATTATCGTATACGAACTCTTGGTTCCATTGGCCCGGCGTTCATCTTGGTGGGAAAAGTCTTATGTACCATTTTACAATATTCTAATTGTTTCTTTCTAATATTAGAACTCAATGTGCTCATTCATGCCCCTGAATTGATGAAATATACTATTTTTAAAACAGAAAAAGGAATCATACAAGTTAGTTGATTGTTGCATTTGACATCAATAGCCACAATACTGCATTTCACTACTTATAATAATCGCAAAACAAACCACTCAGACGAATAAAAGTTATTGAATCAATGTTCTTTGTCGAAAAATGTAGAAAAAACACATTGAAACAATCTAATAACAACACACAGTGTAAAATATTAATTAAACATCCAATAATGTTAGATAATGTAGTGTTGCCAACTGTCTCAGTGTGTTGGTACACGTGTAGAGTGACGTAAGAGACTGATTACCTGCGTCCAATATCACCGGTCTAACAAGGTTGCCAAACCACTTTGCTGAATACCCAATCTCTGGACTGGCAACCCTGCTGCTGGCATGAAAATGTGTAAGAGAACATTGTCAAGGCATGAGTGATAATAGCTACACTTTTCAACAAGATTCTACATCTGGAATTAATCAAATATACACGTACAAATGAGAATAATAACTAAAGACAGGGAAATATATATTTAAATTTGCTGATCTTTATGTTCAATTTTCCAAGCTTTTAGGGCCAATTGAGACGCTGAGAAATAATTTCAACAACTCTTTAAAATTTGTACGAAAGGTTTGTTGACTTCAAAAACTGTAAGTCTCAGGATGTGACTCATATCAAACCGTAAACGGTTACTTTGATACTTTGATTTGAGACAACGGCCACTCCTAGAGGGTATTTTAAGGTGAACATGGGATGAAGGGTGAGTGTGTTGAGTATTTTTGATAGATGATGAAGTGTAGTCTTGTTACAAACTAGGGCCGACTGTTCCCTAGATTGGGTCATTAATTAATAGCCCAACGACCAATGGAATGGACCAACGGCTTAACTTGACTTCCGAACCACGGGCTTAGGAACAGCTTTCCACCTTGACATTTATGCCAGCTTTCCAACAAAATATTTTGGATACATTTACATGAAATGTGTTTTAAGTGTTTAGCTGATTAGGCGAAATTTTCAGATGATTTCTATCAAACCATAGTTTTAATCGGCCAAAAATAACTGCAGAAATGAGATTTTGATCCTGTAGAGGAAAGTTACCTTGTTAAGGGAATTGTACTTTGTACAATTAAAGAGAAGATGGCTCTAGGGCGAAGTGACCACGTCGCCCTAATCCCAAATACAAAGATAGAATGGCTGTTGTAGTGTAGCTGTGTATTCCTAGTCACGTAACTTGTTGGTCAAGTTAAAAACCTCTATATATTTAAATGACTTGAGATAAAACCATTTCAGTAAAGGATTACTACCATATTTTTATCAACCAATTCAATTTTATTTACTACTGGGTTACTACAGCAAAAGTAAAAAAAAACCTGTTGAGAATGTTTTTTTAAGCAATTGCACAGGATACAAAGATATAAACACTGATCCTGGCTCGAAAACACGATTTGAGTTTGTTCAAAATTTAAATATTCATATGTATAATCATACGTAAAGGACGCATTTTAACCAATTTTCATGCAATTTAGTATTATTTCTATTTTAAACATCGTGTTCAAGTTGGTTAGTCAGCAAAGTCAAAACACCGGAACTCCCTCACGGGGAAAAAATTTCACCCAAAACCCCGTTTTTTGACCTAAAAACAGTAAGTTTCATCCAACTTTGATGAAATTTAAAAACGTGACAATGAAAAGAATCACAGTTGTATTATACCTGCACGGCAATATAAAACAACTTGTGTGGTTAAGTTTCCACTGAGGGCTTTAAAGTCCTAACTTCACCACAAATAAAAACGCGTTTCATTTCAGCAAAAACGTAAACTGTAAAACCAAGCGAGTTTTTCATCACGCAGGAACTGAGTATGAACTCATCACAGGGACGGTATTGGGAACTCTCAATTATTGGACATTGCTCAATACAGCCATACACAATTATCTTCTCATCCACAAACTTCATTTGATTAAGTTTTAATTACAAACGAATTAATACAACATTCTAGTTGTCTGTGAGCGTGAATTACTTTTAAAGTTATACTTTGAATATTATGTTTCAAGATATAAACGTATGCAGAGTTAATTGCTCACTTGTAAATGACAGTTGCATATGCAAATTATAAATCCACTTTACATATTTGTATTATTTTGATATTAGTTTACCTTTCGCTATTCTGATCAAAGTCTAGTGTAACAACGAATTTTAATCAAAAACTACGTTTGTTTTATCAATATGTTCCAGGGAACTATTAAACTGTATATACTATTAAACTTTCATAATATTCACTCAAAGGCATTGCAAATGGTTTAATTTGGATTAATGGTTTAATTTAAGGAGCAATGTGTTATTACATTTTTTATATCGAGGGTTTTATAGTGTAACCTTTTTGTTGATACTTTTGATTTGAGACACTGACCACTCCTAGCGAGTAGGAATTTTAGGTGAATATGGGATGATGGGGAGTATAATGTATTTAATGGATGATGATATGTAGTCTTGTTACAAACTTTGTCCAACTGCTTCCTTGATTGGGTCATTAATTAATAGCCCAACGACTAATGGAATGAACCAACGGCTTAACGTGACTTCTGAACGACGAGGAGTGGCTATCGTGAAATAAGTTGTTACTGCAGCTCCGGGAATCGAACCCGTGCAGATTTGATGAGAGGCACCCACTATACCACTGCTCCATTGAAATCTAGTTCTTCCGGCTCACACCGCGTCAAAACATCATAATTATCTCGCTTTAGAGTACCATCTTCAGTCACTAATTGGGTGAAACAGTGACTGAAGATGGTACTCCACTGTGAGACCGAAGTATTTCAAGTAAATCATAATGTTCAGACGCCGTGTGAACCGGAAGAACTAGATTGTAGTAAGTTGTAATACCGGCCGCGAAAGCTTGTGAGTTAAGCTCCATAGAAATATGCATGTTGGGTAAAAAATGTTATTTTTAAGGCTTGAAATTCGTTGAAGGATCTAAATATTCTTGCCAATATTATAGTAAGAAAGTTTATTCTATATAAATCATAACTACATTCAGATGGAAACTAAAAGAAGATACAACGTAAGTCTATTTCACTTTGCAGGTTTACGAGGCAACCTTTCCATCCCTAGTAAACAACTTACTTGCATGAAAGCTCTTTGCAACTTGGATAATAATAACCACTGCCTTTGGAGCTCCTTTCTATAAGCGCAATCCCTCTTCAGACCCTACTTAACCTGCAAACAATCCTTGAGAAATATTACACTACATTTCATCGTGTGTTTAGTAACTAAAGTTTGTTTATCACATCAAATACGTCAAAAGAATACGGCCGAATACCGCGATTTTCACTTTAAACAAAAAGGTTAAGGAATTTCACGCACGAAGAAAAGATTTAGAGATTTTAGTGTCTACTTTAAGGGTTATGAGGCTTGAATATACTAATTTTACTGTTTTATACCGAATTAAATAAGACTTGCATTAAAAATGCCAAGTCACAAACCTGCTGAAAGTTTTGTCACTCCAATAAGAATCCCATCATATACACTGCACGACCTATTGTTTATTTATTTGCTCCCAACACCTTTTATACAAAATACTTGAGAGATGACAATAACGAGATGTTGACTTAAAGCTAAGAAGGTTTAGATAAATAAGGGAGAAACAAGTGTCTAAGAACTAATATTATGAGCTAAGTGAGTAATAAGTACTAATTCTTATTAGGCTTGAAATTGCTTACTACTAAATTGTTTTGTAGATAGTTATGTAAACACTACAACTACTCCAATAACATAAAGATTTAATTTCACTTATGTTTTATACAGGGTTAGTTTTATATGTCCCCCAACCTTAACTTTTGAAAGAGTCGAAGAATTTTGAAAACCTATTGGGGAATGCTTTTATAGGTTCCTGCAGTTTCTTTTGACGTACTTTTCGTTAACCCCAAAACACCGGTGGGAAGGGCCCCCTTATTTTTTAAATACGAAACCCCACCCTTGTGACACCTTATTTGAAAGGGTATAAAAACAAAAACTCATTGGTACCATTACACAGTTTTACGACTTTCCTGTACAAAATGGCGGCTCAAAACGTTTTTTCACTTTTAACAAATAAATGGACTGTAACTATATTTTCAAAATTTTGAAAGCTATTATTTTGTACTCAAAGCTTTATAATGATATGTTACAAGATAAATTTTAGAAACTTTTTCAAAACTTGTCAATTTTCAAAACTTTCTTTAACATATCATTTTAAAGCTTTGAGTGCACCCAAAACTAAATCTCTAATTTTTTCTCTTAAATTTTAAAATTAGTGATAAAGGTTCTATTTATCTGTTTAAAAATGAAAACGTTTTTAATGTATACATGTACGTATCGTAATTTTTAAATTGTATTAATGAGTTTGTGTTTTTATACCCTTCAAATAAGGTGTCGTAAAGGGAGGTTGCAGTTTAAACATTTTGGGGTACTTCACCTCCCCGGTTTTTGGGTAGGGGTGGTAACGAAAAGTAACGTCAAAAGAAACTTCAGGACCCTATAAAAACATTTCCCAAAGGGTTTTTCAAAATTGTTCCTCTTCAAAAGTTAATGGGGTATATAAACTCACCCTGTATAGTCAAAAATTAAATGTTCAATACTTAAATGAGAAAATAGTATTTGGAACTAAGCTGTTTACTGTCATCCTTTAACTAGTACAACGTAAAAATCCACCTACTTACATGTGGATTCAAACACATATTCCGTTTAAATTGCTTAAAAAATGCATGATCAAGAAATGAAATCAATATTCATGATCAACGAGTTTAAAATTAAAATCCCTTCTTCGCTAAAGAGAATTCTTTTCTCGTTTCAACAAACCAGCCAAAGGCATATTCCATGTAGGCATACTTAGCGTAACACCTCCTTCCTTAGCTTTGAATTATTGCGTATCGCCTAAAGCCATAATTCTTATCCTTCTCTTTGAAGCTTTTTAAAGACTCATACCATAAAGAATATGGGTATAAGATATAGGCAACCATATTGGACAGTGGCGGCCATTTTGAAAAAGGTCTCGTACTTTTAATACTAGAACTAAACAATGTAATGTTCGCCTTTTAAATTTCCCTGTAAACCTCCTGGCGTGGTTGATTTAAAATTAAACTACACCGTAAAAACAATGTTTTTAAACAAAAGTCAGCGCATACAAATATTTTTGCAAATACACAAATAATGGTTATGTTTCACAACTAAATAATTTATCAAACGTTGGAAATAAATTAACTTTTAATGACTGGTTGACAAGGCTTTAATCCAACCCAGCAGTGATGTAAGTAAATCCTAGTGCAGTTAATCCTACAGACTATGCAATCCTATGATTTGCAATGCATCCATTGTTTTTCGCGTCCCCTAGACAAGGTATTGTTTGATGACCTTTTGTTCAACTTTATCAATTAATAATTCTCTTAAAGTCTTAATCAAATGTGTTCCAGTGTTGAAATGAACTTGCTTAAATATATCCGTTCTTAGGGTCCACCTCAGCTGCAAAACGGAAAACGCCAAATATGCCGACTCTAAAAAAGTTCAGATTAAATATTTACATTCGTTTTAGACCTAAGAAGCTTCCCTACACGCGTATAGAACGTTTTCTTTAAAATAATGCGTTTTGAAAGTACAAAATGGAGTTGAAACCACTAGAACTTGGACAATTTTAAAGTTCATTTGTGAAATTGTTGAACAATTTATGAGAAATCGGCTCCATACACATGTCAGAAACTCCTCTAGTTTCCAAATGTATCATGTTTATTAATGTAAACTTTATTTTAAACGGTAACAACGGGCCAACGTAAACCCTCAAGCACTTGTTTTGACAATTAGGCCGCATAAGTTGAAAGAAGGTCCGTTGCCAGTTGTTACGTGCGCGGTGTCTTGTGTTCCTTGGGCGGACGAATTCAGCCTTTCCCAGCGGTAGCCACTGAGGCGGACCCTTAATCAATCACACTTGTTTTCATTTTCTAGCTTAACATTTCCGTTTTGATTTCTTTGTTCTAATTGCACAAGGATTATTTTCTCAAACATGTTTGTAAAAAATAAACTAACCTACGACAACTACAATTACTACCTAAAAAATACATTAAAACCAGAAATTAAGAACTATACACAAAATTCACACTCACTTTCTCAGCACAGGAGCATCGGACGAGCGAAGTTAAGTTCCTCACAGTAATGGAAACCAGAATGTGTGTAAACTACAGTGAAATGACGAGAGATACTGCAGTGCCTGCAGAACAAGTGATACCGCACGCACCTCACGGCTGACTGGCGGGCTGCGGCCAGCGCCTTGCTTATATTGAACACTAGCGCTCCGCGCGGCCACCGCTGCAACTAACGCTTCCCGCCTGGTCTCCCTATGAACGCTCAATTGCATTGTAGAGGGTTGGAATTTGCTTTTTAATGTTATGATGGGGAATATAAAAGGAGATCTGGTGTGTAGTTTTTTACTTGCAAGCAGTTGTTTCTAAACCAAATTTATAAAATGGTATGTAAAAATTTTAAAGATTTTGTACTTTTAAAAATTTTAATTTATGTGGTAAAGTACACAAATGTTTTCTTATTGTATACTTTTGACTACCACAAAGTTAACGGAGAAAACATCAAGAATAGTAAAGTAATAGTTTTACCTGCAGAGGATGAACGTTTGCTCTATAAGCCGGATTGAACATGTAAAATGACACTTTTATTCCTGGGAATTAAATATTTGTTTTCTTGGTCTTTATATTGCAGGGTGTGAGCTATTAAAATGAGTTTACTTTGTAATTTACTTTATATTTTTTGATTAAACTAAAATAGTTCGTCCTAACTTCTTTTGAGTACATTTATAATCAACAGCGCTTCTAACATCAGACTTGTTGAACAATTTCCTAAAAAGCATACAGCATAAGACTTGTAAGAACGAACTTAGTAATAATATGTGGTTTTAAACTAAAATAAGTAATAAAACACAATTTTATATAGACTTCTAAGACAAATTATATTGAGTAACAGGTTTTGAAACAAACCACTTTTAAAATTGTTTACACACAAAAATTATTACTGGTTTATTCTTGTGAGTTTATTATTTGAGTTAATTGCTATGCATTTGATACTAATATATTTCACGCCATTTAGTTGTTCATATAGCTTATAATGTCTCGTTCCAATTTAATCTACATCATGATTAATAAAGCAAAATTTAAAACAAAATAACACGGTAAATTTAGTTTTATCGAAAATTAGTTTTAAATTGAGGATTTAAACTAAAACTTCTTCTAAGAACAGTATACACTTATCGTATATATTTTAACGATAAAATAAATTTAATTTAAGTTTTTAGAAAGCTAATGATCATCTTTAAAACAATAATTGTTAACAAATTTTCTATCCAGAAAATTATTATTATATTAGTTTTATGTGTTAGAAATCGTTTATAATCAGCTTTTGATTAATTACAAGTTGCTTTTGTTTGTATTTATTCAGTTCAATATTTTGGTTGTCAAATTATGGCTAATAAAAGTAAGTTTTTAAAATTATTTTAATAGTTGATTAAAAACTAAATATATATTTCAAACTGCATCCAGTATTTATTTTGCTTTCGTTCAATTAGCTTTCAACTCGTTCAATAACAGGAGAGTCTCCTTTGATATAAGTAATGGCTCAGAGGTTTCAAAGCTTTATTCAAATAAATCCCCGGAGATCCACCACTCTTTGAGGATTTGCATTTTAATTTGAAGATGTCAGATCTCGACTTCTTGACTTCATGTTTGTGCTCATAGTTTTTGTTAAGACAAATTTGAAATGTAGTTTATCATCAATTTGCATACGGCACTGAAATTTGTGATGTAAATTCATAGTTTCCTAGTTGAAAAGAAAGCTTGCAGGTTATTATTTACTATGCCAAATATAAAAAGAATTTCCATTGGTAGCACTCTTTTTGGCTTTAATAACTTAAGAAGTTACCGTAAGGTGTATAGTCAGAAATTGACGAGGAAAACATCATACGAATGCCATCTTAATCTGTTGTTTCGTATTACAAGAACAACCAAGTACGTATTTTGGAGAAAACCTATAGGGTTGTCGTACGATATGAGCAAATTTGTGATATGGTCCTTTGAACAAATATGATTCAATTCATCAAAAATAAAGGTACTTTTATGTTAAAATATAATTTCTTCTTATTTGTATCCGTTGCATAAATATGATTTCTTCTGTATCCGTTGCATAAATTGAACTAATGAAAACAATAATTCGATTTCTGCAACGGATACATCAAAAGAATTACATACTGTGACAATAAGAATGCCTTTGTACAGTATTGTAACGGCTGTAAGGATCCACTGGGCCCTTTGGAGAGCCGTCTTCCACGAACTGCTCCATCACAAAGGACTAGACGATACATCGATTGACACTTTTATTGCTCATACACCTGGCAACTGTGAATTTTCCAGACTCGTCATTGAGCTGCCTTTCTCTGTATATCTTCTTGAATATTCTCAGGTGTTCCATCAGTCCATGTATACACCCCCTCAGGGCCCAGCCAGTTAGTCCCGTACGTACGTGAAAATGAGCAAATCAGGACCGCGTCCCTTTTCAATAAATAGTGCATTAATAGTAGTTCCCTAGGGCGTGAATAGTAAGCCTCATCATTGAAAACATTTGCGAGTCATCTTCGACGGGATCCACAGAGGTTGTTTCGCCACGTGGGATTTCCGACCGGAGAGGGCTACCAGGAGAACTAGCGGGACTTCGCGCCGGTTTAAGTGCAAATGGTGATAATAATAATTATAATGTTATAGCCTAACGTTGTGTAGCCGTTATTAACATTAATTACTAAATAGATTGTTATTACATCAACAGAATTAAATATTTAAGTTATAAATGAAGAATAAAAAGTCAAAAGTTTAACGAGATTAACTTGAAGATTAACGAGGCAAAGTGATAATTATAAAGTCAGCTAGTCGATTTACTAACAACATCTCGATATATAATAAGGAATATAGAGGATAGAAGGAAAGAAAAGAAACAAGTTACAATATTTCGTATATATGTAATACGTTTTCAAGCAACTTACAGAGAGAGAGAGGAACAGAGGAAGAAAGAATGAAGACTTGTGATTATTTGCAACCCTTGGAAATCAGTACAATATGGTTTCTTAGAAAGAACGTCTTTTCAAGTTCTACTTGCCTTCTACTCAAGATGATTTGATCAAACGCTCTCAAGCAAACAGCAACTTCCGCGCTGACAGAAAACACCTTCAATATTTATCTGCTTTGCAACAAGCCAATCCTTTCTATCAAGTTTATTTTGTTGATAACTTTAAACATTTGTACCTTCTGCATCAATCAACTACATCACAGAAACAGGTTTTTATCGATGATAATTTATTATCATTCATGTACGAGTATAGGCCCAGTCGGATAACGAGAAGTGCGTTAACACTGCCTTGAAGAATGTGCTTTCCTTCGTACCCAAACTTGCTTCATCATTTGGAATCAGTTCTTTTCTTTAATTATTCCAGACTGCTTCTCTCCTTTGGAGACTTAGTTCAGACCAACTTTCCAACCAAACAGTGATGTATAAAATCCTAGTTCAGTTAATCCTACAGACTATGCAATCCTATGATTTTGCAATGCTTCCATTGTTTTTCGCGTCCCTAGACAAGGTATTGTTTGATGACCTTTTGTTCAACTTTATCAATTAATGAATTCTCTTAAAAGTCTTAATCAAATGTGTTCCAGTGTTGAAATGAACTTGCTTAAATATATCCGTTCTTAAGGGGTCTAAAAGTTCAGATTAAATATTTACATTAGTTTAGACCTAGAAGCTTCCCTACACGCGTATAGAAAGTTTTCTTTAAAATAATGCGTTTTGAAAGTTAAAATGGAGTTGAAAACCAGAACTTGGACAGCTTTAAAGTTCATTTGTGAAATTGTTGAACAATTTATGAGAAATCGGGCTCATACATGTATCATGTTTATTAATGTAAACTTTATTTTTAAACTGGTAACAACAGATAACGTAAACCCTCGAAACACTTGTTTTGACAATTAGGCCGCATAAGTTGAATGAAGGTCCGTTGCCAGTTGTTACGTGCGCGGTGTCTTGTGTTCCTTGGGCGGACAGCTTTCCCAGTGGTAGCCAAGGCGGACCTTTAATCAATCACACTTGTTTCATTTTCTAGCTTAAACATTTTCGTTTTGATTTCTTTGTTCTAATTGCACAAGGCTTATTTTCTCAAACATGTTTGTAAAAAATAAACTAACCTACGACAACTACAATTACTACCTAAAAAATACACTTAAAATCAGAAATTAAGAACTATACAGTACAAAATTCACACTCACTTTCTCAGCACAGGAGCATCGGACGAGCGAAGTTAAGTTCCTCTGGTAATGGAAACCAGAATGTGTAAACTAAGTGAAATGACGAGAGATACTGCAGTGCCTGCAGAACAAGTGATACCACGCACCTCACGGCTGACTGGCGGGCTGCGGCCAGCGCCTTGCTTATATTGAACACTAGCGCTCCCGCGGCCACGCTTAAACGCTTCCCGCCTGGTCTCCTATGAATCAATTGCATTGTAGAGGGTTGGAATTTGGCTTTTAATGTTTGAGATGAGGGGATATAAAGGAGATCTGGTGTGTGTTTTATTTTTTAAATTGTTTTCTAAACTAAATTTATGTACGGTATGTAAGTAATATACAATTTAAAACCTTTTTGTACTTTACCATTAATTTTTTAATTTTAAAATATAAAAATTTATGTGACGGTATACTGACTAAAAGTTAACGGAGAAAACATCAAGAATAGTAGTAATAGTTTACCTGCAGAGTGATGAACGTTTGCTCTATAAGCCGTGGATTTAACATGTGAAATGACGAGTTGCACTTTTATTTCCTGGGAATTAAATATTTGTTTTCTTGGTCTTTATATTGCAGGGGTGTGAGCTATTAAAATGAGTTTACTTTGTAATTAACTTTATAATTTTTCTTTGATTAAATTGAAAATAGTTCGTCCTAAAATTTCTTTTGAGTACATTTAGCATCAACAGCGCTTCTAACATCAGACTTGTTGAACAATTTCCTAAAAAGCATACTTCATAAGACTTGTAAGAACGAACTTAGTAATAATATGTGGTTTTAAACTAAAATAGGCATAAAAAACACAATTTTATATAGACTTCTAAGACAAATTATATTGAGTAACAGGTTTTGAAACAAACCACTTCTAAAATTTGTTTACACACAAAATTATTACTGGTTTATTCTTGTGAGTTTATTATTTGAGTTAATTGCTATGCATTTGATACTAATATATTCTCTACTGTGCCATTTAGTTGTTCATATAGCTTATAATGTCTCGTTCCAATTTAATCTACATCATGATTAATAAAGCAAAATTTAAACAAAATAACACGGTAAATTTAGTTTTTATCGAAAATTAGTTTTAAATTGAGTGATTCAAACTAACTTCTTCTAAGAACAGTATACACCTTATCGTATATATATTTTAACGATAAAATAAATTTTAATTATAAGTTCTTTGAGAAAGCTAATGATCATCTTTTCAAAAACAAATAATTTGGTAACCAAATTTTGGTTAAGAAAACATTATTCTATTAATTTATGTTTAAATCTGTTTAAATAACTTTTGATTAATTACGAATTGTTAATTTTGACTTTGATTCAAATATTTTGGGTCAATTTGCTATAAAGTAAAATTATTATTATAATAGTTCATTAAAAACTAAATATATATTTCAAACTGCATCCAGTATTTATTTTGCTTTCTGTTCAATTAGCTTTCAACTCGTTCAATAACAGGAGAGTCTCCTTTGATATAAGTAATGGCTCAGAGGTTTCAAAGCTTTATTCAAATAAATCCCCGGAGATCCACCACTCTTTGAGGATTTGCATTTTAATTTGAAGATGTCAGATCTCGAACTTCTTGACTTCATGTTTGTAACATAGTTTTGTTGAATTTGAAGTAGTTTATCATCAATTTGCATACGGCACTGAAATTTGTGATGTAAATTCATAGTTTCCTAGTTGAAAGGAAAACTTACAGGTTATTATTTACTATGCCAAATATAAAAGAATTTCCATTGGTAACGCTGCTTTTGGCTTTAATAACTTAAGAAGTTACCGTAAGGTGTATAGTCAGAATTGACGAGGAGAAAACATTATCATATGAATGCCATCTGTTGTTTCGTATTATATACAAGAACAACCAAGTACGTATTTTGGAGAAAACTATAGGGTTGTCGTACGATATGAGCAATTTGATATGGTCCTTTGAACAAATATGATTCAATTCATCGTACAAAGGTACTTTTATGTTAAAATATAATTTTCTTCTTGTATCCGTTGCATAAATTGAACTACTTATGCAAAACAATCAATAATTCGATTTCTGCAACGGATACATCAAAAGAATTACATACTGTGACAATAAGAATGCCTTTGTACAGTATTGTAACGGCTGTGAGGATCCACTTGGGCCCTTTGGAGAGCCGTCTTCCACGAACTGCTCCATCACAAAGGACTAGACGATACATCGATTGACACTTTTATTGCTCATACACCTGGCACAACTGTGAATTTTCCAGACTCGTCATTGAGCTGCCTTCCTCTGTATATCTTCTTGAATATTCTCGGGTGTTCCATCAGTCCATGTATACACCCCCTCAGGGCCCAGCCAGTTAGTCCCGTACGTACGTGAAAATGCGCAAATCAGGACCGCGTCCCTTTTCAATAAATAGTGCATTAATAGTAGTTCCCTAGGGCGTGAATAGTAAGCCTCATCATTGAAAACATTTGCGAGTCATCTTCGACGGGATCCACAGAGGTTGTCGTGCCACGGGATTTCCGACCGGAGAGCTACCAGGAGGAACTAGCGGGAAAGGGACTTGCGCGGTTTAAAGTGCAAATGGTGATAATGTATAAAGCCTAATAGTTTGTAGCCGTTAAAGAGATTAATTACTAATGGTTGTGTTAAAACATCAACAGAATTACTTAAGTTATAGATAAAATATAGAGGATAGAAGGAAAGAAAAAGGAAACAAGTTAACAAGTTACAATATTTCATGTATATAATACGTTTTCAAGTACTTAAGAGAGGAGAGGAACAGAGGGAAGAAAGTAATGAAGACTTGTGATTATTTGCAACCTTTGGAAATCAGTACAATATGGTTTCTTAGAAAGAACGTCTTTTCAAGTTCTTCTTGCCTTCTACTCAAGATGATTTGATCAAACGCTCTCAAGCAAACAGCAACTTCCGCGCTGACAGAAAACACCTTCAATATTTATCTGCTTTGCAACAAGCCAATCCTTTCTATCAAGTTTATTTTGTTGATAACTTGAAACATTTGTACCTTCTGCATCAATCAACTACATCACAGAAACAGGTTTTATCGATGATAATTTATTATCATTCATGTAAAGGCCAGTCGGACAACGAAGTGCGTTAACAGTGCCTTGGAAAATGTGCTTTCCTTTCCTAGACTTGCTTCATCCTTTTGGAATCAGTTCTTTTTCTTTAATTATTCCAGACTGCTCCTCTCCTTTTGGAGACTTAGTTCAGACCAACTTTCCAACTAAACACTTTTGGTTTGAGTGTTTTCTATCATGTCAGTTTGTGCGATACCTACCGCTTTTATACATACCGGTATAATGCAATCGATTTCATTGCTTCTACTTTCGCTTACTTCCAGTTTCATACAATTGTCTTATTTAGTCCAGAAGGCTGCACTCTGTTTATACAGTTATAGAATTTCAATCTTCGTGTTCTCTTGAGAACTAAGGTTTATGCTGCAAAACTTAATTATGTTTTCAACAGCCAGTATTGTATTTTATTTTGTTCCCTAGCAACTCAAGGTTTTAAATCAAATTCAAAAGTGGAAGCTAGAGAAAGTCACGTTAAAATTTAGCATTGTTATAAATCCAAATGGTAGGGTAGTTGAGGATATTAGTTATTTGTGAATAGCCGAAACATCTTGTTTAGCAAAGGAAACAATTAACAATACAAGCACAAGAGAACCAAACAACGTTTGTATGAATCTCTTAGGTGTGGCTTCTTGAAGAAAGAATAACCTTTGGCAGAGGATGCAAGATCTTCGAGGATGTACAATAAACCAGAGCAAAAGGATACTTCTGATTGGCTACACCAAGAATGGACAAGAGGAAGAGGACACAGCCAGGGTCGAGAAGGAGCTGAAGAGATCTCCACGGAACTTCTATAGTGTTATATATTTTTTGTCAATAAAAGTCCTGGAATGCTGTTGAGAGACAGATACCAGGGCCGGGTGGTTAGCCTGATCATGTGTTTTATTTTCATCAAACGTTAGGTTTTGGTTTCTAAACAAGTTAATCAGGCAGCGAAGCGTGAATTGTTGGATTTATGCTGGTGAATAAAGTTGGGTAAGTGATTGGCCTTTCTTAAGAAAACAGTTGCTTTTAATGTCCTAGGATATATTTTACCAATTTTGACTGTACTTCTAACTGAGGTGTATCAAGACAACTTTAGGCCCTTTCTTTTCGTTACTTGTAGATCGCTTATGCTAGGCCTTTACTTCACTAGGCAATGGCTCAAAGACAGAGAGGCCATCACTTGAATGTTTTTTACACTTTTCATTCACCAAATCACACTTTCACAGCCCGTTGCGCTATGGAAATGTAACTTACGAGTGTTATATTCAAGTAAATGTAAGCTCATATAAAGGCTGGCTTACATATTTTGAAGACAGCGAGTTCCGTGAACGCAATCTTGTTCCACAGCGCCTCACACTGTTTCGTGAATTGAGTAAACAACTGCAACCTGGAATTGAACTCTCTCAACGTCGGGATACTTCCATTCCACTCTGTTCATTGTACAAAATTTTGTTTGTTCATAAAAATGTGTTTTAAAGAAAATCTAATTCAATGGAATATGTTATATTGAAAAGCTTCTGCCTATGAATTTTTTAATTTCCAACGCTGGCCTAGACTTTTGTAGTATATACATTTTAACCAATAAAGCCAAATCTCGATACGATATTTTTCAGTATTATGTAACTAATTAATGTAGTACGAGTATACTGATAAGCAAAAACTGAGCGTAGTCAAAACTGACTAATGTTCTTTCTAGGTTTTATTGTGAAGCCAATGGCGATAGCGTAGAAGTGATATTTCCAAATTTCACACTAGTTATTCTTTGTGGTACATCGGAATTTTTAAACTTGTATAACTTCAAGTAAGAAGCTCCATAAATCCGAGGCCGAAGTGAGGCTGTGAGCGTAGCGAATATATCACTCGTCGTAATAGAACATAAAACCGAGGCCGAAGTGAATTGGAGATGCACTTAGCTGCGTGTCGGCCTGGTTATTTACTATCGTTAATCTATTACTTTGACCTATGATAAACGAGTTTTCTATTTTCGACAAGAAAAGAAAGGCTTAGAGATTGGAAACGCGAATAAAACTCACTGTAAAGAGGGTTTAAACAACCTTGCATTATTTATATTACGGTTTGTTTAGTTCTTTGTTGGTTTCCAGCGGTGGGTCGTGTTCTTTTCTCTTTGTACTCTTTTATCCACGTGGCCTCAGAAATAGTTATATTCTGTACATTTCGTTATACAATGTGAAAAGTATATAACAACTTGAGTTAAATTATCAGAAACGATCGCAACGTTTATAAAAATATTATTTTTATTTTGCAAGCTTAAACAAGTGGGTAAGAGAACTGAAACATCTGTATATGCTCCTTTTGTTTTAAGGTTCGTTGTTGAAGATGGTACAATTTCTAAGGTTGAACTATTATTACAAACGTTTGCCATTGGTATTTATTTTAATTCGTTTGCTAAGCAAACCTGATTCATTCGTGAAAACTCCATACATTTTTTCTCCATTAATTGTGCATAGTTGGGTATTTTTGTGTACTCTGTTACAGGTCAGTCTGATTTACAGCTGTGATTGGTCGTCCGTTGCTCCAAGTCAGCCAATGTGGATGTCTCTTCTGTTGTCTGGCCAGTCAATCAGTGGGCGCTGTCACTGGCTGTGGACTTGCTTGATTTCTCTGTTTGCCTTTTAATTTCAAAGGTGTCCGTGCATGTTGTGTTGTTGTGTCTAGGCTGGTTCCTATCAAATCAAATACTTTGTACGTGTTGTAGAAAAAAAAAATATCATGCGGTGGTAGTGGGTGGATGGTCAGCTTGCGCTTATTACTTGTATTATTTCCTTATGGTTTGTGTTGTGTTTTAGGTAAGTTTTCACCTGAAAACGGCATCAGAGTCCAGGTCCCGAAACGTCGTGTTTTTTCCTCAAAACGTCTGTTATATTATTTCAATCCCTGAAATTGTACCATCGTCAACAACAAATTTCAAACAAAGAACTATAATATATATTGTTCTTTTTATCAGTTTTATCTCACTGTCCCGATTATTTATCCGGCAGCGTTTTTTAGACTGCAAACCTCTACATCGTTACTTTGTTACCCCAAAATGCAAAATTAATCCGTCCAAATACACCATAATTATTAAATCTGTACACACAGCACTCAGAACTCTGCAGTGAAACTCCAGTTGATGTGAGTTGAACAGACTTACTCCAAACTTTGCCAAGTTACTTTGCCTCGTATTGCAAAGTTGTGGTCACACTGCGACAGCTTGCAAGTTTCGTCCACATTGCAGATCTGTATCGATCAACACATAATACGAAGTGATACATGAGGCTATTACCTACCTTTAAGAAGATCCGTTTCGCGGATACCTACCTTTAACTGGGACTCGTGGCGTGGTCCTGTAATCCAGCTTCATGGAAGTAAGGTTTGAGGATGATATAGGTCTAAGCGGTTCAGATAGTCTCAGTGATCATCTGATATACCCGCATCAACTCCCATCGTTTAGACATATCAGACCATCACCTGCGTGGTTCAAGTCACGTTAAGCCGTTGGTCCTTGTATTTCCATTGGTCATTGGGCTATTAATAAATGACCCATTCTAAGAAAGAGTCGGCCTTAGTTTGTAACAAGACTACACCTCATCAAGCTCATTACTACCACTCATCACACTCATCCTTCACCACATATTTGTTAAATACCCTCATGAGAGTGGTCGGCATCTCAAACAGTGATACAGTGTAACAGTGACGGAACTTATATAGTACGTATAAGAGCACAAAGAAATCTAAGCACAAGAATGTCATAAACGGTGATATCGTCTTAAATTTTTTTGCTGCTAAATTAATTTACCTCCTTTTATTCCTTTTGTTCTAATCAGACCTTTTTCATTTGTAGCCTATGACCTCAAAGGTATTTAGTAAGACCAGTTATCTTCCTATTGTACGTAAACGACATAAAGCTACTCGTGTTCACCTTGATCGTTTGATACAATTATATGCAGATGATATTGCTTTGATATCTTTCCTTCTCTCAGTAGAAGCATTTAATTTTATCAATACTGAAGGCATTTAAAACTCACCTCAAAATAATTATGATTCCCCAAGTATTTTATGGTGAAGACGAGTTTATGGCATTCAGTTGGGAGACCCTATGAGTGGATGACTGACTAGGGACTAGAGTGGTCACATTCGAGTGTGTGGGAGAGAGTGAGTGTAAAAACTGTATGGTTGAATGGAATTCAGATGTAAGAATGAACGGAAGATTTTAGACACACACAAAGTTAATGATTGCAATACATTTACTCTACATGTCTTTGCTGTCAAATATTTATTTATTTTTTGATGATAACTCCACATTTCTTGTTTTGGTTAAATCTAAATTGACAGCCCTTAGCCAATGGGCACTCAATACAGAAATAGGATCCATACAAAGAGTTGGGTCGTTTATTTGAACAGACGACAACAAATAGAGCACAGCAAGCGATGATTCACCAGGATTGTAGAAGCAATGTACAGCTGGGTGATAGTCAATCTCCAGTGAGAAATGACCTGCCAAAGTTCACCCGGGGGTCTTATTTGGTTTGCTACAACTTTATTTAAACAAACCGTCTTTTGGCTTTTCATTCAACTAGCTTTTTCCTTTTCACAAAACTTAGTAGTTGATATAGACCTATCTATAATCAATCATATCAACTAGCTTATCGCAAAATCGAGGATGAGAATAATTTAGTCATTCATTCCCTCATTCTCAACTCCCTTTAGCTGGCCTATCGTGAAATTGAAACACCCAATAATCGGACATAAAATTATTCAGCCAAAATTAACAAAACAAACTCTTTCTAAATAAATTTTAACAGTATATTTACTATACCAATATGTTTAACTTATTAGGCTATTTTACAATTTCAAACAAAACCATGGACATAGTAACACATGGTTAAAGTCAGTTACAGAGCTACGAGCTTCATAAAGATGACGATGTAGAAGGTTGCAGACGACAAACGCCACTTACTGTTACTTTGAGTTATAAAATGTTTTGAAATGAAAGGTCAATATATTATTTAGGACGGGATGAAAGCTGATTTTTCATATTGATACTTTATTTTAAGTGGAGTCCTACTTGAAACCCTAAAAATACACTACTTTTAAAGATCTGAAAATTTTTTTCAAGGTAGAGTTTTAAAATGGGGCTGCAAATCCACCTTAGATAATCTGTTTGACATCTTGTGAAAGTTTTATTGTATACAGAAAGTCATCACATGAGAACAGCGTTTGTTGGACTACAAAGCCCCTAAAGGACGCTTGTTCAAAGTTGACAGGAGGTTTTCTAGTTTCTAGCCGCTAACAAACATCCAATTCTTTAACGCCCTTAGACTACAGACATCGGTCAGACTTCATGGTCAGGTGGCTATGTAATTTAACCAATCATGTGGTCCACAGGTGGATAAAGCTATAAATGTTATCTCCACTATAACTAAGCACTTTACTTATGTACAGCCTTAAGACAGCAGCAGTAAGAGCATGATTTACTCCGTATATTGTTGTTAACTAATTGGCTCTCTAGTGTACACTGCGTCAGTTTACTAATTAACCTGTAGTCAATTAATCAAGTCAATCTCTGTCACAAGGCAGTGTTCTCGACAACTTCATACTGTAATGTTGTGTATGCCTCATGTAAAATGCAAGGACAGAAAAATACTATTTGTACTTTTTAAAACTCATAAAACCAGCTTGAAGTAAGTAGGTGAAAACGTAATGTAGGTAAACATGTTTAATAGTTTAATACTGTAGTTTTGAATACTTTTTTAACTTTTGTGTATACAAATTTACAACGTTGTCTTTCTCTTGTACTATTAGGAATAGAAACGTCTGGTTATTTTCTGAAGACTAAATAATATTACGAACGTTTTCCAAGAAGAACACGACGTTTCCAGATCCTGTCTTCAGGTGAAAAGTAACCTAAAACAACTCAAAATAGCAGAAAATGAGCTAGTCCAATAGTAGTCACCTTTAAGTTCACCAGTCACCCACCACCGAGCAACCCAAGGTTTCTTTTAATTTGTGTTTTTTTTTTTTTTTTCCTTAAACTTATTTAGTTTTATAACAACTAGCCTAGAAAACAATACAACATAAAACAACTTTAAGATATTAAGAAAAGACAATTAGAGAAATCAAGCACGTCGACGTTCAGTAACAGCTGTCCACCGACCGACTGCCTGGCTGGCTGGGAACAGCGGACGACCAATCACAGACGTGAATCATACTGACCAACTGAAGAGAACACAAAAATACCCACCTTTGCACAGCCAATGAAGGGGAAATTCTTTAGTTTTGAAGAATGAATCAAGTTTTCCTCACAAAGGAAGTAGATGATTACTAAGACTTTTAAAGTTCCTTACACGGTGAACTACGAAAACTGATCATAGGCCTAAGCTGAACGTTGGGTTTATTTTATTTCTAAAGCCTTTGTCTAAGTTTTTTAAGCATCTCCTTCCATTGATATTACAATACTTATTAAATCATCATCTTCCAAAGGTGATTGGTTATGGTGTGACTATTTGTTATTTTCATATGACCCCGTTTGAGATTCATTAAGGCCTTCAAAAACGTTTCTAACCTTTGCATATTCGACCTAGCTGCGAGCCAAAACAAGTAAACATCGATAGCAAATAAAACAGTCTACCAGAGTCTGTAAATATTTATTGAAAACCCACAAACCCAAACTATAAAGAACCAGGTTTATTGAAAACCCCACCTGAGGATAGTAAACTCGAGGAAGATCTAGTGGATTTTATAGAGAGCACAAAATGTATACGTGTCAAGGTAAACATTGCATTTGAAGTCACGTAAAGTTCTTTATATTGGAGTACTGTAGTTTTATTCGTATCATAGTCAAACTGTGACACTTTGAATAAAACGTATATCATGAAATTAGATGACTTGACTTAAACCCTTTCTTAAGTATAGCCTTAATTCAGAAGCTGTTTCATCACACAAAGCTGATGTATGGAACATAATCTTGCTTGTGAGCTCTGGCTTATAAGACTGTTGAGTAGATTGCATTCTAACAGTCATTGCATCTCCTTCCTGCAGGAACAATGGGCAGAACAGTAGAGTCCTTCTGCTCAAAGGAATCCAATTTCCTTTGGAAGAAATGAGATATTCATGCTACCAGCATGGTAAGATCCAGACCCGGGACCATGAAATGAGCACCGATCCTGACCCCAGAACACGTTTTGAGCATTGCTCACAACTTTACATACAGAGCTTAACATATCGTAACTTTTCTTAAGTAAAATAATGTATATGTATCATTTCTACAGGTCGCATTTTTCCGATTTTCATAATAACAAATTACAAAGGATATTCGATCCACCCATTCCAGCGGCGCTTAAGCGCTTAGCTGCAGATACCGGTAAGGTTTGCTTTGCTTTGTCTCGTTGTTTGAAATAAGTACGTTTCTATTCCATCTGGTGACCCATTTAATAAATGTTATACAGTAGTTTTTACGAAATGATTAAAAGCTTTTGGTCGTATTAGTTTTAAAGCATTATGGAATTTGCCAAAGGTATCTGTGGTATTAATACAGATTTATGGGGACATTTGTTTTTAGTTTTTGTGTTTGTAAATTACTTTGTTTGAAGCTTTTGTTGACGAATTACATTTTCTGAAGTTAAAATATTACGGACGTTTTTCCATCGTTTGAGTAAACAAAAGTACACGACGACAAGTTTTGGAATCTGACCTTGTCTTCAGTGAAGTAGCCTAAAACGCGGCTTACAAAACCTGTTGGCAGCTGAGCTGTGTGCCATAAATTAATTGTTTTGAAAATGATATGTTTACGAGTGTGGCTAAAAAGAAACCGGACTCCTGCAGGCACAAATTGCCGAAGTGCACTCAACTGGGTTGAACTGTGCGTTGCGATTTAAACATCTTCGCTACCGGTTCCAAACGCAGCTTTAGACGGATATAGCGCGTTCAATCGACCTTTGCGTTGATCCGTTCTAGTAGGGTGTTGTGGCTGCGTCCTTTGCTACAATATTAGCAAGTTTTGAAAGACAACTTAAATATGTTCCATTGAAATCTGCAACAGAAACTCAAACTTTTCAGAACTGTTGTAGGGATGGATGTTTATCACGTACACAGGTCTTTGAGTGGCATAAGCGATTTAAAAAGGACAGATGAAGTTGAAAATTACCCACAATCAGGAGACCTTTAACATTGACACGCAGAAAAATCAACAAAATCGGTATGTTATTCGGAAAGATCGTCGATTAAATTATTTGTGCACTGATTTGCTGAGATCGTCGGATTTATAAAGAATCGGTGAAAATTTTGCTTGACAATTTCAAACATGGCAAATTGTGTTCAAAAATGGTGCAGAAAGGTTCTCACTGGTGAAATAAAATTCTTGATGAACATTTGTTCTGACATTTTGCAAACTATTGAAACCATTATTCTTAGGAAGAGTGATAACATACGATGAGTTATTGTTTTCACGTACTACCCGAAACGAAGCGGCAATCAATGCATTGGAAAGTTCCACACATCACCAAGGCAAACAAAAGCTGGTTGAGAAAATCCAAGTTCAAAGCAATGAGGATTGTATGTTTTGATACCATGGGGTTGTTATAAATTGGGTGTTGAAAGGTCAAACTGTAAACCAGCATTACTACCTAAGTTTAACAACCCTTCGTGACAGAGTAAGAGAAAGACCACAGATTTGGAGAAAACAAGTCATTGGATTCTCATCAAGATAACAACTCCTGCTCACGCAATCACTATAGTTAAAGAATTTTTGGCTTATCAGAGATTACCATTATTGGGCATCCACCGTGATCACCGGACTTGGCATGTGACTTTTTCATGTTCCCAAGTGGTAATTGAATTGAAAGGAACGAGAGATTTGAAAGTTTGGAAACTGTTAAACAAAAGCACAGAGGTAATGAACACGTTTTCCGAAAACGAGTTTAGACACTATTTTTGAACAGTGGAAAATTCGCATGACCCGATACTTAGGGATCAAGAAGGAGTGTATATTAAGAGGTTGTAAAGAGTAGAATTTTTGAATAATTAAAATAAAATGATTTTTATTACTGCGTTAGGTTTTTTGAAATGAGATGTTTATGTTTTGAGTTAGACCTAATAGAAGTTCTTTTAAAATAACTTGTATTTGATTTCTCGAAATACAACATGGTGGCAGCGGTGCTGTGATTTATAATATTAGTTTGATAAAGGAATCCATAGTTTTGTTATAAACATGGAAAACTTGCAGCATACAACATTGCAGCACCAGAACATTTTGATGTAACCTGTTGGTTGGGCCAGAATGGAAACAAGGTTTTCAAGATTTCGAATTGCATCACAATTGCACAAGGTTACAGAAGAGAGCAGGTAAATACATTGATTTATCTAATGGGCGATAAGGCTGATGATATCCTCATACAGTTTAAACTGAATGAAGATTCTAAAAAAGTATGAAGTCGTAATTCAAAAATTTGATGAATATTTTGCACCTAAAATAAATGTGGTGTTTGAACGTGCAAAGTTTAATAACAGATCACAAGAGCAGGTGAATCTGTAGCTGAGTTTATTACAGAGTTGCACAATCTAGCAGATAAATGCTCATATGGAGCCTTAAGAGAAGAACTAATACAGTGACCGAATTGTTGTTGGAATTTTAGATAAGAAACTAAGTGAGAAACTGCAGTTAGATGATAAATTGTCGCTTGATTCAGCAACAAATGTGGTAAAACAGTCTGAAAATGTCAAACAACAGCAAAAAGCGTTGGGAAACTGGACAAGTGGAGATGTTGATCGAATCAGAAGTAAGCCTAGAGCTTTTACTTATGAAATGGAAGAATGTACATTTTGTCTTAAACGGCCTGGGCATGAAAGGAACAAATGTCCTGCTCGTAACATGAAATGTCATAAATGTGGAAAACTTGGTCACTATTATAGAGCATGCAGACAAACCAATGATAGTATGTCTAAGTATTCTAACAATGAGAAGCCTCACAAAGGTTCATGAGTTGAAAGAACATTTTTGAACAAGGCTTGGATGAAGATGATTCAAAGGAAAACTTGTTGGCTGCCGTTCACTCTGGTGGTAATTCTAAGGTATGGAATGGTCTGTAGAGATTAAGGTTAGAGGTTGCCAAATAAATTTTAAAATTGATACAGGAAGTTGTAGGCACCAGGTCTATTGTAATCACTGATCATTCACTGAAAGTCTGATAAGATTTGAACAGTGATGGGTCACGTTTGAACTGTATTGGAATTTGTAATGAATATGCTTGAGTATAAGACTAATAGTCTGATTCTTTTTTGTATTAAATTCTACAGATTTTAAAGGAGCTTCAGCTAAACCACTAACTTAGGTTTGTTGTTGTTCATGGGTTAAACATCTTGTCTAAATGAAACCAAAGAGTTCTATTTTCTTTTAAAGTGTTTATTGAATTCCTCGGCCAGTCTGGGTTGGTCAAAGAACTCTCAAGCGTACCTTCAATCATTTTGTCCTATTCAAACCTTTTTCTGTTTTGAAGTGGCCTTAAATCAAGAAACTTTGTAATACATTGACCAAAGTTTCTTTGAATTTGACAGTGAGTTCACGTCAGTACAGCATGTCAGCATGTAAAGTAAGGTTTAACGATGCTATACATGTTTTTAATTATGTTTAATTCGAGCTTCTGCATCTTTGATGTTAGACTGCACTGGTACAAATATAACTAAATATAATTTACTAGCCAACGTTTCCTTGGATACAGAAATTAAAAAGGTAAAGTTTGCATTGTTTAACAAGGCCAATTTAAGACCAAAGTCTCTCTACAACTCAACCTCGACTTTTACCTAGCGTTACAAAGCTTTACTCACATTACAAAATTAATGTAAGTGGTGACTGCGGGGTTGGTGATTAAATGAATTTCGTCTAATTCAAAATAGACAAATGATAACATCTTCTGTTTTATTGGAAATTCACCAAGATTCACGGTAGGGCTTGTGGCTACGTGTCGGCTATGTTTATACGAAGAAAAGTTAGGACTTCAAAGTCCTATATACCACTCCACCCTGACCTTTACCTAGCGTTTCCGCATAATCACTTTACAAACGTAACTGATGACTGCGCTCCAGCGGAGTGATAAGCTCCGGGGTCGCACACGTTTCCAACCTGCCACGGGTCCGCTAAGTTTGTGTTACAGTTGGCAAAGAAAGCGTAGTAGAACAGCTAGATGCACTCTTGGGTTTATGCGTGTTAGTGAAACGTTAAAACATTTAAGTGGCTCTTTTAATGATGCACTTTGCCAAATTACTTGACTCGTAATGAGGCCTCTGTAAATCATTCCTTCCTTTACTACTCCTAGAACTTATGCGTATTATATTTTCGTTGTGCGAAATTAATTTTAACTGTGTGCAGACAGATTGTTGTTGTCTAATGAAATCCTCCAAGTTTTAATTAAACATAAAACGAATCAACTTTCAAACAAATAATTTAATAATGATTTATTGCTGTACATTCAAAGAAAATAATTCCAAATTGCTAAATCTGGGGGAATTTACCATTTTTCAGTTTCTTTTCCCAAGGTTACCATGTCTTGATAAAATTATTCCACAGTGTAGAAAACCTTTAATAGACTTTGATAGTTTTGATTTAATTTATTTTGGAATATTTTCAATTTAAAGCTTTTTTGATCTTTTTTAAAATTTTGCTTACTATTTCAGTTCTGTTGTCAATGACTTATAAACTGTTGTATTGTGTTAGTTTCTTCTAAATTGTTTGTTGAATCTTGTCCCGTAACTATGACTATCTGTTCCTGTAAAAGGTTTGATTTGAACTTTGTAAATAGTGAGAGTTTCGTTAAAAAATAGGGGTATTGTAAGAATAGTAAGAATTTTAAATAGTTGTCTGCAGGGTTCTTGCGCCTGAAGATGTCCACTAATGCGTATTACTTGTTTTTGTAATAAATAGTCTAGGCTTTGAAGTCTTGTTTAGAACAATCTTTCCTTTAGAAAAAAAGGTGGTGAATAACTCAAAATATGCAGTTCGGAGAGCAAGTGTTGTGCAATAATGTGCTAAAAATCTCAGTGAGCAAAGATTTGAAAAGATTTTAGAAGATAGTTGGTCCAAATGAGTTTTCTAGGTTAATCTATAATCAACATATATGCCAAGAAATTTAGTGTATTCTATACATCTCGTAAATACTTGTTTGGCTCTTAAATAGTATGTATTTTAACATTGCTCTCTAACACGCTTTAAATCCCTGCATTTACTTGAAAATTTATTTTAAAATGCAAAATCCTTTGTTGAGAGAAGTTAAGCGACTTTGCTCTCTCACATCACATAATTGTGTTAAGTTAGAGTGGAACTCGCTTAACTCTAATTGAGACGGAGTGAAAGTTTCGACACAATCAAGTTTGTAATTAGGGTTCGTCTTGTTTGTCAAACTTACCACATTTTCCTCTGAAACTATTCTGCGGTTGGAGCTCAATCTAAATGTTAATAAATCAACCTGTGAAGACTTGGAACAATATTAACCAAGCAAGAACCTATGTTTACCACTTAAATAGCGGAGTATTGCTTATTTCTCTCCGGTGGACGAGGGGTAGATGGAAATCCGCTCTAGTAGGGTTGTCTTGTCTGGCTCAGTTCTTTGAAGAATCGCGCGTGCCACCGACCTAGCCAGCCCAGAGAAATGGTAGTAGCGATATTCCAACATTGACCACTTACACAAAAGTGGCAAAGCCCGAAGTCGTTATGAACCAAAACGTACAAATGCGGGTTTATATGAATAGGGTAGAAGTGGTTCTATGTTCCTTATACACAAAAAGGCAAACGCTGCTTGGGAAAACAAATAATACACTTTTAAACAGCCTAGTTCTGGCCAGCTTTACAAACCTAGAGACAACCTTTTAGAACATGGAAAACAACTGTCTAACCTCAACACCAAAAAATAGCGTCCTAAACGGGAAGGGGGCTACGAGAGCATGTTTTGAGCAACTTTTTCTGGAATGATCAATCCTCTCAAGGGTACTCACTACAGGCAAAAAGTGGCAGTGCAGAAGGTTGCTGTTCGTTTACTTTGCATAATTAATAGTGTTAATATGAGTTGAAAGCTTTTGCTGAATAGGTTATTGTATACTTTAAGACGAGTTTTCCTTATAAAAAACCTAACAAGGTTGACCTGAAGCAGGTTAAAAGAATCTGTAAAGGAAATTAATTGATTGTAAAACAATTAATCACACAATCAATTTCATCCTAACTACAATTTTGATTTTACACAATTAAAAGAAATTGTAAGTTCAGGCTTGGTAAATAAATATTGAAAAGGTTGCTTCCAATCCACCTTGAAACCGCGTTTTTCGCCATCAAACTAATCCTTACAAAATTGTATTCCTAAATTTCAAACCCACAATAGTTTCAGTGAATTTGGTAAGAAATCAGATTTATAGATGGGTGGAAATTGATTTGGTGGTGTATTTACTTTTTTTACTATAAACCTCCTCAAATGTACCTTGAGTAAGAACGTTTTAACACTTTTTTACTTCGCTTCATAAATTTTCTTTCAAATTCGTTAGTATTAATTTAATTTTAAATTTTAAGTGTTTTTATTTCATCTTTAGTTCAATAAGTAAACCACCAATAGGTGCAACCTATAGTATGTCAAATTAAAGCTACCATTTAATGCTATTTTTTTACGGATTATTTGTTTACAATCCGTTCTCTTGTTACAGCATGGAACCTGATTTACACCCCCTTTAACCTTTCCACCTACCTTCCTTGACCAACGGGGGTTTCTATTCAACAATAACCTTTCGTTTCTATACAAAGCTATTTTATAAGTTTATACTTCAAGGTTGATTATAACTGTAATAGTAAGCTGATGCGTTAAGTGGAACAAAATGATGACTATTTTCGACGCAATAAAGAACTTAAATAAGAAGCGAGTTCGTGAAATAGTTCACATTTTAGTGCCTAAGTAAATGTTGTACAAACTAAGCAAATACTAAGATATAAATATACCTCCCAAGTTGTTAGTTTGCCCAAGTTTACTTATTTCTACAGTGCACCTTCGTGGTGAACTAAGTTTGATGGAACACAAACATTTGGATCTGCAGTAAACTGAATCCAGTGCTAACTAAAAACAAACAAAGTCCAGATAAACTCCCTAGCCCATATTTTCCTTCCAACTGTTCATACTAAGCAGTGAACCTGTTCTTGTATTGGTTGAAAATAAAATATGGCTTGCATTTTCACAACAAACAAAGTACTGGTACTTAAGCTATAGACCAAGAACAAACCAACAAATAAGCTATCTTATAAATTAACTGATCTTTTCATCAGTATATTTTCATAAGTTCTCAAACTTTGTATTTTTTGTAAATTGGTGTATTGCCGTTGGGAAATAAATAAATAAGTATAAGTGCAGTCTGATCAAGTATCGCCCTCTGACTTTATGTTGACTTTATTTTAACGTGTTTTTATCAAGCCAACTTAATAATCGTGTTTATTTAAACTAGAAAGCTACACAATCCTAGGTTTGAAAATACTTAACGCCTCTTGCTGTAGCAGGTATGAATATCTGTAACATATTTTACAATATTTATTTATCTGTGTTGATTTGTTGAATACTTGAATGGCCCGGAATGTCTTTTATATCATAAAGTGTTCATTTTTATTTCATACTAATGATGGCTTATTTGAACTATGTACGGTGTGGCTACCGAAAATGTTGCTCCCAACTTTAGGAATTGGTTTGAAAGGCTAAATCTTTATTCAACAAAAAACCTTGGTTCGCTAATTAGCCACCATTTTGTATTTTCCAAACCAACATTTTTGAGATTCAGTAAACTTTCACGTTTCACCGAGTATTTCTTTTTTTTGTCAAATTGACCTTTACGTTTTTCATGACTGAGAAGATTCATGTGCGACACATTTTTGTATGTTCGGCACAATTTAATTGTGAAATATGGTTGAAAATTCAATAGTTGAAATTAAAAATGATTAAACTGTTTACATGTCAAGGATTCTCTTACTATCAAAGAACCATCTGCTTCGTCAGTGAAAGTAGCCTCCTCATGTACAGTGGAAGAATAAATGTTCATGTATCAGTTCTGTATGACGAAAGCAATGAGCCACTCTTCTGATCTTATACTAGATATCTGCAGTTCATCTGAAGAGTATAAAAACACAGACGTGTTCTCTAGAAAGTGTTTATTCCGTTATCTACTTCCACGTGGCAAAACCTCATCTTCATTGAACATGATAACAGACAGTGTTGTGCATCCAAATGTGTCTGTCCCGATATTTTGAACACGTTTGGAAACTGTGTTCATTTCAACCAACACTTGCTTCGAGTTTACACGGTTCACTGCAGTCATGTATCGTTTTAAACCGGGAAACTTCACGTTTTCTACTAAGGTGTTTCACCTACTTCAATAATTTCAGGCCTATAATCAGTTTTCGTGATTCGTCGTGTAGGGAATTTTCTTGTTAGTCGTTTTAACTCTTTTGTTAGAAAAACCTGATTCGTTCATCAAATCTCTAAAGAATTTCCTCTCCAAAGGCTGTGCATAAATATTTAGTATTTCTGTGTTCATAGTTACAGTTGGTCAGTATGATTCATGGCTGTGATTGGTCGTCCATTGCTCCAAACTAGCTTATAGGGTTGTCTAGTGGCTGGCCACGCAGTCAGAGGGCAGTCGTCACTGGCCGTAGAATTTCCCTTTCATTGGCTGTGCATAGATGGGTATTTTCGTGCTCTGCTACAGTTGGTAAGTCTGATTCACGGCTGTGATTTGTCGACCACTGCTCCAAGCCAGCCAATAGGGCTGTCTAGCGGCTGGCCAGGCAGTCAGTCAGAGTGCAGCTGTCACTGTTCGTAGAATTTCCCTTTCATTAGCAGTGCATAAATGGGTAATTTTGTCCTCTGTTAGTGTCACAGTCGGTCAGTGTCATTCAAAGCTGTGATTGGTCGTCCGCTGCTCCAAGCCAGCCAGTGCGGCTATCCAGCGGCTGGCCAGGCAGTCAGTCAGAGTGCCGTTGTCACTGGCCGTAGAATTTCCCTTTCACTGGCATCCCCGGCAGTGAGGTTTGTTGACTCTGGGGTTTTCAAGGCTCAGTAGGGCCCTGTCCTTTTCCTAATTATTTTTATCAATGACAAAACGAATTTTACAAGTATGGGGAATCTCTGTCTTTTTGCGGATGATACATTTTGTTAATTGAATAAATACCTTACTAAACTGGAAATTGACATGTTTGTTGAGGGAAGTTCCTTGCTTCAATGGTTAGATTCAAACTACCTTATAAATGCAAGTAAGACAAGATATATAAACTTTGGACTAAGTCAGTTTCTTCATAATGACCCTATTATGATAGGTGATTTTAAAATTCAGCCATGTAAGGACCATCGTCAACGACAAACCTCGATCAAAGAGTACAATCTTGCACAGTCTTCAATCTTTGATAACAAATGAGTTCATTTTCAAAAGTTAAAGAAACACACAAGTAAAAGAAACCCTTAGACGATAACGTGTAAAGTTGTGTAAATGTTGGAGAAGAGACGGTTCACAAATCAAACCCTTGAAGCTTTGTTGAATACAAATGCTGAGCAGTTCTGTTTTACCTTACTACAATGTAAAACATGGTACAAACAACACCTGCTACAGAATACTTTTTATCTTTTAATTTGTGAACTATGTCAAACGTGCGGCATTTTACTCGTAAACGAATAAAGATAAACCTACAGTTGATAATTAAAATTTGATTCATTTCAAAACGTCCCCTTTGGATATGACAGTGATATACGAGTAGTTCATTTAATTGCCACAGGTGATTTAATTTAATAATATTTCAGCCATTCAATACAATTGTGGTTTGTTTATGATTAAACCATTCGATCATTCCATGTCAGCCACCAATCAAATTGTATGTATTTAAAAATGCGTGCACATACACAATTTTTGTCGATTGTGATCCGCTAGGTAAACGTAACTTTTTGTTTCTTGGGTTTGGGTCAAAATGTAATAAACCAACTTTTGTAGAAAATGTAACTACATCCGTAATCTTAAAATTAAAGGGCCGCCATCTTGAAGTAAACACAAATTTCTATATTCCTTACACAACGATGGGGATTGACCTATATACAAAGTACCTCCGTATGAATTTTTAAGAAAATCGGGTAATAAAGACGACCGAAACTACACATTCAACCTAGACCTTTACCTAGCGTTGCCGTAAAGACACTTAACAAATATTTTGTGGTGACTGCGGCGATCGAACTCACGCCACCAAAAGATGAACTCCGGAGTCGCGCGCGATACCAATCGCTGGGAAGAAACGATAACTGATTTGGTATTGTGTACATCATACAGCTAACTACTGACAAATAACTAATATATCGTATAACTAATAACAAATAACTAATTCTGCTGCGCTCTTTGCCACAATTATACCTGTTATTGACAACAATTTGATTGATCTTCTAAACGAAGGCGTATGATTAGATTTCTGTCTGTTAGCTACAAGCAATCGCAACGAATCAATATTAATCAGAGATCGCTAGGACTTCATCAATTGATACTTTGCGGGATCTAATCAAGAATCATATCGACGTTTATTATGTTCGTTTCGTGTAACTGCAGCGAAATTTTCTTGGGGTTTCACTGGTTTTAAAATGCCCAAATGTTATGTTTTAAGTTATCTAATACACTCGCAAAGTAACTATTGTTGGAATCGAGGAAATTAATAATTAACAGGTAATATTTCTAAGATGAAAACTGTTTCATCTGCTGAATGGTGAAGAAATGTTTTTATTTGGAACATCCGAATGCTTGTTGCTTGTAGCGTAAAAGTGATTTCTTGGTTATTTTTGAAGTGTACTTTGAAAATGGTTTACGGTCAATGTGTAAAGTGACTATACGGTTACGCTAAGTAAAGGTCGAGGTTGAGTGCTAGAGAGGACTTGGTAGTCCTAACTTCACCTCGTCAAACAAAAGAAACATTTACTTTTTGTACGTTTATAACTAAACAGTTTTCAAACACTAGTGTGTCTACGAATCACAAAAATAGCTCAATTTAAATGAAAAACTAATCATTTCGAAAAAGGTTAGAAATTTATCTTGGTTCTCCCTTAATTTACCTGACCAAACGAGCACGTTTTATCTTAACAAAATATAACGACTTGACTTTTAGCACAATAGTTGAGTACAAGAACGGGGTTTCACAAGGGGTGGGCTCTGAGCAGTGGGCAGTCAGCCAGACAGTACGTTCAGGAGATATATTGTCATTAATGTTTTATAAGAATTATATCCAATCTCGGAAGCCAGAGTGTGGTGATTCAACCTTTCTCGTGTACCCTGTCGAAGTGATGACACTACAGGATGTTTATAAAAACCTTTATACCTTTATCGTTGTCTCTGAGGTTGAAAGAGTTATTACTGACGTTTTCTATTGTTTTTGAGTGAACAAAAAGTACACGACGTTTCGGGATTTGGCATTAGACCCCGTCTTCAGGTGAAAAGTAACCTAAAACAAAACGCAAAACTTTAGGAAAATAGCTAGCTTTAAAGTAATTAGCGCAAGCTGACCAGTCACCCCAATAGGGACCAGTCACCAACCTAGAAATTGTACCATCGTCAACAACAAAGTTTAAAAGTAAAGTAGGCCATTCGACAAAATTCCTCGGAATACACCTTGAATAAGGCTAACAACGAAGAATTTAGCCACAGTTTTATAATACATACATTTTTGGAAAAACAAAACTTTCATTCATATTTTATCAGCTGAAACTGAGTGGTGAAAAGCACTTCTCCGCGGAGTAAGGGTGGAAGTTTGTTCACATAGTTCCTGCTACATTGTTTACATTAATTTGCTTCTAGTTTCTCTCTCTCTTGTTGTAGATTTATTATGCATGAGGTCAAGTCATGTGGTCTGAACCATGAATTAATCCCTTACTTCTAATATTGCTTTCTCCTGTGCGTAAATATTTGGGCTAAACATAAACGTGCTCAAACCATTTAAGTAAAACTACGTTTTGAATGAATGTTTACATTGTTTTCCTTTATATTAAATTAAGAATATTTTTCATTTAATACTAGCTGTTTACCCACGCTACGGATACAATATGTTACAGTACCATAACTGTGAAGTTGACTTTATCTTAGTACAGTACTATTTGAGAAGACAACCATAAAACATAGGTAGAGAGGTCTCTAAAGCCTAAAGATCAACTTCACCTTTCATACAACTTTTGTTTGGCAATAAAGTTCTTTATTTTTGTTATAAAATGTAGACAGCTTCCATATGTAATGCCCCTTTCAGTGTTTTCGCCCTTAACCAGTAGCGTAGCCAGGATTTTGGGGAGGGTTTCCAGGTGCAAAGGTAATTTTTAAGCATGAAAACATAAAGGTATGGATGGAGCGTGAAGGTCTGTGGGTATGAAGTACCCCAGCGAAAAGGGGGTCTGAGGATCTTCCCCGTAAAATTGGCTAAATTTCGATGCGAAATGGTGAGTTATGGGGCGTTTTGGAGGACGTTATCTTCCTAAAACCAAAATATGTAATACGCTGATTTCATAACAACGCAGTAGTCGAAAACAGAACATACAGAACCTAACATTTGGATGGGATAAAATACGTTTAGATTCTTTGGTAATCGCAGTTCTCGTGCAGAATTAGCCTTTTAAAACATTATTTTTTTAAACAATTTATATTTCTAAATTTAAACAAATTATTTTCCAAATTAAATCTTTTTTACATTGTTAGAGTCAAACAATGTAACCTGTAGTCTTTGAATGGGCTCCAAGAGCTTAGCCATCGGTAAAATATCAACTATTGCCCATCACATTCACATACACAAACCGGATCGGTGCTTTTCGGTGTTTCACTACCTTGCAAGAGTTGTAGTTAAGCCCGCCGAACCAAAAATTGCGGTAAAATCAGCCTTAAAGTTTAAATTTTTCAAAATCTTTAGAAGGTGGCTTTCGGCTACCAGAAATTGGTGTTCAAAGTTTCAAGTATGTAGGTCTAGGTTTGGGCTGTGGTCTGATTATGAGGACACTTTTTGTATATTTTATTGAAATTGGGTAAAACTTACTGTTTTTAGATGATTCAAACCGCTTTTTTGGTTTAAACTCTTTCTTCCCTAAAGAAGGGTTTCGGTGTCCGGTTTTGCTGGCTAACAAACTTGACCGAATTTTATATTAATTTTGTAGCTACCAAATTTTTTCTACAATCGGACACAGAATGCGACTTTGTAGATGATATTCATATCGCATTCGAGTGTATATAAATTATACATACGTATATACTTATAATTATTACCAACTGCGAATCTTCAGTTTCAGCAAAGACAATATGTATTGTCTTTGGTTTCAGCCAATCAGTGACTGAAGATGATCACCACAGTGAGACCAAAATATTTCAAACTAATTATCATGATGTTTTGAGACGGTGCGAACCGGAGAAAAACTAGATTATAGTTGTGGTTTTTTCTAGGAGGTGGTAACACACATTACACACCACCTTTACACATCAACATTACTCTGTGGTGTTTGTTTTAGATGACTCATCAGCTGATTTGTCCTGTAAATTCCACGAGAAGAGCTACGCAGTGGGATCCACGTGGGCCGAGGAGGGGGAGTGCAGAGGATGGGTCTGCGAAGACGACGGCACTGTCTCTAGCCGAGGGTAATTAATTGTGGCATTATAACTAATTGTACTAAAATATGTCATTCACTATTACATGACTATATGACACTTACCACGTTACTTAATTGAACATTATTTTAGTCAGGGTCAACCATCACTTGTCAATTATTTGTTTAAAGTGAGTTATTGGCGATGATATAGTTTCATTTTGAGTTTGAAAAGGTTTTGCGGAAATTTTCGTATTGATGTCATTTTAAAGCCTGCCCATAACATTCAAAAGCGTCTTGACTTTATAGAACAAAGATGATAATTGTCAGTTTATTCCTGTGATTGTATAAAAAGTCTTGGTCTAAATGTGATTGTGCCTTAAAATAAAATTACAAGAGCTTTATCAACGTTTACATTTTATTACATATTTGAAATTTAGTACTGCAGTGTCTAAATGATTATACTGAACTATAATCTAATCATGATGATTCTACAGTATTTCCCATATCCGCTTTCAACCACAACGATGATGAGAAGACGATAATCTGATGGTAATCACTGAATCCAGTATCGTCCATAGAACATTCAACCTTACCGTGCGCAGTTCTGGGCTTTCCGGAATATTCAATAACTACATAATTATACAAGCCTTCAATAGGCGCATTCAATAATGGGGTGTTTATTTGCACCAACAAATAAAAGAGCAAATCTAGTTCATAAACAATATTTCCAGGTAAACTCAAATGTAGTATGTAAAATTCCTAGAAAAGTCCCATGTTAAGTTTTAAATCCCCCCCATCTTAGATTTTAAAAAAGGAAATATTTTTAACCCCTTTAGGGAATGATTTTATAAAATTCTAGAGTTTGTTTTGACGTATTTTGCGTCACCCACCCCCACCCTAAAATCGGAGAGAAGGGCTCCCCAAATCCTTTAAATACAAACACTCATTTGTGGCACTCAAAAGAAAGTTTTAATACAAATTCAACGACGCAAAGTCTAATTGTTTATCTTGACTCGTTTTTTGTAATACCTATTAAAGGATTACAAGAAATCAGGTTACAAATGCTACATTTCACATACAATTGTTTTGTATGAGAATTCTTGTCAAAATACTCTTGAGGATTATGTAATAGGGTTGTAATGTTTCCCTCAGAAGATTTTCAAGAAAATTGTATGATTAAAAGGTTGTATGAAATTTGGCATTTAAACCTGGTTTGTAATCTTTTTTAATATTTGTAACAACAAAAACTAGTCGAGATAAATAAAACTTCTTTACGTCATTAAATTTGTAGTAAAATTCCCTTTCTTTAAAATTATCACAAGGTGGAAGCTAAGTACGTAAAGTAAACTTCAGGTTGCAATAAAAACATTCCCTAAAGGGTTTTTTTATTATTTCCTTTTTCCAAAGTTAATGTAGGGGACATTTACCCTGTATACACGCTGCATATTCAGATTCAGGCACATAACTTACCCCTGTTGTGTTACAGGTGTCCCAAGTACAAGCTACGCGAGGGGTGTATGATGGTGGAGGGGGATGAGACTCAGGACTACCCCGATTGTTGTGACCAGCCAAGGTGTCCTGAATTTAGCGAGAAGCCTCAAGATAAATGACTCGTTCTTTTAAAGTTTTATTTAAATGTGTGTTAGCAAATATAAGGTTATGGTAAGTAGATTGCGCATGGATACCACATGGTTGAGGCAGCAAAATCAACATAGTTCGGCAGCCCAAGCACAGATAGCGCTGCGAGCGCTGCCGTCTCTCTCCCCTCTCGGCTCAACATACTCGAGTTTGTCCGATGTCAAAGACTTAAATGTGACCAAATCGTGCGATTTTCTAGAAAGAATGAACTTGCGCGTGCGTCAGTGGCTTTACTTGAGACTTCTAAAAGTATTCCCTTGGAAAGAAATGATCTGTGAATCTGAAAATTATCTAAAAGAATACTATCTGTGCTTGGGATGCTGTAACTATGTTGATTTCCTGCCTCACCCATTCAGCAACTATGCGTAATCTATACTTACCATAATATTATCTGTACTGGTAGTTTATTTGTTGTTTATTTCTGTACTGGTACCAAGTACTTGTTCATATTTATTTAATAAACCAAAGTACAAATTAATAGATTTTACATTTAGGCCCTATATACGCTTTTAAACTGTACTTTTAGAAGTTCCTCTTAGTTCCAAAGTTGAAAATTTTCAATACAAACCCATACCATGATACCTCTTTTTACAAAGGTCTGTATAAAAGCAAATTAATAGCAAACATGGGATATCTCTATCTCCACCTCGTGCAAGGTAACGCTAGATTTGTAATGAGTGCTCGTTCGTAGCCATCTCGCTATTCACACAAATTATTTGTTTCATAAAAGGACTCTAAAGACTATTCTAACAAATTGTTTATGGGTGTTCAGGAATTTAATACAACCTTTGAGAATATATACGATTTTAATATATACAAATAAAAGGTGCAAGCCAATAATATTTAGAAGTACAGAAGTAAGTCTAAGTACAGTCTTTAAACTTACATTTTCCTTAAATATCTAGCGTATTTACATTTATACAAAGGTCCTACAGTCGAGGAAAATGTCACATAACTAAGAACTGCTTTCGTTAAAATTCGCTTTAAGTTAATTCAATAACAATTTAAGGTTCTAAGATATAAGACAAGTCTTATCACACCGAGTCACATTAACTCTGCATGTACTCGAACTGCTTGAATTAAATCTTTGATAAATAAAATATATTTTGAAAAAAAAATGTATAAGAACATATTGATTTAAATCGAAAGGGACTATTTTAAAAATTTTCATGTTTGATGGTATATAATCTTGTTCTTCCGGTTCACACCGCGTCCAAACTTCATAACTAGGTTGAGATATGAGATGAGGTTTCAGCCAATCAGTGGCCGAAATATTTCAACCTAATTATGAAGTTTGGACGCAGTGTGAACCGGAAGAACTTGATTATAGTTGTGACACCGGCCGCGAAAGCCTAAGAGTTAAGTTTGATGGTCTACGTGTAATTTTGACGACCATGATTGTGAAGTTACTGAGACGGCTGTAACTCCTGACAGCTGTTGGAAGGAGAATGGAGAGGTTCTATTCCTTACACTTGAGTTGGGGACAGCACTGTGGCCAGGGCTGTCTAGGGTCCGTCTCTGTCAAGGTACACTGGTCTGTAGGCTCCGGACTCGGACATCTGGAACAGAATAGTTAATAGTTATAAACATGAAAGTTTCATTTAAACATACAGTTTTGTTTATTCCCGCTTTCGATCATCAGAATTTGTCATCTACTGCGTTCTCGCCCGTATTTTAAAATTCCTCTGCGGTCAAAATTGTCGTCAGGCAGATTTTAATTCCTTCAGCATTACGGCAACTTTGATAGAATTTGGCAACCTATTGACGAGTTGTACTCCTACATGAGAATGCAAACTTTTGTAAGCTACCGTCCACTGTCTCCCAGTTTGGTAGCCATCCCTGCTTTTAATTTCGTAAGTGTAAATGTCACTCCCTCTAATGGGTCCACAATTGAACAAAACACGTTTCTAAAATGTATAGTCAACATTTTCAAACTCTTGAATACTGGCCTAGCCGTACGACACTCTTTTTGTAACTTAGCGATTTTTCTTATTTCTTTTTTGGAGAATGAGAATAATTACGGAAAGGTTCGTGTTTGAGCAACCATCTCACAAAACCAATCCATGAGAGAGGGGTTACTAGATTTTCAATAATACGCGGTGTCATCAGTACCTGAGTTGGGCAGTAATCAGAAAATTGGCTCAACAAAACATAAATGTCTGAGGCTAACTTGGAGAAGACACTGTCTACATGGCATTCCCAATTTAACCCTCGATCAAGGTGTATTCCTAGGAATTTCGTTGAATAGACCTCTACGATCTCAATATCGTCTAACATGACTGTTGAACTACTATTTTAGATTTCACTTCCCAAGGCCTAGACAGAACGAGATAGTTTTAAATGCATAAACTCTGGTCTAATTTGCACGCATGTCAGCTTGCTCATCAAGACACTCGACCATGACTCAAGGCCAGACCGTAGCGTTATCTGATTGCAATACTTTAACCTTGACGAAGTATTATCATTCCAGTAGTTTTTTGAATGTGAGATAAGCATGCTGCAAGGGCATAGATAACCATCTGTGAAATTTACTGTTCATTTGCAGCAATCTAACTGTTCCGTTTTTCCCATGGATTCAGGCTCCACGGTTTGATAGACATACTAAAGTTTGTGACTCAGTGTTGCCAATAGTGCCGTGTTCCCGGGGATTTTTAGCTGTTGCGGGTATAGCTTGTAAGAATCGGTAATTTTAGAGACTATTTACTGGCTCAAACTAACTGACTTTTACAAAACATTTAATATTTTTACTAACGTATTACTTTAAACTTTGCTACTATACACCGAATTTAAAAACATGTTCAGTGCATTATTCTTTGTGGCTGCACAGAGCCCGTTCATAATACTCCTAGCATCATACCCATTACAAGATCCAAGACCTTCTAGGTGTCTTGAAGGCCTTCCATAATCACAACTGGCACGCCACAGTGCACTGTTGATTAGTTTGAAACGATGCTATAAAAGGCTGCAATTAGATTTTGCTAAAGTATCAATCCGATGATGGGTGATGTAACGTATATAATTTACAGATGAAAAGGTAGATGATGATCCTTGATGTTGTGGTGCAGCGTGCGATTACTTGTTAACACTATTTCTAGTTAACAACAACATTTTAAGTAATGCCGTTTAGAAAAATAATAAAAGTTGAAGAAATGCATCCCAATTTACAATTTAGTCTACATTACTACTTATTAACTCTCGCTCACCCCAAAGTGGAGACTTTGCCGATGCCGGTGCAGGTCTGACGTCCACAGCCTCCTGCAGAGGTCCACTTGTCTCCCACGCGGTACACCTTGGACCCCACCCGGCACCCGAGATCTGGTCGCTCTGTCACTGTCAAGGAAGTCGTATACATTAGTTACATTTGTCTATTTTATTTGACCTTCTACACACAGCTTTTATTACTAAACGATAAAATTCGTTTTGATGAAAGAGGTTTTTGGTTTTTCGGAATAAAAATTTATTTATAAAAAGAAATCCGGATATGTGTCTTACTTAAAATCAAATAAACCAACCTGAATTCTGTGGCGGAGGAGTTTGAGTGACTTTACTGAAGCCTCCCTTGTTCAGGATGGAAGGTGCTGTGGTTGTGTACGTGGGACTCACTGCTCCCTGGCGAGGTGGCGGTCCCATGGTCCACGGCTTGGAACTGCCTTGAGGTCCCACATTGCCCGGAGGAGGAGGGTGGTTCCAGGCGCCCATGGGTGGCATCCATGCCCACGGCTTCGGCTTAGGAGGCTGGTTTTGAAATGAGCTACTGGATCTCCGGTTCACGGAAGACGAATAAGACGAAGACGAAGCGAAGGCAGAGGATGAGGACGAAGAGAAAGTTCCTGAAAAGGTATCAAAATGTAAACCTACAGTGGTTGAGTACCTGGGAGTATATGGCACTAGAATAAACGGGTACTTAGCACTTTTGCCTGAAGAAACTGAGAGATACGTGCCTACGAGTAGCTTATCATTGTATTGTGTGCTACACCAAATCAACCCCGGTTCAACTCCCGGAGCCACAGTAACAATTTTTTCACGAGGCACTCCCCGTGGTTCTTAAGTCACGTTAAGCCGTTGGTCCATTCCATCGGTCGTTAGGTAATTAATACATGAATATGGGGAACAGTTGGTCCTGGTTTGTAAAAATACACCTTATCGTCCATCAAAACACTCATCACTCTCACCATTCATCCCATAATCACCTTAAAATGCCCTCTAAGACTGGTCGGTGTCTCAAATCAAAGTATCAAAGTGCACTGCTACAAATTTCCCAACCCAAGAATGAATATTGCAATTATTACAGATATTCATGAATAGGTAAGATTCTAAAGTAACCACACACCATTTGGTTCAAAGGAAACATTCCATGTACGTGTATAATGCATAGTCTACATCACTCAAAAGTTATTAAGCATAATTATAGTGGACAAGAAGCCTAGGGAAAACTAATAATATGCAGACAGGTAGACCAGATTTAGATTCAAGTACGACTGGAACGTAAGGTCAACCGTGACAAAAATAAAATTGTCTACAACTAACCGTGGCCGTGTTGTGCTCCAATAACCATGACCTTCAACTCCGTAATAATATCCGTGAGAAAATAATTAACTGGGTTCTTCAGATTGTTGTAGATGACAGAACTGCTTCCGCGTCTGTTGGTCTCTCCTTAATATCTACAGAGCGGTGGTTCCATAACCGGTAAATTGTTTTACGCTTTCTTGATTGATTTTACGTTATTGTGACTTTTGTTAAAATTAAAATGGTTCAGTATACGTATCAAGAACAAGCGGGTATGATATTTATGTATGGGCGTGCCAATGGAGTTGGCCAAGAGGCAGCGCGATTGTATTTGCCGACTTTTCCCAACAGACAACAACCAAACCATCATACTTTTGCTTCCCTTTTTCGAAAGCTTGGTGATACTGGGAATCTGCAAGTTAAAACAGAAAACCGAGGAAGACCACGATACATGAGAACAATCGATCTGGAGGAAAATATTCTAAATCGTATTTTGAACCATTTTAACAAAAAGTCACAATAACGTTAAATCAATCAAGAAATCGTAAAACAATTTATGGGCTAATAAATACTAACTTTGCAAATAATTTTAGCTATCAGCTGGTTAACAATTAAAATTAAAAACAGCTGTTTTTAAACCTAACGCGGTATTAGTTCTCACTTTTGTATCAGCTGACTGTAAATGTTATTCACCTGTTTGACAAGTGTATCTTGTACACCTAGGACGTGAACATCAAAGATCAACTGGTAATGTACCAATTGTAAAAGGACGCAAAATATTAATGTAAAATTCGGACAAATGAGTTTGTTTCTTTTATGTAAAATTAAAAATACAACTTTTTTCTTATAAGTTTTTTGTATTATGCGCCATTTTCATGGTATTTCAATTTGAAAAACTTTACAGCAACTTTTTCTGTAGGTTTTATGAAATAATTATTTTTCTTAAATTGACCTTGTGACACATAAACACCATACCAAGTTTGAATGCAATCGGTCAAACCGTTCTGGAGATATAAATTTTAAGTAAAAATTACAAAATGGCGGCTACCGGGGTAACGAAGAATTTTAGGACCCATGTTTATAGGAACCTTTTTCATTGATTTGCATAAGAAACCCACTCCTTAATTTTTGGTGCCCTATTTTAGAATCACCCTGTATACAAACCCCCCTTTGTGGCACCTCAAAAGAAACGGAATTATAATACAAATTAAACGGCGCAAAGAAAAATGTTTTACCTCTACTAGTTTTTTGTAATATTTATTAAAGTTTGCAATAAATCAGCTTTAAAATACCACATTTCACATACAGTACAATTTTTTAATGACACATTTTTTTGAACAATTTTTGAGGGAAACCTTACATTTCTATAACATAATCATATACGGTATTTAAAACAAAATGTGTCATAAAAAGAATTTTATGTGAAATGTAGCATTTTAAACCTGATTTCTTGTAAACTTTAAATGTGTATTACCAAAAAAACCAGTCAAGATAAAAAATGTTTCTTTGCACTTTTGAATTTGCATTTAAATTACCTTTCGTCTGAAGTGCCTCAAAAGGGGGTTGTGCTTAAAACATTTGGTGGGAGCCTCCCCAGTGTTTGGGGGATGGGTGACGCTAAGTACGTCAAAACAAACTTCAGAATCCTATAAAAACATTCCCCAAAAGTTTTAAAATGTTTTTCAAAAGTTAACGTGGGATACATTTAAAAGTCACCCTGTATAAAGTGTTGCCATTCGACTCTGAGGTGTTAGGAAGCTCAAACTGCAAACCGTTTTGTTCTACGACGTGTCCTTCTCTCCAGCGATAGAAATGAACAGCTCTATTTCCTATAGAAATTTGATAATAAAGGAGAATAGCACTATTTTACGTTACTAATTATTCTATAGTACGATTCAGAATAAAATGACTCTCTTTCCAGTATAATCACTGCCTCACTGACCAAGCAAAATGGAGATGAATTATTATTACACACTTTGTTGTTGTCGCAGACAAAGGGACAATTTATAGAGATGCAATTAAACTTGAACTTGCAACTAAACCCGTGACAATTGGCATTTCTAGACTAAGCGCTGTTAGAGTTTCGTAAATTCAACCTTGGCGCTTAATTGCCACCTATGCTACGAGCTCAAGGTCGCTTTTTATCACTTTGTATGCTAAATCACTATAACTAGGCGTTGAGAAAGATCGATCATGTGGTCAGAACTAAACGGCCAATAGAGATGGTTTCAATATGATAAGTGATTTAGTGATTCTCCATTTCTAACTTACTGTCTAAAAAGAAACCGAAAGTGTCACGAGTTAAACTATGTATGAAACATTCAAATAAGCTATTACAATAGAACCAATTGAAAACCCTCTTTATACAAGAAGCGGAGCTTGGACAATAAAAGCTACACCCGTTAATTTCAAAACAACGCAAGAGTAAATATTTCAAATGCAAAAGCAAATTTAATCTCGAAGGCTTTGATCTACACATTGTAAACGGACGAAATATTATTAAATAGTAATATTATTAGTTGATTCACTAATGAGGATTACTTGTGATAGTAAAATATATACAAATATAAATAACAAAGTACCCTTTAGAAAAAGTTAGATTTATTGCGTCCGGTTTCGACCTAAGTCATCTTCGGGCTACAAGTACTCACTTCTATGTACTTGTACTTCATAGAAGAGAACTTTTTCCAAAAGGTACTTTGTTATTTATATTTGTATACATTTTTATTAAATAGTGTTATTATTCGCCGTAGAAATTTGAGATACTACCAGTTGTAGTTTTGTTTACGATTAAATTCAAGGTTGTTCTTAATATTTAACTTAATATTACGAGTGGAGAGAATTCAAATCCCAAAAATAACTTGGTTTCCAGCAAATTGCTGCTCACTTTGTACGAATATTTCTTCAGTTTATTTGTTCTATTTGATCTTTTATTATTAGCGACACCAACATGTTTGGATAAATTATCCATCCAAATACGTATTGAAATTGTAAACGTCTCTTCCCATTGTTTATATTTTGTAACGAATAAATAATTTTGTCTCAATTTCTCTATAGGGTGGGGCATATAGGTTTCCCTTACTGTTTAGGCATAATGATCTTGTTTGTAAAAAAGTAGGACATTTTAACACAGAAATAATAACTGAATTCTACTTATGGCCTTTAGTATTTTTCAGAATAATAATTATACTTTAATTTTGATATAACAGGTATGTTACAGTTATCTAAAAACTTGAGGACAGTAGTCGCAATATATTGATTTATCATGTTAATAATTAATTTTTATCTCTTTTAAATTTGTCTACTCTAAAAATGTTTACGTTTCCTACCTTTATACGGCAGAGAAGAACACCCTGCGATGAAAAACAGGCACAAAACAAACGTGACGTTCATGGCAGTAAGGGGATTTTGCAAGAAAGAAAACAGCTGGCAAGATCCGATAAACAAACAGCTGATCAAACACATACACTATGTTGCACTGGAGACAACACAGCTGATACTTGTGGAGCGGGGTCGGCACTGACCGCTGTTTTAACTGACCTCACAACAACGCGGAGTTCCCTAGGTCCCGGTCTCGGGGGAAATACGCGGTTTCCTGGAGGTGGCCGCGCATCGTGCGAAGATGCGCAGGTAAAACACCGTGCCGGATCCGGTTACTCACCCAGGCCATCAGTAATGGAACTTCAGGTGGGGACAAAGAAAAATAATTCGACGCGCCAACGTTATACAAAAAAAGGCTGCGCAGTACGTGCGTCAAAAAGTGGTGACGGAGTCTGGCGATGACTGTAGTACACAGTCAGAAATTATATAAATTAATATTTTATTTCATGAACATTTTATAATAAATATTCAGGGTGGTCCAAAAGTCACTACCCACCATTAATACCACCATTAAATGAAGGTTGGTAAAAAGAAAACTGTATTGTAAAGCCTGTCATTGTTAAATCAATCGATTCCCAAGTATTGGTTAAAGGGGTGTCATTGATGTCCAAGCATGAGGTGACACAAGGAGGTTTCTTCCAGGTTATGAAATAAAAGACATACAGTGTACATATATTGTTTACAACTATAATTTTAACCGAAGTATCAAATTATTAAAATAAAGAGTTTAGTAAAAGTCGTTGAAAAATCACAAAAGTTACAAATTGATCAGATTTGCATTGTTGTCGCTTGTATTCATTAAAAATCCCTATACATTTATAACGTAAAAAAACTACTAAATATTGAAGCTAATGAAGTTTTGTAACAAAAACCAAATCACTAGAGGTAACACACAAAATTTAACTCCGGAGTTACTGTTGCACGAGCAGTGAGACACGGTGGAAACCTCCATGCCGCAGCAGGCTCTGGCTGAGAGTGTGGCTGAGGGATGAAGATGAAAGCTGGTGAGTTAGTTCCTAGAAAGAGGTGCGAAAGGTAGCCCGGCTCCACGGCACTTCTTGGGCACATGAACATATCTTTATAAACAAAAAATATACACCTGGAGGAAATCTCCTTGAAGACACCTCTGGAAGGTTAACAAATCAAAATCTGCCTTTTACCTCTCCTCTACTTTATAAAATATAATACTCGCATTATTGTTATCTACTTTACACTTATTGCTTTGTTATTGAACTGTTACATTAAGATGCATTGAATAGGTATTATCATTTCGGTGTTTTGTACCACTGTTAATTAGATAATCAATAGTCTACACTGCATGTATATTAAGACCCATTATTTATTTGGATTACCTTTCTATTTATGCAATACTAAGCATGCAGTTATATTTCCGAGTTTAATCTACCTAGACAACTGAAACAGAATCTGCTGCAATGTATATCCATACTGTACACGGAGGAATGAACAAGTGTGAAGCTAGGGCTGAGAAGATATTGTACTGGCAACAGACATTGAACATTTTGTTTCTCGTTGTGAGACTTGTGAAAGGTTTTCAAGAATGAATGCAAATGAAACTCTGATTCAATACCCTGTCCCTACTTGGCCTTGGGCACGTTTTGGGTGTGATGTTTTTCATATGGAGGGAAATCTTACTTAGTGATGATGGACGCTTACTCCAACTGGTTGGAGGTTATTAAAATCCAGGACAAATCGGTCTCACCTGTCATCTCGGCATGCAAAGAAGTTTTCTCTAGGTTTGGCTCTCCTGACAATAACTGGTTGCTGATAATGTCCCTTTTAACAGTATTTACATGAGGGAGTTTGCTAGTGAATGGAACTTTAAAATTGTAACTCGCAGTCCAAACTTCACCCAGTATAACGGCCTTACTGGAAGGGGTGTGGGGATAGCTAAGGCAGAGCCGTATTTTTAAATAAGCTAAAGAAGGCTGCAGCCTATAGCGGCAAATTTTCAGGGTGGCAAGAAGGAAAATCTTTTAAACTTATAAATAAAATTCTTTTAAAATAAAACTGCATTTTCATTTGAATTGTTCACCTACTTTCAAATACATGACATTGTAGTAATTCTTAGAAGCCATAGATATTAAAAAACATCCAAACAATTTCAATTATCGTGACGAAACTTTTAAATTACCAGTAGCTCGGGACCCCCTTTTTATACATACATGTATATGAACCACCTTTGTTCTTTCATCAAGCCAACAATTTGAAATCACTGGAACAAAAGCACTGTCCCAGGGATAGAGTGACAAGTCTCCTGGTATTGTGACCTGAGGCGGACCCTTAATAACGAAGATGGACACCGTTCCTTTCCGTCGTTTACCCTGGAGCCCATGAGAAGACACTTGCCGTTAGACCATTTTCTCAAATGATATGATAACTTGGGGAAACGAAAAAGCTCAAATTCGCCTCTGGTTTTGATTTACCCAGTCTGAAAAGGAAGACCGAAGGCTTGCTTTTGGTCAATACAACAAAGAAAAGGCTGAGGCCTTCGTTTTATCCTTTTTAGAAAATCGTGACCATTTTTCCTTTGTTACATTTAAAAAAACTTTTCTTCCTACCGAGACTTTTCCGACCTCGTTTTACAAGGGTTCATGTTCTGTATGAACTTTCGTTTATTTTACTGTAATAATGAAGGTAAATAGAATACAAATGCGGGCAATTTGTATTTAATGACTTGTACAGATCGGTCCTTTTCGCCAAAAGTTGTCGAGATGACCCAGTTGTAAGTCCTCTGTTGAAATCTCCTCTAAATTTGAACCTGGAACAGCGAGTAGCTCGTTAAAGGTATTCCAAAAAGTCATCACAGTATTGGCTTTTAAAAAGTCAACTTGTTAAAAACTTCAAAAATACGAAAATATAACCTTGGTGTCACAAAACCATGGTCTGCAGCGGCAAGTTAAAATACTTCTTTATTGTCAAGTGCAGCTCTTGTAGAAATTCAACTCGTAGGAAGTTTAGTAGAAATTCTCTCGTCATCACCAGTTCCAAGATCATGAAACATACAAACCAGAGGTAATAAAGAATTGAAGCTGAAAACGTGTACTGCCATCCTGCGGCGCCACCGCTAACTCTCTCTAGCTGGTTGGCAACAGAACTTTTTGAAGTTATTCCATAAAGCACAAGGTTTAATTATATAATCATATAATGTGTCCAACTCAAATTTGAACGGACGTATTCTTGTATTGTTTTAGGAAAAGTTTAGAAAATCCCGTTAACACTGTTCTTTGCAGTTTTTATTTAAACTTATGCATTTATAATTTTGAAGTCAATGTTGAGTTATGTGCTTTACCATAAACCCAGATTGTATTCACTCATTGCTTGTCCACTGGCAATGTGCCAACATTCCTGCCGATCTGTAGCCAGTACGGGTGTTCACCTGTACTTCGAGGCTAAGGTCATAATACGAACCTTTAAGCATCACTAGTCGTATTTGTTAATGTTAACTAGTAAATTTAGTAATTACGTCCACACACATCTATACTAATGTGTAGTAATCATTATTTTTTCTAATTACTATTTACAGGATAATCGGAAGGTTTCAAACTCATAGTACCACGTAGGAGTCAGACCGTAAAACAAAATGAAGAATAAAAAAGCAATAGCTGAACAGTATTGTACTGCTAACTTCTGTGCTAAGTTGACCTTCGACACCCAACTGGCTTTTCTGTAAAATTAAAAATATACTTAACATATTATTTATATATCAAAAAGATCATGTAAAGTCACTTTAAGTATAAGCTTCGATTGCATAGCACATGTTTCCTTCCTAAATTTTGAATAACAAACAAGTTAAACTCTAATAAAAATGGTTGGCGTTGACAATAAAAAAAAAAAACTTACTTGTGTAGATTCCTATTTAGATTAAGCAGTCCTGGCAAGCACGTTTCAAGTAAGCTTATCCGTCAAAATTATGTTTAAATAGACCATTAAGTTTCCTGGGCAACACTATTGGAAAAATTAAAAGTAAAATAAAATGATTTTTATCAGTTGAGAGTCATTTATTTCTTGTCTGATTATTGTTTCATGGGGGCATACCCGGTTATACCACTGAGCTATGGCCACTCCTACATCTTAGGTGAAGTTATAAATCTTACAAAAGGGTGAAGGCTAATTTAAAAATAAAACACTGCAGGTGTTCAATCCGTTGTAATTTTTGTAAGATAAAATAACAATTTTACAAAGAGTACATTGAGTATCTACTTAGTTAAAAAGTTTTGTACAAAAATACTTTTTTAATAAGGGGAAAAGTTGGTTACTTAAATGCTGGATGTTTGCATCAGGTTATTTACTCATACTAATTTCAATTACTCTACCATAACATAACACACATAACATAATCTTTATTGTCAATACAATAATTATTGTGTGACATAAAAAACAACGAAAACAGTAGCAGCTAACAATAAAAAATATATAAAAGAAGTCAGGTAAATTCACCATAAAAGCTGAACAAAAAATGTTTGCTGACCACCAAATAATAGTATTAATTTAACATAAATAGATAAATAATAATTTATTATTCAACCATATATTTTCTGATTAACAAGAACTCAGGAGACTGTTTGAAAAGTATTTGAAGAACAGTAATTACCTGGAAGTGTTTTTAATATTTATTCTAACATTAGTCAACTTAACAATAAGCTATCAGAGCTCCAAAATGTTTATTTCAAGCAAGAATGAAATTTAAAATACAATTATACATTTAGGCTTTAAATAGTTTAGTTTTTAACTTTGATTATTTATAATGTTTGTTCTTGGTTATGTAGCTAAAGAAAACAGAGTAGAAAAAGGTAAAGTTTGTCTTAAAAAACGAGGCAAAGTTAGGGCTACAAAGTCCTCTCTACCACTCAACCTCGACCTTGACCTAGTGTTACAGCAAAATCACATAACAAATAGTTAGTGGTGACTGCGGAGATCAAACCTGAGCTACCAAAGTGGTAAGCTCCAGAGTCGTGCGCAATACAAATCCGCCACAGTTTGGCTGGATTGATAGACTGATGTGATTACAACATTGCAAGAAAACACATTAATCTCTAGAATTAAACAAAATTAGTTGGAGCAGTACATTAAAATAAGTGTTGTGTAATTTTAGAACAACACATTCATTACATACCTAAATTAAGTTTTGATTAAAAAATACATAACATAATACATAAAACAAAAATATTGATAATGATATTATTGGTAACTAAACTTACCTTATTATTAATATATGGAAACTAAAGATATTTAACAATCCAAGATTTAATTTGATTTTTCATTAAAGGTACAGTTTACTTGAGTTTCTGAACTAATCACGACTAGATCCTGATTAGATTACATAAATATTTAAAATATGCTATCTCGCGGAGTTACAAATACTCGCCAAAGCTACTGACCGTGGTAGCAGTGGATAAAACTCTTAGAGACTTATGTTGCACTAAACATTGATATCAGGAGTGAATATAACTAAACTATTGCAAGTCTTTTACCAAAACTCCCATTAAGGAAACTCAATTTTTAACTAATGGGGTCCAAATCAGTGTAGCACTCAAGTTTACAGTTAAAAGGCCCCATACATTATGGTCCCGGACCGCGGTCCTGACGCGTTTGGAGTCAAAACAGTCGTTTGGACCATGGCTGACACAAAGTAGTTATGAGCTATTAATCAATTAAGTAGTCAATTATGTTCTAATCAAGTTTATCGAGGATTACCGTGTGTTCCTTGTTTATGGAAAGTTAGAATCGCGGACTATTCAAACCAAATAAAATAATGAAGGAGAGGCTTGGGAGCGTCTGCTTCAAATTACGAAAGAAAAACCCACAAGTGCGGTCATTAGTTTACCGAAGAAAAGGGTGGATAGAATTCGGGGTAGTTTCAGAAAAAGTCACGGAAGCACGAAATTGGTTTGTCCACGGATGAAACATACCCAGGGCGGTTAAGAGTTTTCAGCCCTAAATGCCCTCTATTAGGTTACATGTTAAGTTAACATTACATGTATTTTTATAAAACCAAATATTTCTCTCCCTGAGCTATGTATATGTTTTCGAATAACTTTTTGATTTTTTCATCTGCTCGTTGTCCTAGTCAGCTGCCTAGTTTGCCTATACAGTCGCGCCGACCCTGGACATACCCACCAACGTTGTGGCGCCAAACCAAGCACTATCACTGCCGCTGCAACTTGCTTCGACAAACTCATCTTTTTAACTCTTTTGCAACGATTGGAGCTAAGTAATCACAGGCCAAACCCGTGGACATAAATACAAGTGTGTGGTGAAAACCTCCCAGCTCGCCAAGCCAGGACCGTAGTGTATAGGGCCCTTCAGGAGTAATTTCAACACAAATATATAAGCTTAGTAGAACTATCGGGTGCCAAATTAGCGCCATTAACTATTAACTCACTCAAGGAAAAACACACAGCAAAAAATACATCACTATAGTTAAGTATGGCAAGTGGTCAGTGAAGAAATGTTTCTTTCTTTCTTACACTTCACAAATAGTATTACAGATAATGTCTTTAACTCGAGTTTGTAAATACATTGACTGAAAAATAGTATTGAAGGTACATACAGTGATAGTTACAAGTAAAATATTGTATGTCCATTTCTAAAAACATAGCAGGCATTGTGCAAGCGAGATGGGATCAGATATTTGCTACGAATATGAATATACTTGAGAAATCCTTCGGCCTCAGACTTACCAGGTTTTTACTGTAAGTTATACTATCTTGAAAGTAAAATGCATTTCAAATTTCAATAGAATCGGACTACTCATTTTGCTGTCATAGCAACAAATAATTTTTTGGCTGCCATTTTCAAACTACATGATGATTTACATAATTTTTAGTTTATTGGTGTATAACAATAAAATATTTATTTCATTCAAATCTCATTAAGGTTGGATGAAATGTACTTTTTAAGATAATTAAACAACATTTTTAGTGAAAACTCCGCACAAAAGGGGTTCCGGTTGTCCTATTTTGCTAGCTAACAAATTTGACCAAGATTTTTACAAAAGAAACATTTTTGCTAACAAAAAATGAGACCTGTAGAGATGAAACACATATGTATATACTCATTTCATGGTCCCGGGCCTAGCTCTTACCATGCTGACGGCAAGAATATCTCATTTTTCAAAGGAAATTCGCTAAAAGAGACATACAATAGTTGTACCTGTAACTATCAAACAACATTCAGTAGTAGACAGTTTAACAACATTGAAAGAATCAAAAGGAAAAAACAACTAGATTTAAAAAAATAAAAGAGATTTTTGGTTAATTTTAAACTAATTTAACATGGACTATAGAAACATCATTAAAAAGGGGCCAAATAAAGCTGGGGACAAGTTGCAAATAATTATTTTAAGTAATTAATAAACATGCTAAAATGTGAAGATTTTCTCTAGAAGCATAGAACCATTAATGCTGCAGCGTAGAAAAGCTAAACTTCCAGTTCTATTACAAAATAAAATACCTATTTGCAAATTTTCTCATAAAAATTAACTTTTTCACAAAAATCACAAGTTTTAGAGTTTTTGTGTTGAAGCCCCAACACTCTATGCTTTCAAAGAAAATCTTTTACATTTTTTTTACTTAAATACATTTAAAATATTGTTTGTGATTTTTACTCAATGTAATAAGCAGGACCCACTCTATCTGACAGCCTCTTTAGTTCTTATAGATGGAGCCTTTTCCAGAGAGGTCTACATTCTAACACTTTTGGGGAACTGATTACAGGCCTCCGTATAAAACACAAAACTACAAATTTACCTTCAATATAAAAACATTGAAAATACTAGAAGTGAAACCCAGTGTAGGACCAAAGTTCAAATTATTAACTTCCTTGTATTGAGCCTGTAGATCCTACAGTTGAGAGCGGGCAAAATGTGCATCCACTTTACTCTCAACTGTAGGATCTACAGGCACAATACAAGGTAATTAATAATTAAAAATACATTTTAGTTCAGTGAAACAACACATTAGGTAAAAGGAATGGGAAAAGTGCTAAGGCTCAAAGAGCTTAAAACAACGTTATCGCATTTAACTAAGGTGGGAGACAGGAATGCCTAGTCTAGAAAGGAATGGTAGTTGGGAAAGGAAACCTTTAGGTTTAGGTTTAAAACTAGATTTTAACTTAAGGAAGGTCATAAGATAACAATATAGACTAAAAAATAACAAACAACAGAAATTCAATAAGACATAGTTTAAAAAGCTAAAAAAAGAAGAAACAAAGTCTTAATGTATCACTAAGGGTATTAACCTCTTATCGGTCATGCTCAAACCAAAGAGAAAGGCACAACAATTTTGAGCGTGAGAAAGTGTAAGGTATCTACTCAAAGTTGGTGTAACCACCAAAAATTATTAAAAAAGTTAAACAGGTATTTTATTGTCTAAGAAAAAGAAAATCAAGTACAAAACGTGTAAGCTAGCAATTAGTTTTGAAATGTTAGGACAGAAGTGTGAATTAGAGATGTGATGTAAAAACCAGGGTGGCCAGAGATAGGCTGAAAGAAACCTCTGCATATTTAACACAATAGTTAAACGAAACACATTTCAAATTGAGTTATTTTTCAAAAGAGACCAGTTGGACCATTTTGGCTAGAAAGGCAAATGCACACTGGAAAAACCAGTTTCAAGAAACCTGTTTTCTTGCAACTATAGTTCGTCAATTTCTTGAAACTGGTGTACACAAAATCCAAAAAACTGATATCTCATACTGGCAGTTTCACGTTTCAAGTGGTCATACGCAGGTATATTTTTTATAAAGTGCTTATCACAGTAAAAAAATAACTCCCTAGTCAATACATCTTTTTTTATTTGCTTGTGCTGTTTTTAATATGGCAGACATTTTTTCCAAGGGAAGCTGTAGAATTTTTAAATTCTTTTCAAAGCTAATCTCCAGTTGGTTTCCTTCCTTGATATTAGAGGGCTAACCATTAAACGGTCAAAAAACTGCTTTGACATTCTAAAAAATCCTAAAATGTGACAGGAACACTGCACAAGTGACAAGCTACAATATAAGTGTTGTGTTGACGATCCATGGATTAGCGGGTGAACCCAATACTTCCTTTTTCCGATCATTATCAGTATCCAAACTCATCACGAAACTGACAAAGCCTTGTTTCAAACGTTTGCATTATTAAATGAAAAAGTTTCTTAAAACTCGTTTCTCCAGTGTACATCCCGCCTGGAGATAGGTATTATAATCTTACATTGGACTTACGGAGAATAAAGCCAAGATGCCTGGCCTGCCCTTTGTGTAGAGCCTGGCCTTGGGTAGAAACCACCAAAGTAACACATGTATTTTTACATCGCAACTCATTTTTCATTAAATGCAAAAAATAACCTGGATGTACATTTTTCAAACGTATACGGTAGGTATTTGGTTTGGTATTTCTTAAGTCGAGAGATTTTAGTGTTTGAAATGCTATAAGGAAACCATGTTCACGTATACTTTGTTTGTTTTCTTTAGGTTGAACGTAAAAAAACTGTCGCTTATCTTTGGTCAATTCTGTTTTTGCCACTTACAGTACTTGCTTGTCCACATATTTGTTGAACAGGCAATGGTTTTCACTAGCTTGCGGCAAATTCGATAACTTTCGTCACTACACTACTGTGAATATACTTGGGGATTCTTGTAGGTAAATAAGGACTGAGATTTCTACGACAATGTCACACTGTTGCCTGTTTTCGTTTAGTAACGCTAGGTAAAGTTAAACTTGATAACAATTACTTTGCCTAGTAAAAAGACAAGTTATTTGTTTGCTCTTTAAAAAATATTAACTTGTAAAGGATTCCACATTAGCAATAAAAAATACAATATACAACCCTTCTTTTGAATCTAACTTACAAATTATCTTGCCATCATAATACTGAAATATTCTAGGAGTAAAACCCATACAATTTAAGTATTGAGCCCATAGTCTTACCAGTATGTTCAAATTGAAACTTAATATTGGTGATAGTGTGTTAAAACAGTTAGTACCTTATTTCTGGACAATGATTTTGCTTACGGAATTAACCATAACTAAATTTTTAAACTCACATAAAACGGTAATTTATAAAATAAGTCATAGTTTTCTAAATTGGGGTGACAGCCTTTGCCTTGAGCAACAGGAAGCGATGCAACACTTTGAGTTCAGTGTAGCGAGCAACACGAGGACACCAAGGTACAAGTAGAGCGAGGAGAAGCGAGACGGCAGCCATAGGACCTGGTAGCACCAAGCCTCTCCACGTTCATCTGGAAACAACACTTCTTTTTTACAATTTGCTTGGCCACATGGGCCTCCATCCAAGGAATTCTTAGTCGGGCGATTCTCAGCCTTTAGCCTTTTTGTGGTAGGCAACAGAGTGGGAAGGATTTGGGAAGGTGGGCAATGGATCTGCTAACACCATGCTTTGGCGACTAGGATGGGGTTTTCATCCTTAGCCACGTAAACCAGTCATCCCCAAACTGCTTCACAGAGGTCTTCTAGATCCAAACCGGAAGTAACCAATAATATTCACTCTCTCTTCAGAGCCTCATTCAGCCAATTGACTTTCAAGAGTGAGCCTTCTTTAGCGCATCTCCAGGTAGTTCCTCTCTTGACCCATAGAAAGGAAATGTCATAAACCTACCCAGCTTTAGACACAATCTCTCTTTGCAAGGTCAATTTTACATGGTGTTTTTAAATGATTATTCATGTTTTGAAACAACTTATTTATCTGTATTATTATTGTTCTAAAAAGCCCATTATTGGATATGAAATGTCTTAGTTTTGTTTGATATCTTAAAATGTTTTCAGAAAGTCTTTGTTTGCTTATTCAAATGGGTTTAACTAGACCACAATCATCCTGCAGGTATTTTCTTTAAATTACATATTAAAACAAGTTTTGCACTGTTTGTTGTTACAGACACATAATGTTTATCTAAATACATTTTTGTGAAAAATATGTTCTTAGAAATAATCCGGGTACAAACATAATTGAAAATGACTTACCAACTAACACAACTCCGTAACCCATGTCTGGAACACCCATCCGGTAGGAACAAGTTGGCACAACCACCTCGTTCACGAGATGGTTTGATCTTTGGAATCTCCAGCTGGGTTCCTGTTGAAAAGGATATGTTAGATAGAGCCACATGTCTAACAACATAATGATGATTCTATGAGTTGCCGAGTGACTAACACACATATATTAATGAAGAGATAAAAGAAAAATAAAAGTAAAATATAATACACATTTTCATTTATAACACATTTTTAAGCAAAATGGTAGAAGGTTAGGGGGGAAACAGGCACGTTAATATACAAACATACACAAAAGTAGATACATGATTTAGGGCAGTTTTTTCAATTGCCTGCTAACCACTGGTTAAGTTGATTACAGTCTGCAATGTTTACATTTTTCACACAACGTTCATAACATTTTAATGAATTATTGACGCAATAAAGGTATCCCTTTTCCGTTCTTTGTTAAATTTAATGTTCTTCTGTTTTAATATCTACAATACTAGAACACTCTAGTAGACTGTTCCACTGAGCCTATCTCTTCCACTGGATAGCCTATTGCTAAAATGTCACCGCTTTTAAACCGCAAATATTCCCACTAAGTTACCTTGGATGCCAGCTGATTGTGTAGCAGGGTTTCAACAAGCTGCCTCTCTCCCGTCTCAATATCTCCGGAGAAATGGACAGACTTGTGATCATGGGCAGACAGGATGATGTGCGGCCGCAGCTTTTGCAACACCTAACATATCAACAGCTCTTCATTTTCATATAGTCTTCAAAATTGGTAATGGTGCTCATTTGACAAACTATAATAAACTATTTGAAAAATCAGAAAAATAATGTTATGTACTGAGAAGACATAATTTAGGCTCAAAATAACGATCTACTGTTAATAAAGTTCGGATAATATTTTGTTTAACTAATATTGTGCAAGTCATTACATTGATACAGTCAACTCCCGATTGACGCGATAAAGTCTGGTTGAGGCTTCCGATAATCAAAATGGGTTAATGCTAAAAAGAAAAAATTACAATATAAGGTATATAACGACGAAATCAACTAAAAATATGATAACAGATTTCAGTGAGCAGCGCATTTGGAATCTAGTCATTAGTGCTCATGTTTTAGCGCACCATCGGACGCGCGATGACACGTAGCCTTGGTTCCACGGTTTTACTAGTTGGTAGAAGTTAGCTACTGAGCGATCAGGAGCGCTAGCGTCGAACTCTTGACAGGTCACGTCACTTGGTTACCTCAGCAACCAGAAAATGGCTTAATATTATTAGTGTATGCTGTTATTGTTATCTTACTTTCCTATATCACCGCGGATACTGTTGTATCACCAATGCGCAATGTTATACTGGTTACACACTTGTTTACTGTTGAACCACGATCAATGTTTTGCATCATGTCGAGTTTTGCTGTATTGTCAATACAGCCCGTTTGTGTTAAGTAGACATCGTTTCGCAATCACCAATAACCACTTCGATAACAAAAACAACTCCTGCAACTGCACTCAATAAAATTATATGGCCTCTTATACCACTGGCCTAATTAGTCAGATTTATCGGTGAAGCGGATAAGTAATTTTGGTAGGTGGGGAGAATTGCTATATTTGGACTAATACTGTCAGGAGAGAAGAGAAAACGAGTCAAGGTCACGCGGGACCTATGACTATTATAGTCCCGTTTTGTGAGGGATGTGTATTTTCTCTCCATTTGTGTGTCACAGTTAATCAAATTACGGTTAATCGGGAGTTGATTGTACTGGATTTAAGGCAGTGACCACGCATTGAGGGATTTTAAGTAAATATTAGAGTTAATAATAGTTTTTGATGGTTGGTCAGGTGTAGCCTTGTTGCAAACTAGGGCCATCTGTTCCCCAGATCTGACCATATTTAATCAATAGCCCAACGACCAAAGGGATGGAATGAACACGAGGAGTGGCCATCATAAAAATGTTATTACTATTATTAAGACAGCACTGGGAATTCAACGTGAGTATTTTTATGCAAGCTTGAAGTTGCCATTGTATTGTTGTAACTGATCATCATACTATAAAAGCATACTCTACAGTATACCTATGTCCAGCAAACCAGCAAACAGATTATAGCTGCTATTGGCCAACGAGGTAAAGCACCTGATGTCGATCCGGACATCGCTTAATACCTGAGAAGGAGAAAATGTTTTTATTTCTTAATCTCTTTCGTTCATTTTTTAGCACTCACAGAAGCACGCTTGAAGCATCACTGAATTTGAATTAGCATAATTATATTTTGAGAAAGAACAAGTTAAAACACTCACCTCAGCAGCAAACGCACTGGGCAAGCCTAAGACTGGCATATGAGTTATCACTAATCTAGAGCGGTTGTCACCCGTTCTGAGTGAAGGCACTTTTGGTACGATTCGTTGCATTTTATCTACCTGAAACATAACGTACAGGCTAAAATATTAATAGTGTATTTACAGGTTGAAAAGATAAATTTATATTTACCAACAAGTTTAGGCTAGAAAATTTAAAGTTGATGTGCTAAAAATTAAAACCAGACAGACTCACAGCTAAGGGCAATAATAAAGCGAATTTCCATTCCAATTTTTACTATTTTAATCATAATTAGCTAAAACCTAATTATATCCAAATCTCCGCCTCGCTTTGGCTAGCTCTTCCTCCTGATGGATAAGCAAAACTCTCATTCGATCAATGAGGCGTTCAGATGTCAAGTTTTAAGCCAGTTAAAATAATAAAGCCATTACTCGCACAGAGCTTAGTTACTTTCAAACAGTGTTTTATGAAATATTGCCATGTATTTGTTTTGATTTCCCATCGGCTTTAAATTTAAAAAGCAGGGTAATTTTGAAATGTTGTTGATCTTTACAGTAATGTATTAAACAACTCAAGTCACTTGAACTTTCCCCGCTCCAATGTTACCCTACTTTTTCTCAAGAAAAGTAAAACTTCAACCCACCTGTACAAATTGAATGCTCCCCAAATCAAATAATGAAGGAGAGTGAAAGAACTGCTTAAAACGACTGACTTTTTTATCGGTTACTATTTCATCTTCTCCTCCGATGTCATTATCTCCAGGCACAAATAATGTCTGAAAAACAAAATTTCACTTAGTTTTATTAATAAAGTAAAAGATTATACAAATGAATAAAGCTTTCTAGAAGACCAGCTCGGATTAGTATCTGACAATGTTTTCAGTGGGATTTTTGTGTATCACTTAAGACATCCAGATTGCCAAAAGTTGTTAGTTTGCACTCTTTAGTTAGCATGTTAAATTCAGTGACTACGTTACAGTACCATAACAGCCTGCAAACTCCCTAGTTCCTAACTATGCTACCTGGAGAGTAAAGCAGATACAGTGCAGTCTCTATAATCCGGCCGTTCGCCACTCACGACACGTCCAGTAATCCGGCGCTATGACCGTGTCAACTACCCATCTGTTTTAAGTCTCTACTTGTCTGTAAAGTGTGTGACGCATGCCGTATGTATTGATTACTTCAGTTCACTGTAGACATCGGAGAAAAGTGCATTTTTCAATACTATTCTGTGCTTCCGTTCAGTACGGGGCGCGATGTTGCAAACCCGTAAACATGTTACTTTGACAGTAAATAAAAGTATGTGATTTTAAAAAGATTAGAAAGTGGTGATAAGCTAGCTACACTATCCAAGGAATTCACATCAACAAATAAAAATTCATGCACATAAGGAAGAAAAAGAATGAAATTGAATCATCCTTCAACATAAGAAAGATTATTTCTAACAAATTGAGCTCTTTAGTAAACCTCCACTAATCTGGCGTTTCCGCTAATCCGGCCCTTCCGATCCCGATATAGGGCCGGATTGGTGAGATAGAATATCCGGATTAGTGTACCTACTGCATCTCTGACAGTAAGACTTTTATTCAATGGTTATACTCGACTGACCACAACCTACTTGTTACAATAATTAATTGAATGCAATGTTTAAAATGTTTGATAACTCAATACAGGTATTTTGAGTTTGACTTATATTATTACTTACTTTGCTATCAGCAGTACTAGTTGCCATTTTGTTATAGCCTGATTATTAATCAGAACATTCATATATATACTTCCCTTAAAACTCACCTTATTTTTGCCAATGTAATCCAATCGGAAAATGCTGTGGAACCTGGAAAAGTATCTTGCATACTCTTCATCACTTGCTGTGCTTCCTTCATCCATCAGATCACCAAGAAATATCACTAAATCAGGTTGGACATGACGAAATGCCATGGCAAACGACTGCTTTAGGTACCTAAACGCAAGTAAGAAATATAATAAAACACTCAAATGACCCAAGAATTTTTAAAGAAGGCATAGCTTATTTTGAAAATAGTGTAGGGATAGCTGTGTATCTTGACGAAATGTAGAACTACACTATTATAGACCAAGGTTAAAGGAAATTTGCCTTTTTTCAGAAAGATGATCATTCTTATGAGCTACAACTTTCATTCAGTTTTGATTGTCTGCCTCACTAGGTAATATAACAATGAGTGTGGTAGCCCAACCCTATCTAGTTAATGCATGTTAAAAAGCCAGAGGTTGGAGGAGTCTTTTTAGAGCCGAATAGTCGAGACATTATATTTATTTATTTCTTAATTTATTTTAGCTCACCTGTCATTGTCCCATCGAGCAAACCAAGGTTCTGACTTTTCACCAAGAATTTGTGGATCGGCAACAAGTAAAATTGTATAGAACTTCTGAATGTCTCCACATGTAATTGATGGCCAGGTCAAAGATTTGATTACATAGTTTACATACTCATTGTAAAATACTACAAAGACAGCCGTAAGAAACGTCAGACGGAACCAATTTCTTCTCAGAAAGAACACATGCATTTCCAGAGCCTTGCGATGTCTAAAACTCAATAAGCAGCCATTGCAGAAGATTTTCTAAGTCTTTTCATTCTGAAACAACAAATACAATTTTAAATAAATCTATAACTACAAAATAGAGTGTCCTGACTCACTTATAATCAGACTACAGCCCAAACTACTGATCTACAGACTCTATTCTTTGACCACTTGTTTCTGGTGGCCTAAAGGTCCACTAAAAACTGTTTTGGCAAAATAAAATTTTAAGATGCTGGTCCTACGGTTCAACAAGTTATAAGGTCCAGCCTAATTATGCTTGTATCTTGTAGGCAAAGCCTGCAGTCTTGAACCTAGGTTACACCTGATCAACCATGCCTCAAGCTTGAAATAAAGGAGATCACACCAGCTGTGGGCATTCAGGGACTTTAAATAATTAAATCACAATCAAATCTTACTTCTAGCTCTGACCTAACCTAGCTGTTTATAAATCTTTATCAGTTAGAACAACTTACGTAACTCAAGCTACAGACTTTGAATTACTTCAATATAATATTTTCCAGTGTATCAGATGACCTGAAGAGCGAATGTAAGGATATTTTAAATTGTTAGGTAACTGTATCCTTCATCAATGAAACCTATGTCTATTTCTAATTCCCAAATCAAAACAAAGCTACTTGTTTCATTTTTTTTATTGTAGCAATACTGTCAAAACACCGATGACCAAAACAAATGTATATACTGCTTCTTATCTCTGTGCTTTCATCGACTGTTCGGTCCATATAATGTATACTCTGTGGTTCGGTCTATACAGAGTGGACCAAGCAGTGTATTAAAAAAAAAATTGGTAAAACTAAAAAGTAAATGGAACCAAACTGCATATTAGAGGTGCCAATTCTCAAAAGCCTTTTTGATAAATTATTTATCGTTTTTGTAAAACTCGTGTTTTATGCATTTTACTAAAGTTCTCGGTTTACAATCCACATAATATACAATTTGCCCCATTTTCGTGTTCTACAATAAATTTCCATTAGGAAAATGAGGTATCATGTTAATATTAGATCAATACTTCATTGGAGGAGTTAAAATAAACTAAAATTTAAAACCTGAAACAGTAATGACAGTTCCCAATAAAATTAAAACTTGCACGTTAATAAGCTTCAAAATGATATAAAACAGTTTTGCGTTTCTAATTACAACAAATTAGTTTTTGTGTTTCAAAACAGAAAACATGGTAAATTATAAAATTGTTTATGATGGGCATGGTTAATACAGTACAATTCTTACGGATATAGTACATGGAACAATATTTAAATTACTAAATTTTCGTATTTTATTGTGTTTGAACTAGAACATTCATCGTTGAATTGATCCTAATTGTCATATGATAAACGGTCACCATCATTTGTATGTCTTATCTTAGATAGTAAAATATACCGGCCGAACGATCATTCTGGATATTTCAAGTAAAAGATTAGATCAGGTTTGATATTCATTATTGATTGATATTCATTGAAAGATATCATGATTAGACCTCTGGCCAGATAAGCCAGTACACGGTGGAGAAGATTAGTAAAAACAGTAAGTTTGTGTTTGTGATGGCGTTTTCAAACAGGAGTATGCAGAAATGCACTATGTGTATGGTTTGTGGGGACGGGAACGCAAGGCAGCGCTGAGGGAGTATTAAGACTCGGTATCCAGACCGGCAAATCCAGTCCTCAGGTGTTCACGCGTTTACACCAACGTTTGATTGAAATGGATCAGTTCAAAACAAACAAAAATGAAGTAAACAGCGTTTGATGTGTTTTGAGGAACATATTCTAGAAAGGGTGCGAGAAGACCGTGAGATCAGCAGTAGAAAGCTTGCAGCTGAAATTGGTGTAGTGCACAAAGTGCTACAAACAGTCCACAAAATGATTTTTACCCATATCATTTTACTAAGGTCCAGGGTCTGGAATCAGGAGACTTTAAGGAAAGGCAAAACTTTTGCCCTTATTTGCTTGATTAATGATTGAACAGTACTGTTTTTAGAAATATTCTCTTGGTCTGATGAATCACTTTTCATGAGACAGGGTTTCAGTTTCCATAACGTGTAATGTTTGGTGTGAGGATTATCCACATGAAACTAGAGAAATGTCATTTCAAACTAGATTCAGCGTCAATGTTTGGGCAGTTGTAATTGGGAATCAATTTTGGGCCACACATTTTCCAAAGAATTTGAATGTAGCAGCATACCAATTTTCTTCAAAATGACTTGCCACGAATTCCCAGGATGTCGCCCTGAACAGAGAGAAACCTAATCTATCAACAAGATGGAGCCCCACCGCACTACTCACGTCAAGTGCGCCTGGCTGAATGCAAAACCATTAACACCATGAATGCAAACTAGGTTATAATTGAATAGGGCTGCGGTGGAGTTGTAGCTTGGCCTGCAAGAAGAACTTATGGAGCAAATTATGAACGCTCTGTGAAATATTAAGAGAAAATCTTACTCTTTCAAAGTCACTTAAGATCGATGCGAAAAGGGCGAGGGCTTGCATTGGAGAACGGGGCATTTCGAACAAAAGCGTTAAACTTTGTGTATGTGTTGTAAATTGTGTTTTCATAATTATTACAGTGAGTACCTACTAGTAACGATAAGCCGTTGTTGTTTCGCTTTACATCTAGTATCTTTATCTTTTATTATCATCTAGTAAATACTTAATGAGATAATTTGTTCTTCTAAAATGGACCCTCACTATATTTTTCTGTTTTGAAACACCAAAACTAATTTGGTGTAATTAGAAACACAAAACTTTTATTTTATTGGGAACTGTCATTATACACAGGGTGTTCGAATTACAATGGATTTAAACGGTTTCGTTTTTTTAGATTTAAATTAATTTTAACCCCTCCAATAAAGTAAGTATTGATCTATAATATTAACATTTTTGAAACTTCATTTTTTCCTAATGGAAATTTATTGTAGAACACGAAAATGGGGTGAAATTCTACATTATGTGGACTGTAAACCGAGAAATTCCAGTAAAATACATAACAACACGGATTTTATAAAAACAATACATAATTCATCAAAAATAGGCTTTTGAGAATTGGCACCATATGCACAGTTTGGTCCCATTTACTTTGTAGTTTACCCAATTTTTTTAAACACTGACTTGGGTCCACTCTATAAAAAGCGTTCTGAAGTCTGAACATCCCTTTTGTTTTCAAATTATTTAAAAGTTAAAAGCACACAGTTTTAAAATTAAATATGACCAAACCCATACAACTCTAATATAATTGTTTTTAAAATGGTGCATTAATATAATATGTGTTGTAGTCTCCCAGCTACTTTATTACTGTACTACTGATAGCTTTCTTCTACTAGTTTTGGTAATTGCCAATAGGTCGCAGCATGTACCAGAAAGTCTACCTTACCCATTACTGTATTACCGAAAGCTACCTTTCTACTAGTTCGGCTACTTGCCGGTAGGTCGCAGACATGCTAAAAATCTACCTTACCACTGTATTTGTAATTGGTTTACTCACATTAGTGCAGGAGTGGCAACGAACTGTGTGTATTTCAAGTAATTCGTTATTTGAATCATGAATGTTTATTTGTCATTGACATATTTTTACAATGTAATGACAATAATTGTCAGAAATTACACCTTAAGCTATAGTCAAGTTTAAATTTGAACTAGTACAGTAAAAGTCAAATACCAATTATATTTATGTAAAAAAAAACAAAGAGATCTGGGTAGACATTGACATGGTTGCGAATATAAATTAATAATACAAAGTCATAAATAACAAACACAAAAACAAATACATAGATTTAACACATAAATAAATATAAGTTATGGAAAAAATTACTTCTACAGAAATATTACAGTAAGTTAACATTAAATATAAAATGCATTGTTTTAGAATATATATTCAGCAAAGCCCTGAGAACCTATTTAATTATAACTATTGTACAGGAACTATACTATTGATGGTTTCAGCCTAAGTAAATTATCTTTAAGGAAACGTGTGATACTAAAAATACGATAAATTGATAAATAAGGTTTCAGGAAAAAATCCATATACTTATGTCTAGTATTTATCAGTCGGTAGTAATACCCTTGTTATATATTTTTTTTTCTAAGATGAAAGCTCGTATCAATGCAAATTATACTGTACAAAAGCGTGTTGTACTTTTATTGCCATTGTTTAAATAATCACTACCGGTATATAGAGAGCACTATCAATGAACAAATGGACTCTTAAGTCTGTACCGGTGCACCCAGTGCGAATTATACCAACTATATTTTGGAAACAAAAGGGGCCAAGTCCACTCGGTGGCGGGTGCCGGTGGTCAATTTGCGCGGTGTCTTCACCCCCACCACTCCACCCATCGAGGCAGAAAACCCACTTCCACCGAGATTTGCACGGTCGTTGCATTTTCACGTAGATAATTTGCGTCCGAGAAATCAGCGTGGCAGGCGCTCCGTCTCCGGACCTACAAAGCTTCCTTAGTTCGCCTGGTTGAACGCAATAAAGTAAAAGCCCCTTGGAGCCACCTTTTCAAAACGACAGATAAATAGAAGGTTTAGAGAATTAAAACCTTTAACGTAATCAGTCAAGTATTATATCCCTCAGTTCATTTTATAATTTCACCTTGGCGAGAACACAAAGGATAATATTTATTTAACACTAATAAAACTAACAATAATGCCCATTCAAGAAGTACGAGGTTCATATTTGGTTAGAAACAGCTTTGATACTTTTGCTTTGAGACACCGACCACTCTTGGCTGCCCGAGCACAGATAGCGCTGCGAGCGCTGCCATCTCTAGCCGCCTCCCCCGCCCACCACCACCTTGGCTCGATATTATCCGATGACTTAAATGTGACCAAATCGTACGATTTTCGAAAACAAACTTTCGCGTGCGTTAGTGGCCGCTCTACTTTAGACTGTTAAACTAATTCCCTCGTAGCGCTATCAGTGCTTGAGCTGCCGAACTATGTTGATTTTCCTGCCTCATCAATCTATCTATACGCAATCTACCAACCATAACATAATCTTTGGTTCAACGCACCATAGATGCCTAACAGACTTCATCATATTTGCCATTTCCTCTATCAAGCGATGTCACTATCACATTGAGTTCTGCTATGGCGATCGGAATTTTGTTTTCCTCTTTCGATAAGATTGTTTAGTCGAGGCCATTTCTTCTGGTTAATCATAGATACTACCCAGCATGTAGCTTTTCTTAATCTAGGTTACAGCTGTTGTACATTAATTGTCAGATAACGTACTTGTCTGAACTTTAGGTCAAGCACTTTTATGTCCAGAAATGTAGACTAACGAGTAGTTCTAATTGATAACAATGAACGTTATGTAAGTGAATCATGATATTATCTTAGCTTTGTTTTGTCAGTCTGTTTCTTTGCGTTTGGGAGCTTGAGTGCTTATAGCTTTGTTAACTTTAAAGTGTGTATTATGGTATTGTTTTTTATCCGAAGATAATGGGTTTGGTGCATTTTAACGAGTGTGAACTTTATGTTCTTTATGTCGGTGTGACGATTCTCCTTACATGTTTGAGTTGTTTGTACCTCTTTGGAAGACCTCATGCGAAATTCCCTCCAGGTATATTGGCCTTAATAAGATACGAGTAAATGAATACATATAGATATTAATTTGATTCAACGTAACTATTTTAATTATGTAAAAGGTTACGCATACAGATTACGCATAATGTTATGACATTTGGTAAAACTTCTATAAGTGACAGTTTAGGCCTAGCCATTCAGCTCTGTAAATATACCGACTTAAAAAAGAAACGTTTATTTTGTATTGTCTTTGCTCACACGTTTTTGGCTACCATTTTCAAACAGTATGATATGAGCTGAACTTTGCGCCCAGTATTTTCTTATACACATCTTCAAATAATTACGAATATCAATAGGGCTTTCTTAAGATAATAGTGATTATAATAGTCTTTTACAACTTTATTTCTGGATTAACATACAATGTTAAACACAGAACAGAAAACAACTTAATAACACTAAAACAGGATCTGGCTCGCTCCTTTTGGAGACACCAAGGAACATGAATAAAAAATTTAGAATTTAGACAAAGTTGAAGTTAAAAGTCATGAACTTATTGACTATAATAGTGATCTTATGAAAAAGTGATTTCCGAGCCCCTTGTTTAACACTTGGAATATCCAAAATAAATCATTAAATTTTGTAGCCCTAACCTACAGACCAGAAAACAGCAATCAAAAGACAAAAAGTGAAAGAAGGGTAAAAATTAGTTTCCAGAAACCCTGATTTCATATCCGCAACCTGTGGTCAGTACTATTATTATAGGTGTATGCATCTTTAAAAACATAAGTACTTCAGAGCTTTTCAAAAATTAAACATTAAAGGTCTGCCTCCGTGGTCACCGCAGAGAAAATTCGTCCACCCAAAGAATACATGACACCGCACAAGTAACAACGGGCTAAACAACGAGCTTTATTTTAACTGATGCGGCCTATCTGTCAAACCCTCCGCTTGCAAGGGTTTCGTAGAAGGTAGATAGCGCTCTTATATGGTTAAATTTGGATATGTTAAGTTTTATGGAAAGAGAAAGAGTTTATCTGTGTTTGCCTGTGATTAGATTTTGATAAACCCATTTTACCTTCTAAAATAAGGTCTTAAAACACTCTATATTTTTAACTTTAACCGTTGGAAAATAAAAATACTTTTATTTACGGAGGCGGACCGGAGTAAAATTTACTTTTACGTAAAGTAAATTTACTTTTACTTTCTCGACTTAGGTCCGCCTCAGCTGCTCGGGAGAGCGTCGTTGCAGAGGTTTGCAGGAAATAAAATGGAGAATTTTACCCGTATTTATTTTCAAGAACAAGACTCATGTTTCACAAGTTTCCTGCAAGTTCAGAGTTAGCAAACAAAATACAATGGAGTCAAGACGATACTTTTCAAACTTAGTTTTTTCTCTCAGCAGCTCAATAAACTACCAAATTATAATTTCAGGACCACCCAGGTGGCCGGTATTTGGGGGATACTTGCAACTTCTGCTCGAGAACTACCACTACCCCTACCGCGCGCTACATTGGATGGCACGACGCTATAACACTGAGGTAAACGTACATCGTATTTATAAACAATTAAACATATTTATATACAAGTATTTATATAAACTAAAAGTGCATTGCTGAGGAATAACATTTATGTAGACACCGTGCTACTGTGAATCCCAGCGAATTTCCTATAACGGCCGTGGTATACGCTGGAAATGCCCTTTCGTTGGTAGGGGTGGATGCGTTTTATAAACCATGTATTTATAATTTGATTTTATGTTACCGTATCTAACATGTTTACCAAAACCAACCAAATCCAGCCGGATAAAATTATTTTCCGCCACCATCGCAGCTTTTTGTCAAAGGCCAAGATTTAATATTTTTAGACCATCAAAAGCAATTTTTGTTCTACTTGCCCTTGTCGAAAGGTACTCTCAATATTCCGAGTTTGTTGACTTGACCGAGATATTTATAAAAGTAAACTTTGTACTACACTTTATGAAAATGCGATCTTTAGATAGCTCACTTTAATATACATAAATATAATACTGTATAATTTATTACAGTAATTTTTATTTTCAGCGTTTATACAAATTAAGATCTATAATACTGTATATTCATATACATTTTAGCTTGAGGTGTTAAATACTTCAATAAGTAAATATGTAAGTTAAACAGGAAAATGAGAGGAACGAGGAGGTAACTAGAAATGTTTGTCTTTATAAGACGTTTTAACTAGAGGTAAAGCAACAGAAAGTTTCTTCTCTGTTTTCTTTACCTTCTAGATACCTTATATTTTCTAGATACCTTCCCGTTCCTTTCTTTTCCTGTTTTATATTAAAAGCGTACCTATATACATTACACATGGATATACAGATTTTAAAAAATACTTTAAACGTGTCTTATAGGTCAGAATTGGTGCTCCTGTTATGGTCCTAGGTCTGGATCAAAGCATGAATATCTAATCTTTCCTTAGATAATTTGTAATAAACATAATACAGCACACGTTCTTAAAACGATTATTATACTGTAAAGTTTTAACGGTTAAACAGCATTAAAGTTTTGTTTTACGGCAATTTTATAGTACTCATAACCTCTTTTGCCCACAAAGCGCATTACCATAACATAAACGATTTAGGGGTCCAGTCTAATTACTCATCTATAGATGGACTTTGTTGCTAGTTTGATATGGAAATTAGACAGATAGTAGAAGATAAGCTTTTGACACATTTAAATTTGACCGTATGTACCTTCCAAAAAATTTTACTTTCCTTTTTAAGAGCTTTTGAAGCACATTTATGCCAATATTCACGTTAATTAGTCTTGTGACTTGTCAGAAATTGTGATAAGTGAGTGAATTAGTTAGCAACATTTAGATTTTACTAAATAGACAAGATAGAAGTTACGCTTGCATCATTACTTGGATGAAAAAATGTGTCTTGTTAGGACTACAAGGCTTTTCTTACCATTCAATTTCGTCCTTTACCCTGCGTTACCGTAAAGCTTTTTAACAAATTGTTAGTGGTGACTGTGGGGATCGAACCAGCACCACCGGAGTGATGAGCTCATGCCGCGCGATACCAACCCGCCACGGGTCCGCTGAAGGAGTGCAAGGAATTACTTGTTATTTTCTCCATTGTGACTGAATACAGATTGTTTTTAGTAAACAATTAAGGGCCCTCCTCCACGGTCACCGCAGATAAAGACTGAATTCGTCCGCCCAAGAAACACATGACCCCGCGCACGTAACAACTGGCTTTCTTTCAACTGATGCGGCCTAACTGTCAAACCCTCCGCTTGCAAGGGTTTCATAGAAAGTAGATAGCGCTCTAATAGCAGCTGAGGGGACCCTTCACTGTTTTAGGTGTTGGGACTGTACATGGGACCGTTTCCAACAGTGGTGGCCTGTAGCAATGACTCAGTGAGAGAGCTTCTCTCAAGGCCCGAGTTTCAAGGCAGGGTCAAGGGCTTCATCCCTCAGATAAGAGACGAGGATGGTGTTATCAGAGGTATGTCCTTATCAATAACTGTTATGTCCTTTACTGCCAAAATATACTTTATAGCATCTCGTACACGCTTAATTTTTTGTATAACTAATTTTCTTGTATGGAATCACATTGCTGTATATACGAAGCCTAATGTATTTACTTTTACTTTGACATTTTGCATATATTAAATGATACACAGTGGAACATAGGGACCACGTGGCGTATCAACGTCCTGTTTAGGTGCGGATCACTATCCTTAAAAATAATGACGTTCTAGGTAAAACATTTGCTTTATAATCAACTATATAACTAATTTTGACATTTTCAAAACCTTCAGTTTATTTTCTCAAACGACTTACAATGATATCGTTCTATACTTGACAATACGTTAGTAAAACAAAATAAATGCGTGTTTCAGAGATTTTTAAACAGAACTTATCTAATTGAAATGTTGAAAGCTGGCTCGAAGATTTAATTACTTTTGCATAAGATATACATTACATATAGTAGAAATCAATAACATGATCATCAAAGCAAGTCTTGGTTCCCCTCAGAACAAAATGCAACTTTAGGTCTTCAATACATTGTCTAAAGCAGCTGTGTTAAAAGCAAAATGACAACACGTCTTATGTAAAAAACCAAGCCGACACGCAGCTAAGCGCTAAAACGCCCTGGCATGAGTGCATCGAATTTCCTTTGCAATTTGTTACTCTAATTCGCTACGCTCACAGCCTCCCCTGTATTTAGTATGTGGGTTCTTATGACATGGATACTGAGGCGGTTCGCTGCGCTCAGAATCTCGCTTCGGCCTTCGACCTCAAACTTACGTTTTTTTTTGCTGGAAGTTATACTACATATCATGAAAAGAAAACATGTTTTACATTTCAATAAATTGGGATAACTCATTCCACTAATGTAGAAAAAATCTCATTTTTTCCGCTTCTTTTAAACGATTTGATGGATTTTCAAAATTTTTGGTATATTGTATAGTGACATAATACATGTTTACTTTAAACTCAATCAAAATCAAAGGAAATTTACCGCTTTTAGACCACTAAACCTTGAGGGGTGCTTTGAAGGGTGAAAAGTCCCCTCAAAAGGGTTTGGTGTTCGATTTTGTGGTTAATGAACTTGACTAAGATATTTACAAAAGAAATATTTGTACCAAATTTCATGAAAATCTGACACAAAAATGAAACCGAAGAGTATATGTATACAGTTTTGAAAAAAATGCTCAAAACGTTGTCTGGGATCAGGATTGGTGCTCATTTTATGGTCTTCGGCCTGATCTTACCATTCTGACGGCATGAATATCTCATTTTCAAAGGAAATTTGATAAGAAGTATATTCTAGCTCCAAGAAGATATCAAGTCATCAGTCAAATATAACTCTGACAAACCACAATGCAATGCGGAGAATATCTGCTTGCTGAGGTGCACATTTTGCGTCACCTATATTTTATATTTCACGAGTTTCCATTGACGATGTAAACAATATTGGGAAAGCTTTATTTGTTGGTCTACATATTGAAATGAAAGCTCACTATTGGACACAAAATATTTAGAGAACTGTGCCCAATTGAAATATATTTTTCTACGCACTCTTGCAATATGAATCTCATTGTTATGTTTTAACAAACTTTACACGTGCGCTAACTTCTTTTAGGCTAGCTTTTTTACTATTTTTGTGTTATGTTTTAGCTTTCTTTTCACCTGAAGACGGGGTCAGATTCCAGATCCCGAAACGTCGTGTACATTTTGTTCACTCAGAAACGTTCATAATAATGTTTTAACCTCAGAAATTGTACCATCGTCAACAACAAACTTCAAACACAGGACTCAAAGCAATTTAATCAACTACACTTTATAAATAAACGTAATTATTTTAACGCAGTACTTCCAATATTGTATTATCGGCGTATAAGGAGAACCAATAAATACTCAAAGATCTAAGATGGGAGGTTGAGGTCCATATCTCATCGCAAATTTCATTATATCGTCTACTACAGCTGTACATTCCTCTTTCTCACCTCCTCCCTACCCTACATCACCGCAAGGGGTTGGAAATCACCTCTTTAATATTGCCTTATCATACTTCATTGACCAATACTTCATACTCAGCATAGACTCAAGATTTAGTTGGTTTTCTTAAATTCCCAAATAAACTTAATATAACGTTACATAGTTTGACGTGTCCACTTTTAAAAGCAAGTGTTTTCAGGGCAGTTCTTCATTGACGGACCTTCATGGACTGAACAGCGAAGATTTATGTTGAGGAATCTAAGAGATCTTGGATTTGGTACAAGAAGTAAAAAGTTCGAAACCATCATTGAAGAAGAGCTCAGAGACTTTATCGACACAATCCAGTCAAATGTTGATGTAAGTAAAAATCAAACTAGGTTGTCGGCAGTAAATTAGCAATTGAATTAGTGCAGTGTAATAGGAAATATTCAAGGCGAATAGAATACAAATCGAGGTACAGATGCTTTATTCGCAGCCGACCACTAAGTTACTCGCAACCTGTTCAAAGAGAGTGAAATATTCCTCCCATGGCATTTTCTCATCGAAAAAGGCAAGCTAATAATTATGTTCAGGAATTGTAGACAGCATTTCACTACCTTCTGGACTCGGCCGAATGCTCTGGCAGCTAGAATGTAAATTATGTTCACTCCCCTCATGTTTTTCTTACACGATTCTTAAAATTCATTTGGTGGCGTTTTGTGATTTTTACTAGTTTATTTTTAAATTGTCTATATTTTGTTAAAGCTTGTCTACATAGCTTCATGAAGTGGTCTTCAATCCTCAAAACTAGTGTTAAAAAATCCAAAAATCCAAAAACTGCAATAATATAGGGGTTTTAAATTTTGTTCAATATTTTTGTATAGGTTATGTATAGGCTTTAGACGCTTTTTTACCAACACTTTTGAGCTTTCTTTTAGTTCCTTTTGAGTGTTTCCAAAATTCTTCCTATAATGGTTTTTAGGTTCACTACCCTTTTTCCAACAGTGATTGTAACATTTCTAACAACTTTTCTTCCAAATCCTCTTAATTTTCACTAAAGCATTGGAATTTTAACTTTGTTTGCCTTCCAAGGCTTTTGAACTTTCCCTGAACTTCTCTTTTAATTACTTACTGAGATCAGCCGAGCCGCTGATATTTAGACAGTGGGCTGTCTGGATCACTTCCTTCCTCTCATATCAGCCTAAATCAAGCTCTTCATATTAGTTACAGTTAAAACTGCAATTATAGTAGAAGAGCTGGACTAAAGATAATGTTATGACAGGTAGATAGAACATATATGCAGCATGGCTGAGGCAGAGAACCCAACATAGTTGAGTTAGCCCACGCACAGAACGCACTGCGAGCGCTGCCGTCACTCGCCATCTTTCTCCCCCCTTGGGTCCACATGCTCGAGTTTGTCCGATGTCGATGAAATGTGACCAAATCGTGCTATTTTCGAGAACAACGATTTGGGCGTGCGTCAGTGGCTCTAGTTGAGACCTTCAAAAAATTCTCTTGCAGCGCATTTTCTGTTTAAATTTTCTGTGTGCTATTTACCTACCATAACATTGTCTTTGGTAGAACTTTAGTGGAAAGCCATTTCAACCTGTTACCGGTGATTAGAAGCTTCATTCACACTGACACACCTGATGTTCTCATCACTCCGAACACCTTGTCTAAATTGTTTCAGCTAAGTGTTGCACCATTAGTGCATCTTAAGGGACACGATTAATTTTGAGCACTTAAGTTTCAAAACGTCAAGTCCTTCTGACCCAAAGTGTATTTTGAACAGTTTACTCGTTATTTTACTGCGGTAGGAGTGCATTTAATCAATTAATTAACTAAGAGTTTGTTGAGAAAATCTATGGAGCCAATTTAAGCAACTGCAAAGCCTGAGCCCTTGATAACTGAAAAGACTTATTTCTCTAAGTAAGTGTAAAGGCTAGGCTTCCTTTCATTGAATAATCAGGCTCATTTATATTTGAAGGTTCTTCAACATTGAACCCTTCTCAAAGAACGAGAACTCCGATCAACTCTCGGCATACTATAACAAAGTGCTCCATTTGCTTTTTTAATGGCGATTAATTGTCTAAAAAGGGCAAATTTGGAATAATATTTGTCTTAATTCAACTATGTAATAATCTAAAATACATTATAATCTTGAAAACACAGTAGGCTTTAAATGTAACGCTACAACAGTTTTTTTAAAACTCTTTTCAATTAAGCTTGGCATAATTATATTCATTTTCTGTATTACCACTTTACCTCCTCAATAATTAATAACCTGTTTATCAAAGTCTTAGCGATGTTAAAAACTACCGCCCAGTGGTAATTCTTTTCGTAATTGGCAAATTATTTGAAAGCCTAGTGCTTGAGGGCTTAAACTTTGATATTGAAAACACATAATCCCTGAACAGCACGGGTTCAAGAAAGCCGGTCTACAGTGACCAACCTCAAATCTTGTTCCAGAACTACATTGTCTCTGCATTCTCCAAGGGTCTCCAAGTAGATTGTATCTATCTGACTTCTCAAAAGCCTTCGACACTGTATGTCACGGTCGTCTACTTGGCAAGCTCGAATCTTATGGCTCAGGCCCTTTACTTCGCTTTTGCTCTTATCTAAAAGACGCTCTCTTGTTGTCAGACATTCCTCTACTCTCACTGAGCCAATAGATGATAATTTCTGGTGTCCGCAAAGGTTACTCCTGGTCTTTCGTTTACCATCTTCATCAACGATATTGCTGAACGTTGTTTCTTCTCTTTCTCAGATGACATCAAACTATTTTATGAGATAAATACGATGCAGGACTGCTCTCATCTTCAAGACAATCTGAATAGACTCATTGAATGGTGCGGATCAAACTCCATGCGTCTAAACGAGAAGAAGTGTATCGTAATGCAATTTACTCGCTCTCAGCAGAAAACTCTATTTACCTATCGCATAAGTCACCATGCTCTGAAGACGGTCACGGAGGTTCGAGATCTTGAGTTCACCTTCATCCAGGTATCCACATCTTCCGTACCTGCTCCAAGGCCTACTCAGTTCTCGGCTTCATATTCAGAAACATGAGAGGAGGTGCTTTCTCTGACAACAATGAAAACGCTGTATATGACACTTGTCCGCTCCATCCTTGAATGCAATTTCCAGTCTGGTCACCTTATCAACTCGGCCTTACCTTAGAAGTTGAGAAAATCCAACACCGCTTCTTACGTTTTATTGGCTAAAATGGGCTTCCAATACTCGGAGGTTCCTATCGAAGAGGTGCGCATGTTACTTGGTCTGCTTCATCCAAACGAAGAACACTGCTGGACTCTGTACTACTCTTCAAGATGGTCAATGGTCTCCTTGATTGCCCCGATCTGCTGGAAAAACTCGACTTCCACATTCCTCGCCTGTCCAGACACCAACAAATGTTTTCGAAGTCGCATCACTCACCTATTACCACCAATGCAGCACAATCCTAACGACTAATGGACACTGGCAACCGCATGACATCGATCTCTTTGGAGTCAGTGTTTCGTCCTTCAAGCGCAGTGTGGAGCGACTACTTATAAGTGACACACACCCTAAAGTAGCGAATCAAACCACTTTTGTTATATTTTATTCAACCTAATTTTTAATGCATTTTGTATATTGTGTTTGTAAATCATATTCTAAGTATAAATTATTGTTCATAGTCTATTCATGTTACACATCATCCAATGAAACTTGTTGTGTTTAATCTTTTGATAGTCTATCAATGTTATTTGTTCGTATATCATATTTATAAATCCTATTTATCACTCTTGTATATAGAACTACGCTAGTCACCATCAACCGTCATTGTTATTTAGTTATAGTATCGTATTTCTCACTTTGTATTATTTCGCATGTAGTTACAGTACACTCCTAAGCATTTTAGCATGTAAGTCTCAATTATTGTTATTCAGTCACACAAATATGTAAACTGGCGTTTGCCGTGAAATAAATAAATAAATTAATTAAAACCGTTATCAATCTCTTGTTTTATTTTCCGTCTCATTACATAATACCAGTGTATACTAGTAATAATATCTAATAATATCTGTTTATCATAATACTGTTTTCAACCATATGACTCTTATTAACATATGTTTTCAATGTTTATATAACTGTTACTAAAATGTAAACAATCAACCATGTTAATTTCTTAAGTTGATTAGAGCCTTATTTCTATTCAGTTCATTATTCAGTACAACTAGTGTGTTATTGTCATTTGACAGTCATGAGACAAATTTACTTGCGCAAAATTTCAGCCCAAAGCTGTTCAATGACTTCCTTTACTCTCAAAGCTTGTGCCTTAAGCAAGTCTTTCAAGACGAAACTTAAAGAGTTCTTGAAGTAGGGTTTGAATTTAATGTCGCTATTAAATTTAAATTATTTATTTTAAATCTAGCAAAGAGAGTTAATGGCACAAACTTGGGAGACCAACCAAGCTAGAGTATGAAGATTCTCATGAATTGGACCATAGAACGAATGGAAACCGGTGTAATCCGGAATGAGAAATCTAAATGTGACAGTCAACATTGGTTTCAGGTTGGTTTTGAAGTATAACTCTCAAAAATATAACATTTATACTTTAACATGAAATAGGTTACTAGAAATTTTACTGGTTGTTATTTGAAACTACACATCTTTCGAGATATGTATTATATCAAGTGATACTTTGGCACAAATCATATTGTAATTTTTTAAAATTACTGCTACTACAGAAACAAGTTTGGTTCTATTACTACTTGATTCTGCAGTAAAAGAGTACAGCTATTTTAGGATTAGATTATGATTCAGGCTGTCTTATGAAAACGAAATTCATTCCATTAATTTCTACATTGATAATGCAAACTATCCGTTTGGTTTGAAGGAGAATAGGTTAAGCTATATACTTAGCTGTTCTGAAATTATTTTTAAGCAGCCGATACATAGCTACCGTGATTCCCTGCAATTTCCTGTAACGGGGTATAATTCATACCGGAGGTGCCCTTTCACAGGAGTTCTTGGAAAATAGGTTTAAGGAAGTGATTTTTTTGGAGGCTTTTCCTATCTTAACACTGTATATATTTTTGAGCCTATTTCAACTAAACTTGGTGTAAGGTTTATCAAAACCATACCTAACTAACATATACCCTAAAAACAAAATTAAACCAGCCAAACCAAGATAACGAGGAAGAAGATTTTTATCGCAAACCTGGGCAGCAACACCCTTCAGTTGATATATACGATTTTTTTAAGTAGGTACAATCTGTTTAAAGCAGGAATACCAGTTTCAGGAACGTGTATTGAGCTGGGATTTACCTGGAATGTTCAAGTTACCGAAGCATTGAACAGGTTTCCTCGAGAATTCTCGGTGTATGCCACTTTAACAGATCATGTTCACAAAGTTCTTGGAATAGCTTATTAAACAAATTCTCCCTATCTTGTTTATGGAATATGGTTGTGGAAGTTTTAAACTAATAAATTAAAGAGACTCTTTATACTGCCTTTAATGAAAGAAAAGAAATGTCTGTTGTTAAGTGAATGAATATTGAACACGTGGAATCATGCAGGCTGTTTGAGTGAGTGTAAGCTTAGGTGTTCGTAGTTCTGTTTGTGAGTTTTGCTTCACAATGTTTGTGTTACTTGTAAGCAAAAATACATGGGAGGTGAAGTTTTTAACTGTCTTCCTTCACCTTTACTTAAAAAAAAGGCTTTGCTCTTTAAACCCCATTTAGGAAAATGTTTATAAAATTTGAAGTTTTGTTTTTACGTGCTTTGCGTCAACAGGGAGGAGGCCCTAATGTTTCACCCAAGCTTAGCCTCCCCTTATGGCACCAAAAGAAAGGCAATTTTATAAACATTCAACGATGACCAAAAGGTTCTTATCTTGAGTAGCTTTTGCATTACCATTTAGAGATTACCAGAAATTTTAGTATTGTAAAAATGCCGCATTTCTTTAGACATTGTTTTTAATAATTACAATTTTATAAAGCTTATTCCTAAAGAGTTCAAAATTATTTCCTTTTCTAAAGTTAGAAGGGAATTATTTCCTTTTCTAATGTTCAATCTAAATATCTTTATTTAATTGGGAAAGGTAAAGAGAAAAAGAATTGAAGTTAAAAGAAAGAATTGTTATTAATATCTAGGTAGTATTGATAGAAATGTGGAGTCACCCACGGTTTCTTTGTGGATAGTACACCACAATTTAAACTCTTTAAATTGGAGAAAATATGGTGTATAAGTTTCCATGTACTTACTGGGAGTGTAAATTAATGAATATCAAATATGAATTTTTTTGCAAACACAGTATTGTTTACACAGAAAAACAGTTGACAATTTTGCTATGGGACTTGTTTCCCAATTATGACAGTGAAGTACAGGGTTGCCATACAGTATTTCCATTAGTCTTTCATTAAACCAGTCAGTGGACAAACAAAGCAGTATAGACTGGAGTGATGCTATCAAAGCCCTTTGAAGGCAGCGTGCCCCAGGCTGTTGGTTTGTTAAGTGTAAATTGATCCTGCACAATACAAATTGCCCGTTTATATACTACGTTACACAAACATAAAGATTCAAAACATCAACATTCAAAGATTTTTTTCGACCGACACTTTCTAACGAATAAAATTGGAGAATGTAATTACATAGCAGTAGGCTACTGTACTAAAACTTAATAATGATTATAAACAGAACATTAACCGAATTAACATTACTAAAGAGAAACATAGACTAAGATATAATGGAAAAGCATTGACAGAAGTAATATATTGAATTTGTTACATTGTAATAAATGAGAACTTTAAAAGAATAATTAAAGAAGCCTCTTAAATAAGTTTCAAAAAACCTTCAAGATAGTTTTGAAGGATTTAGATTGACTCAGATAAGAAATTAAAGGTCTCATTTATTGGTCAAGAAATTATGGTTTAAACCCAGACCTCAGGTTTGTTCTAATTACATTCAAATTTGTTACGTTAGGAAACGATGAGGTAACTAACCTAGACTGTACAACTAACTATACTAAAATAAGAAAGTATTAAAATAATTCTTGTTTCAAAGGTTATTTGTAAGTATTTTTATCTGAAGTGAAACTATTGCCATAGGAATTGGTAGGTGAGCACAAGGAAACTTTCTTGTCTGACGAACTGAGAGACTTTTGTGACGTTTACCTGAGAGAGATGAATGAGAAATCCAACTGTGACAGTCAACATTGGTTTTCAGGTTGGTTTTGAAGTATAAATTCTTGTAAATATAACATTTATACATTAACATAGAAATAGATTTACTGTTTTACCGGTTATTGTGTTGAAACTACACATCGTTACGAGATGTATGAAAACCCCTTATCAAGTGAAACTTTGGCACAAATCATATTCTAATTTTTAAAATTACTGCACTTTACTACAGAAACAAGTTTGGTTCTGTACTACTACTTGATTCTGCAGTAAAGAGTACAGCTATTTTTAAGGATTAGATTATGATTCAGGCTGTCTCACTTGAAAACGAGAACCATTCCATTAATTTCTACATTGATAAAAGCAACTAATCGTTGGTTTGAAGGAGAATAGGTTAAGCTATATACTTAGCTATTCTGAGAAATTATTTTTTGAAACAGCCGATACATAGCTACCGTGAATCCTAGCGAATTTCCTGTAACGGGGTATAATTCATACCGGAAGTGCCCTTTCTGGGAGTTACCAGCAAAATAGGTTTACAGGAAGTGATTTTTTGGAGGCTTTTCCTCTCTTAACACTGAATATATTTTATGAACCTATTTCAACTAAACTTGGTGTAAAAGTTTATAAACCGTACTTACCTAACTAACATATACCCTACAAAAACAAAATTCAACCAGCCAAACCAAGATGCCGAGGAAGAAGATTTTATCGCAAACCGGAAGCTGCTTACCAACCAGTTGATATATACGATTTTTAAGTAGGTACAATCTGTTTAAAGCAGAGGTAATACCGAGTTTCCAGGAACGTGTATTGAGCTGGGATTTACCTGGAATGTTCAAGTTACCGAAGCATTGAACGAGTTTCCTCGGGAATTCTCGGTGTATGCACTTTAACCAGATCATGTTCACTTAAAGTTCTTGGAATAGCTTATTGCAAACAAATTTCTCCTATCTTGTTTTATGGAATATTGTTGTGGAGAGGATGTTAAAGTAATAAATTAAAGGGACTCTTTAAGCTGCCACTTTAATAAAAGAAATGTCTGTTGTTAAGTACGAATGAATATGGAACACGTGGAATCATGCAGGCTGTTTGAGTGGGTGTAAACTTATGTGTTTGTAGATTCGTTTGGTTTTGCTTCGAATGTTTGTGTTGCCTAAGCAAAATATATGGGTGAGTTTTAAATGTCTTCCCCACCTTTACTTTAAAAAAGGAAATATCTTTAAAACCCCTTTAGGAAAGTTTTATAAAATTTTAAAGTTTGTTTTGACGTACTTTGCGTCACTAACCTCCCATTCAAAAACAGGGAGGGAGGGCCCCTATAATGTTTTCAATTAAAAGCCTCCCCCTTGTAGCAGCACCCAAAAGAAAGGCAATTTTAATAAACATTCAACGACGCAAAGAAAGTTTCTTATCTTGAGTAGTTTTTGCATTACCATTTTAAAGATTGCAAGAAATCAGGTCTTGTAAAATGCCACATTTCACAGACATTTTTTTAATAATGACAATTTATAAAACATTCTAAGGGATTTCAAAAATATTTCCTTTTTCTAAAGTTAAGGAGGGGGGAAAACTCACCCTGTACAGTATATTGTTTTCTGTCTGAAAAACTATGTATCGGTTTCGTGTTAACTTCCTAAGCCCATAACAGTAAATGTTAAATTTTAAATTTATTAATGTATAAATTCAAGTCTAGTTGACAGTTTTGTCTTTAGAAGAATCTATACCTAAAATATCACATTTTATTTGAAAGTTTGAAGTTTAAGAAGAATTGTATTTATATCTAGTCTGATAATGTTCAATCTAAAAATATCAACAATTTCCATTGTTGGAATAGTTTAAAAAGAGAAAAAATAGAGAATGATTTAAATAGGAAATTAGGTAAATTAATGAGTATGATAGGAAGAGAACAGAAAGGCTTAATATTATAAAATTATGTGGAGTAACACCACACCTTTCTTTGTTATTTTTGAGTACAAATCACAGAGTACATTTAGTCCACAATTTGAGATTATACAAACATACTCAAAAGTAGAAACATGTATATTATATTAAGTTTTCAATTATAGCTTAGGTTGCTACTACTGGGAGTGTACATTAATGAATCTCCAGAATATGAATTTTGCAAACACACTATTTTAACACAGAAAAACAACTGGTGATGGTGCTATGGGACTTGCTGTTTCCCAGTGCCATGACAGTGACGGCCACCTTGGGGTTCGCCATACAGTATCTCCTTCACAGCCCTGCAGTCATAACCAAGGTGCAACAAGAGATAGACCAGGTGATCGGCAACTCTAGGCTACCCACCTTGGGTGACAGGAAGAAGTAAGCTCATTAACTTGGCTTAAATAAATAAAGCGTTTATTACGGATACATAACGTGTCATGCAAACGTCAACTTTAGTTTTAATATCCAAACTTTCTGTAAGTTATGTCATTGGAGTCCCATTTAGACATGAATTATTGTCGATCGTTCCCATTCATTCGAAATATTTACTCTAGTTCTTTTTCATTTTCCCAGTTATATTCTGAGAAATCGTTTGTGTTCATGTGAATTATGTAGCTTTTGTGCTTCTGCGACAAAAACCTTTAAACGAGTTTTGAACGCCGAAGGCGTTGGAGCACCTTTGACCAAATTTGGTAGCCAGTTGACAAGTCAAACTCCTGCCTGAGAAAGCAAGCACTCATGAACTTCCGTTCTGTGTCTTTTAGTTTGGTAGTTTTCCTTGCTTCTAGTTTCATACGAGTGAATATACTTCTTTTTACGGAGCCAAATTTTGAGTTAAATTAAGAGAGGTTTAGTTTGGTATATGACAACATATGAGTAGGTACTTTCTTGTTGCAGCTTTAGTAAATCTGGATTTAAGGGTTGTTTTCATGTATCGAAAAATAAGTGAGCGCACGAAAATAGTGGTTTTTACTACCAAAACCCAACATTTGGAGTATTTCAAAGCATCTTTTAAGATTGAAAATGCGATTGAGCACCTTACAGTGTCTTTAAATCCCATAAGGTGTTGTTAACCTAACATTGGCATCACATAATGGTACAAACTTAGTAAACTTGACAACAAAATCACACATTTTGCGGTTGGACGAACTTGAATTGAAAAGTCTGTGTGATAGATGATACTTGTTCAACAAACAGGTCAACAGCGTGGTTAGCTTTTCTCTTTAACACTTAAACCTACGCAACAAGTACACCCACTTCACGCCCTTTAATATAAAACCGACAATGTATTATATCGAATACATGTCTGATGATGTTTGAAACCCTTCTTCTCTTGTCACTCTGGAAATGTTGTAAAAAAGAAATTCCGTTATTGTTAACGAAAAACTTCAAATAGGTCTCTAAACCGTTGTTTAAAAACCAAAACAATGATTTTTATCGAATATTAGCACACGACTCTCACCCTACTAATTGTTGTTAAATACTGTTAAATTACATTACCAATCAGCCGATGCACACAAATCGTGTTTGGTGCGGTAGAAACATGAAAATAATACATTTTTATGATCTACAGTAAAATGTTATAACACTTTTATTACTGCTTTACCACAACATCGAACCAGAGAACGACAGGTTTCCTAATTGAATCATGTACGCTTGCCAAAACCTTGTTGAACGGACGAAAATTGTATTGTTATTGCTAGCCTGTAGCCACATATATTTACAAATATGTATGCAGGTATTTAAACAGTTTTCATAACTCGGATATCCATAGGCCTATATATTTGAGTTTGGTTGATATACGAACATTCACTTATTCAGTCTTTAGGAGAGGTTAACCCGGAACCTGCCTTGCTAGAGCAACATATCAAAGAGGTTTAGAGTGGCGTGTCTCACCGCAGACCAAATTATTCACTACCACAAATGCCGGTGCCAGACTCTGTAACGCTAACAACATGTCTTCCAAGCATTTTCTCTTTCAATCTGAGGCTCCAAAGTACTATGCTTTGTCATCCAAAAAATAAACTAAGGAAAAGTGTATTTTAATTTGTTAATTTCTACTATTCACTTTTATATTTTCATCTTGTAGGGTATTTTTTACGTAGCTTAGATAGACGAATTTTCAAAGCTCCAAAAGTAAACAATCTAGTTTTAAGCAACCTTTCAGTTATAACGGCCCAAAATTGTGTAAAGATTCACCTCCTTCAGCTAAAAAATTAATGAGCTCAAATAACAAACATCAAAATACATCATCCATATTTTTAACGATAAGTAAACAGTGTACACGTAGTTTTCAGATTATATAAAATTAAAATTAGTTTTCCTCCTTCTAATCACCTTCAGGAAGGTGTACAACCAGGATACTTGTGTTACAGCTTACAACACAACACACTGTTGAAGTCCCTATAGGTTACAACATTCATGTCTAAGCCTATTGATAAGCATACAGTGTTGCGGACAAAGGATACCCCAGGGAATAGTTCAACAACAGTGACAAGTTAACACTTGACTTCTGAAATCAATTTACTTGTAGGGAATTATGTAGCTTAATGGAATTAAGAAACATACTTAGGGCTTTATGTAGTTTACGCAATTACGAGACATACATAGGGAATTATGTAGCTCAATGGAATTACGAGACATACATAGTGAATTATGTAGTTTACGCAATTACGAGACATACATAGGGAATTATGTAGCTCAATGGAATTACGAGACATATAGGTAATTATGTAGTTTACGAATTACGAGACATACATAGGAATTATGTAGCTCAAGGAATTACGAGACATACATAGGGAATTATAGTTTACGTAATTACGAGACATACATAGGAATTATGTAGTTTACGTAATTACGAGACATACATAGGGAATTATGTAGCTCAGAGGAATTACGAGACATACATAGGGAATTATGTAGTTTACGTAATTACGAGACATACATAAGGAATTATGCAGTTTACGTAATTATAGGGAGTTATACTCAGAGGAATTACGAGACATACCCATAAGGAATTATGTAGATTCCGCAATTACGAGACATACTAAGGGGATTATGTAGTTCAAGGGAATTACGAGACATTGAGAATTATGTCAAGGTAATTAGGAGAAATACATAGGGAACTACGTTCACGTAATTAGGAGACATACATATGGAATTATGTAGTTCAAATTGATATTAACAAAATTATGGCTATCACAAAATAAAAATCTTAACGAATAAGATATAGGGAAACTTCATAGGAAATAGCCTGCGAAATTCTTCGTAACTACGAGACATACATAGGGAATTATGTAGTTCACGTAATTACGATACATAAATAGGAATTGTAGTTCTAGGGAATTACGAGATACATAGGGATATATGTGTAGTTCACGGGAATTCCCTGGGCAAGATGCTTGGAAATAATGCCTGTTTGGTTCTTTGCAAGAATTGTAGCATTTGTAATTATATTTTGTTGTTGTTATACCGTATACTTTTTGTTTCTTATGATCACGTTTCATTTGCCTCTTATTCTCCGACATCAGTTGTTCCTATCATCGAGAATACAAGTTATAGGGTAGCAAGTTAACTAAGAGTCCACTGTAATTTTTCACTTAGTTCGGGCTTGATTGATGCCTGTAGATGCGCCACTTGCTTATTAGCCTATTAACTTTGGAAAATTGGACATTCATGTCGTTGCCTTGCTAAGAACCACACCCAAAAATATAAAATGAGCATCGATCCTGACCATTCCCAAACCATACTTTAAGCATTTTTTCAAAATGGTATATATTTATGTACATTGTTATCTCTTTACCAAGTCTAGAACGTACTTTGTGAACTAGAGTCTTATTTGAGTAGAGTATCTACACCGTACATTTAAACGATTCTGTTGAACAGTATGCCGTACACGGAGGCTGTCTTGCGGGAGGTGATGCGGAGAGAGACGCTGGTTCCTCTGGGGTTGGCTCACAGATGTACCGAGGATACGTACTTCCGGGGATACTTCGTACCTAAGGTAGTTTCAGGCTGCTATACTACGGGAAACGGTTGGTTAAAAAGAGTTGCTTGCTGGTGACAAGGGAATACAAACAGTGGAATAGCCAGTTTCTTGCAATGATCTTTTCTAAAATCCTCCCGTTCTCAACTGACTTTTAGCTATCCATTAATTACTACCACCATGCAGAACAAAACGTCGTAAAAACATTTTTCAGCCAATTTTCATGAACTTTGGAACGAACATTTCTTTTCGGAATCTCTAAGTTAAGTTCGTTCACCTGCATAATCGGTTAAGGAAAGTGCTCTTTTTGAGGGAAAACATTTCCCCCTAAAAATGGAGTTTTAGGCAATAAAACTGTATTTGATATATTTCGATGGATTTTGGTGTAATCATTTCTGTTATTGTAACCAGCATGTGTGTCAAACTAACAAAATCAAAAATACAAAGAAAATCAACAAAATCTATTCCAGACCAATAGGCTGAGAAACCCGTCTTTTCGCATCCATCTTGGTCTGACCGATTGTATGAATGTTAATTACGACGACAAAATGTATAATGAGTTTCATGAAAATTGGATGATAAACACAGTTTTGTAGCCTAAAGATCTAATTTTAAGGAACCCCGACCACTAAAGGCGATTGCGGTGCAAACTATTCCCCGCTTAAAGGATATTCGTTGGAATTCACAATAGCACTTTGAGCTGCGCATGAGTTGTTTTCAAATAGTTATACTCTCTGTGATTAATTAAGTCTAACTCTAACTGAAGAGCATCAAGTTGGGGAGTTGTGGTTACAACAGGATGAAGCTATACAGCTCTCACAACAAGCTAATCAATTAGAACTCTCTGACAGAAATGCATGTTCCTGGATGTGGTTTCTTTGAGAGGTGAGGTGCATGACCAGCACGGTCCCCTGATTCCAGTACGTGTGATTTAGTGAAAAGGATAACTTGCTAACTAATGGATGAAGTGGTCAAACACCAGTTCAAACCCTACCTTAAGAGCCCAGATAATTAAGGAAGTTAAGGCAGTTTTTGTAGAATGTGTATTCGAACTGACAAAAGCGTCGGAAAAAATCTTCAAATTGCATGGAGGCTAAAGGCTGCCATCTAGTTTAGTAGTAAGAATATTCATATATAAAAGCGCAAAAGAAAATTCAAATAGTTCTAAAATGAAATAAAGTAAAAATAGTTTCTATAACGATAAAATGATATATTCTGCCGATTTCTAAATCAAAATCAAGAAAGTAGTTTCTATATTGATAAAGCTCTTTGAAATCAATCAGTCCAATTTCCCGTGTTGAAATGAAACAAAACATTTTAATTTTACAGTTATAAGTTATAACAAGTTGGGGTTAGAATGAACTTGGTATGGTACCAGCAGAACAGAGTTACTACAAACACAGCAGATGTGTCAATAGCTGCTTCACAAAGGTTCTTCCCAGGATATGACGTTTTTCTTGTTGCGATGTTGCAAAGCCTGCTCAAACGATGGATCTAGCAACGTGTGACTTTTGTTTTGAGGCTACCTTAAAAGCAAAAGTTAAGATTAAAAATCATCTCAAGAAGAGATAAGTTTTTTGACCTGGAAGTAATTTTTATCGTCTGAGGATATAAAAAACATATAGAGCGGATACCACACATAACCTTTTCTGAAACTAAAAATAACAATATTGCTCGTCGGGCTTCGTTCTTCTAAAATCCATGTTCCACCAATTTCACAGTAAGGGTCACAACAGATCTTAATTTCCACTGGCATCGAAAGATAAAACCCAAAGATTTATTCCTGTACTAAATTTCTATTTACTTACCTTATTTTGGCATATTTCGACTGTTTTGTATACCAAGCTCCAAAAGCCTATCAAACGAAAACAATTTCCACACAAATTTCAAATATAAAATAAAAGTACCGTTTTCAACTAAAATGTTTGACTAAACTTCCGTTTCACCTTAGGACACGATGATGTTGGCCAACATTTGGAGTGCACATATGGATGACACCGTTTGGGAGGATCCTTTCAAGTTCTCTCCTGAGAGACACCTAAATGAAGATGGCGAATTGAAGAGGAAAGACTTGTCGATGCCATTTGGACTAGGTAATAAACTCTAAATTCATTTTAAACGCTGATTAAACCAGTGGCCTATCTAATGGAGAAGCATTTAGGTTATGACTCATACCTAAAGATAAAAAATAATAAATAGTAACATTTTGTTTTCAGTTAATTTAATGCTATCCTTTTACTGTTTAAAGTATTAAGATATTTGCCCCAATTAGAGTTAGGAAATACGTTGAAGAGATGTCAGCCTTTGACTGACTTACTGAATAGCTTTGTCTACATTGATTATTGGTAATTCGTCAATTGTTTGGAAAATGGCGGTTGTTTGAGTGCTTAAAATCACAAACCTCTTCTCGAATTGCAAGGAATACTTTAGTAGTTTGAGTAGGAATATATTTAGCAATTCTAAGCAAGACTTGCCTGATCCAAAACTCAATACAATTCTCTGAATATCTACGACCCGATGAAACCTATTCACAATCTCTGATACTTTATTTAGGAGCGGTATAAAGTAGTTCTCTATCTAAATTTATCGTTATTTTATATAAAAACAAGTAGTAACGAAAATACGAGTTTAAACTTAAATTCTTGAAAGTGTGAAACTAAACTATTTAGTTTAAAGAATTGTAACTCGCCATATGAACAGAGTGCAGGATTGGGATTAAACTGTTTTTTGTTCAACTATAATCTAGCCTAGTTCTTCCGATTTACACCGCGACCAAACTAGGTTGAAATATTTCGGCCTCACTGTGGAGTTTCAGCTAATCAGTGACTGAAGATGGTACTCAGAAATATTTCAAACTAGTTTCAATGTAGTTCGGACGGTGTGAACCTGAAGAACTGGATTATAGTTGTGACACCGGCCGCGAAAGCCTAAGAGTTATGTTTTTGTTCAGTATTTGTTATTTCTTTATTCTCTAGAAAGTTCGAGTCACTGTGAGTAAAGCCATGCCAACGCCGTTGTAAATATATTTTTAATTCTTCAACACGCTAATGGAAACGTCAATCATTGAGTGCTTAAAAAGTTTTCGACCAGTTCTCTAATCGGTTTGTTCATTGTCGCTCCTTCTAAAAGCTGTTTCTATAGTAAAAAGGTAAAGTTTGTCTTGTTTAACGAGGTGAAGTTAGGACTACAAAGTCCACTCTACCACTCAACCTCGACCTTTACCTAGTGTTACTGTATAGTTGCATTACAAATGTAAGTGGTGACTGCGGGGATCGAACCCGCGCCAGCGGAGTGATGAGCTCCGGAGTCGCACACGATTCCAACCCGCCACGGGTCCGCATATAGTATACCTGATGCCCGTTACAATATCATTACGAATGAAATAAAATGAATATTTTGGAGTAAATACGTAAATTACCTTTAGGTTAGCTCTTTTACTTATATTTTGTTACGTTTTAGGTTATTTTTCATCTGAAAACGAGGTCAGATTACAGATCCTGAAACGTCGTTTACTTTTTTCACTTAAAAACGATGGAAAACGTCCTTAATAGTGTTTTAACCTCTGATACAAGATTAATGCACGCAGAGGAGTTATTTTAAACGCATGTTATTTTATACAAGAATAAACAACTTTATATTTGTATTATTGTGATATGTTTTTACTGTGTTCTAGGAAAGCGAGTATGTTCTGCTGAGACGTTTGCGAGACAAAACATGTTTCTTCTGTTCGCCGCTACACTGCAGCACTTTACACCGGAAGTGCCTGAGAAACATTCACTACCGGATATTCAACATCCGGTCCCTGGAGTCAATATGTCTCCTCAACCATTCATTGTTAACTTTTCCTCTCGTTAGTGAAAAGAACTCATAAATTGTTTTTGTTTTAGAGCAATGTGTTTAAACGAAACGATCCTGTCAACGTTTTGTTCAACAAAATGTAACGTCAAATAATAGATTATTGCTGTAGTTACATGTGTCGCAAAAATTAACAATAGCAATTTGAAATATCTAAGTATAAGTTGTGTAGAGTCGTTATAACAGGAGTTGCTTTCTTCGAGTTTCTTTTCTGGGTTACATCTTAATATCTTCATAAAACTTTTCTATATAAATGAACTTGATAGTAAACAGAATGCCGTTAGGAAAATTCAATCAAACTAAAAAGTCAAACTATTCAGACATTAAACATATAGTGGTAACCTAAGTCATATATACTGTAAGTATACAAACGTAAAAAATTGCATTAGAGTAAAATATACATAGAATGAAAATGTTACGCCATGCAGTAAAAAGAGCACACGTTGCAATTTATGAACGAGAATGGATACCTAGAAACATTAAATACGGTAGAATATTTGTCTTCAAGAAACTCCTCTACTCTGTAAAAAGGGGTTTTAACTAACCATGACTTGAGAGTGCTCTCAAGCTCGAACGTTATTTCTTTCTTATTTGTTCAGGAGTTCCATTGTAAAACAATTCCTAAAACCAGAAACCATTTGAAAAATTTTTAAAATTTATATTTAGGCATATTTACAATTGAATTTGATCATGTGTTGTTATGATATACCTGGCTATTTAATTGGAATGCATGCGGATTATATTTGATAACAATAATACATTGTTGTACATATGTAAGTTGAAAACTGTGTCCAAAACTACAAACCACACTTATTTCATAATCTAGTTCTTCCGGTTCACACCGCGTAAAACCATCATCATAATTAGCCAGAGATATTTCGGTCTCGTTGTGGAGTACTATCTTCAGTCACTGATTGGCTGAAACTGATACTCCACAGTGAGACTTATCTCAAGCTAATTATTATGATGTTTTGACGTGGTGTGAACAGGAAGAACTAGGTTATAGTTGTGATACCGGCCTAAGAGGTAAGCTTATACTGAAACTATAATCTAGTTCTTCCGGTTCACAGTATCAAAACATCATAATAATTAGCTTGAGATATTTCGGTTCAGGAGTCACACCGAACTGTGAGTCGGTGCGGTCTTCTCAAGCCAGTCATCCACTTATTATTAATGTTTTATTAGTTTAGTTGAACCAGGGTTCAATGTACAAAACAGTGATTGTGTTGACAAACAAACATACAACAAGTATAATGTTATAATTTTCTTTGTTCTTCAACTGAAGATGTCTAGCATAGACTAGACGAAACGTTTTGTTTTGTGTTTAATACAATGTTATTTTAAGTGGTTTCCCTCCAAAAGAATTTTTTGATTATTATGACTAACCGCTCAAGTTTAAAAATTGAAAATAATACAAGTATGTGAATATTAAAAAAGATAAAACCACTAGTGACGGCAAAATATTTAGGGCCTAGCAGTTTAAAAAGTAAACTAAATTTATGACTTGTGGTGATTAACAAATAACTTGTTCGCTTCATGCAGCTGTTGTAAGGTTTAATCTTTTAAGTGGATTTTATAAATGTCCGCCGTATTTCATGTGAATGCTAAAAAACCTATAGCTCAGAACGAATTGGAAAGTGTAAAGTCGATGGTAATAATTATTGGTATAACTCAAAAGTTTCGTTGAAGTTTCTCTACTAATGACATTTGTCCGTTAATAAATTACTGGAACCAATGTGTGTAGAATGTTAAAACCCGTTACCCAATCTACTACAATGATGACCACAAACGAATTTACCTACCTTGCAAAGCCATATTAACAGTATTCAAGTTATAAAACAACTCCCAAGTGCGTATGATTTTAAGTTTTCCTTGTGTAAGTAATGCTTATATAAGACCAAAAGTACATTCAACTCTGAAATCTGAAGAACAGAAGATGCTAAGTCCTGTGAAGTTGAAAGTACTTGAAGCAATGGTTGTCGCAATTCGCATTGTACATTCTGACTGAGGTTCTTGAATGGAAAGCTGGGGCACTTTCTTCTGAAAGGAACTTCTGACAACCATTCTTTGATAAGCCCTTTACAACCTTGCCATTACTGAAATCTGTACCGCAGCTTTCTCAATAGTCTGAGTTTCCTTCAGTGATTAATTTTCAGAGAAAGCCTAAATTGCTCATTAATGACCCCGTGGACTGGCTAAACAACGGTGTTTTTTGTAAATCGATGTGGCCCAGCTGTCCAACCGAGCGCTTGTAAGGGTTACATTTTTACTTTCCAGAACAATATTTATTATATTTTTTGAAATTTACTTTGCAACTCGTCTGCTAAATTAATACTCAATTTCAAAAGAGCTGAACTTATTATATTTGAGCATTTTCAACACTCTTCATGAGATAAATGACACTAATATAAACAATTGCAAAACAAATAAGTAAAAACATATGATTAAATTAAATTAACGTATAAAACTTACATGATGCACTTGAACTTTATATATGTATAACTATAATTTTAAATTTTCTTTTAAAAAGATTATCCCAAGTCGGGTTTATGTTGCTACTGGGTTGGCTGAAATGATTATTTTCAAATTTATATTTCATAAAAAAGAGGTTTCTAACATTGTCCTTTTGGTTAAATCTTTTTCATATCTTAGTATTTGTTTCATTGTAATTTATTTTGAACAACATAGGATGCTACAATATTGAGATATGAAGTTAAGAAATGCTTAGACAAAAACCAAAAGTTATCCTCAAATCTAAGTAAAGAAGAATTCTTTTCCATAACCAACTTGAAGTCAGACACATCAATTAAAATAGTACAAGCCGACAAAGGTGGAGCCACTGTCATTATGAATAAAGTTGATTATGATGAAAAACTAAATACACATATCTCAGAAGGACCTTATCGTAAACTAAATAAAGACCCCACCAAACAGGTTGAAACAAAAGTTTATAAGATTTTAAAAAAGAATGAAAATTACATCGAAAGGAAAACTAAAACTCACCTAACACCACATGAATCTACACCACCATATGTAAGAGGACAACCTAAAACTCATAAACTGGGGAATCCCCTAAGAGTTATCGTAAGTACTATTGGTTCTCCAACATATAATCTTCAAAGTATCTAAACAATTTCTTTAATCCTCTTTAAATAATAGCACCACATTAAAAATACCAATCATTTCTCATAGAAAGTTTAAAATGTCTCTATTGGTCCAGATGACATAATAGCCAGTTTGATGTAAAAATATGTATCCTAGTATTCCTGTTAAAGACGCACTTTGATAGTGTTAAAAAATTTACTTGAACACCCACACAATAATAATGTTCCTTCTACAACAATATTGAAATGTTGACGGTTTGTGTTGAAGATACCTACTTCAGACATGAAAATGACTTTTTACAATAATAACCAGATGGACGCCAATGGGAAGTTGTTTAAACCCTATTTTAGCAAATATTTATATGGAAGACTTTGAACAAAAAGCATTTTCAAACTATCCTATTTTACCTTCGTTTTTCAAAACGATATGTTGATAACTGCTTTCTAGTTTGGAATTCGGATTTAAATGCTTTGACCAATTTCAACTACTAAACTCAATTAATATCAAAATTAGCTACAATAGATATGGTTCTAAGACAAAACTACTCATTTTTAGATGTCCTCATCGACCATTCAAGCCAAAAGAAATATCTGTTTATAGTAAAGAAAGCAACAGCATTATATACCTCAATTTCAATTCTAATCACTCTCAAAAATCTATAAAAATTGGCATAGTAAAAATCTGTTTCTACGAAATACTTAATATCAAATAATGAAAAAGATAAATGAGAGAAAAAATAATAATTTTTGACATCTTACAATCAAATAACTACCCTCAAAACCTTCATACAAAAATACTTCTACACCATCAATAATAAAACATAATAATGAAGAAACTAAAAACCTAAACCCACATTAAAATTCCATACGTTAAAGGACCGAGAAAATCTAGCGAATTACTAAACAAATTTAAATATTTCTACATCCTTTTCGACAAACCAAAAATTAAATTCAAAAACTTATATCTTACAACTATAATATGACAAAATGTTATTTACAAAATTCCTGTCAAGACTGTTCTGATGTATACATAGCCAAACTGGATCGTTCTCAGTACAAGATTAAAAAACAACATAAATACAATGAGAAAATTATGCGTGAAGAAAGTAACATTGCCCAACATAAAATATCAAAAAGATCACAGAATAAATTACAATGAAGCAGAAATACTTAGATATGAAAAGATTTAACTAAAGGACAATGTTAGAAAACCTCTTTAGAAATATAAATTTGAAAAATAAACATTTCAGCCAATCAGTAGCAACATAAACCCGACTTGGGATAATATTATTTTAAAAGAAAATTTAAAATTATAGTTATACATATATAAAGTTCAAAGTCATAAGTTACAATGGTCATAAGTTTTATACGTTAATTTAATTTAATCATATGTTGTACTTATTTGTTTTGGCAATTGTTTATATTAGTACATTTATTTGATGAAGAGTGTTGAAAATTCTCGAAATATAATAAGTTTAGCTCTTTTGAAAATTGAGTATTAATTTAGCAAACGAGTTGAAAGTAAATTTCAAAAAAATGAATCCATCTGCACCATCTTATCGCCAGTTCTGAAATATTTATTATAATTAACATATATTTGGAACTTGAGGAGATTTCTGACACGTAGTTTGAGCTCGACCTATCTTAAGTGGATTAATAGTTTTACAAATACAATTTTAATTCGTTCAAGTTTTAGTGTTTTCAACTCCATTTTTGTACACTTAGAATGTATAATATCAAGAATTAAACGCTATAAACGCGTGCAGGCAAGCTCCTTAGCTTTAAAACGAATCTTAAAACGTATAATTTAACTGAATGTTATTATTATGCAACTTCAAAGTATTGTATGAGAGGTTCCAGAGAAACATCAACGAGACTTTTGAGTTATACCGAATATTACCATCGACTTTTACACTAATTCGTTCTGAGCTGTCAGAGTTTTAAGCATTCCCATGTAAAATACGGCGGACATTTATAAAATCCTCTTAAAAGATTAAACCTTACAACAGCTGCATGAAGCGAACAATCATTTAGGACTCAAATGGGCAAACGTTATGCAGTTTAACGGGTCATAACTATAGTTTGCAGTAATACGATTATTTTTAGCTTATGGAATTTGGTTTGCTATTACAGAAATTACTCAAGCTTAAGCCGTCACCAAACAACTTTAGGGTGCACGATACATTATTATTAACTATAATGATGGTACTTGTGGTTAAGTGGTAGAGAGGACTATACAGTTCTAACTTCACCACGTAAATAAAGACTTTTCATTTCATAATGAAACTTGTATTCGGCTTTATGAACAAATTGACGGATGTTTCGTAGGATCTTTAGGCTGAATTCAAGGTATTTTATTATAATTAAAATAGGTACAACATAGAGTTGAACACATTAAAACTTGAACAGTTTCAAAGTTTACTTAGTTATGAGGAATCGGGCTCTATACACGTGTTGGAAAACTCCTTTACTTTCTAAATATATCATGTTTATTAATGTAAAAATGATTTTGAAAGGTAAAATTGGCCGACGTAAACTTTTGCGAGCGTTTGGTTTCACAGTTAAGCCGCATCAATTGAAACAAACCCTGTTTAGCCAGTTGCTACGTGCGTGGTGTCGCATTTGTTCCTTGGGTGGACGAATTCAGACTTTCTCTAAAATGACCACTGAGGTGGACCCTTATTGGCAATCCTTAAAGATTATGTAACTGAAGTCGTGACAATTAAATGAAAATAATTAAAGCTAATGACATATAAATATTTAGCTTTCAAAGTCTAAAAAATGTACAATCACAACTTCCGTTTTTATTTTGTACTATCAGGTACATATATGTCGTATCAGTAGTTACGTGGAAGATACGTTTACGATCCGTGACGTTTTCAATGTAATAATAATTATAGTTTTCTTTTCCTAGTATATATCATAATAATACCATTCATCATGATCATTTATACTTTTCTTCTTATTTTATTCAGTAACTCATCATACCAGCTACTACCTTATTATTTATTTAAAAACCATCAATTTCGACTGCTAGAATGTCTAGCTCTGACCAATTCTGGAAATCTAACAGTCAACAATTTTGGGAAAATTGGTCGCAGAGATGACGAAACTTTGTTCATTTCCATTACAAAGTCTGATGGAACTCTCGATTGTTCAAGTTAGACCCACACAGACAAGTGGAATGTGTCACTAAAAGTTATTACTCAAGCCTGATTACTCCAAATCACGTCAGCACGTCATATCAATGAGGAACCACAACTTAAGTTATTTGAACGAACAGCTTTAGTATTCGGTTGTCCAATTTCTTTGCAGCGTGAAACCATTTGTCAACTTTTGAACTTGAGATATTTGAACTTCAAGAGTACTTACAGCGTTTCGAAATAACCAAGATCAATTATAATTTAGTATTATGCAAGTGTTATTACGTTAACATAGAAATCGATGGACGTTTCTACCGGTTACTGTGTTTAAAACTACACGTTTCAAAAGGTATGAAAACTACTCTCGTTTATTAGATATTTGGCGAAACCTGTGTTACACTTGAACTATATATTAGTATTTAACAACTCTTACAGAAACAATAGGAGTTTTCTTGCGGAATGGTCGTTTTCTCAGGACAAGGAGTGTAATGAAAATGAACAGGCAACACAATAAGTTAAAACAATAATAAAACGTTCTTCTTTGCTCTGTCTAAAGAGACATAAATCGTTCTTGGCTTATAAATGTATGTGTTATACGTATATGAAATCTGCTCTTTATTTTTAAACGACCTCTACTTCTAAACTGATCGCACCACATAAACATTTTAACCTTGTTATTACGTAACGTAACTTTTGTGTGTAAATCAATAATTAGACTTCTTTGGTGATAAAAAAGCTGTTAACTTTAACTCATAACCCTATGGTGTTTGTGATTAAAACATTGTTAATTTAAAGCATTTAACATTACATTCACTTGCATTGTTGCTGTTTGTTTAACATAGCCCGTTCACGTGATTTAAGTACAAAGGAATCTGCTAGAGTAGGTAGGTACTTTGATACAACAAGGGCTATTCCCAAGAGAAATATCCTGAATATTTGGTATTTGCCAATAACGATTGGACGCTGTGACAGTTGATTCACAGAGAATGGTTCTGACATCTGACAGAAGATCACTAGAGTAGGGCTTACCTTGACTTTATATACAAACGTTACAGTAAGTGAGATATACAAGCAATTTCTTGCGTTGAAGATAAATGATCTAGAAAGCCACGAAGGCTGCAAATACTTCTTTTGAAGGTGAGAAATCGTAAGAAATAGTATTTTCTCACGTACGGTGAGTTTCTTTAGTAGTGCCGCCGTAGGCTTTATCTATTGTAATGTGTTACTGGTTAAACGGACGTCGAATAAAATAAATAACGCAATCGAAGAAATCAAACTATATTGTTTCTCGGCATCAAGCCTTTTATCACATCACCTTTTAATCCCGTGGTACGAAATCTCAAGGCTACAATATCAAACACATTGAGAACACCAACCAAGTTGACATTGACAAAACCATTGAGTTGATTTCAAAATCGTACAATGAAATCTGTGGAATTTTCTACTGTGTTTAAACTACACGACGTTTCGAGAGGTATGAAAACCCCTCTCGTTATCAAGTAAAACTTGCCTAAACCATTATTTTTATCCAAAATAAAAACTAGTACCCTCTACTACAAATAAGATAATCAACCTATACCTATGGTTTGTACCTTGTTTTTAAGATAAGATTATATTTTGGGCTAAGTTCCACGTGATAACGAAAGGGTTACCTTTCGAAACGTTGTGTAGTTTAAAACACAATAACCGGTAGGAATGTCCATCAATTTCTATGTTAACGTAATAACACCGGAATAATTCATTTTAATCATTCAAAATGATCTTGGATATTTCAAAATTCTGTCAGTACCGTTGGAGTTTTAGTCTCTCAAGTTCAAAAGTTGACAACAATCACATAACTGTTCGTTCAAATAATTTAAGTAATTGCTGGCCACTCCGTATATATTTGTATATATCTATGAATTAGAGAAATCTACTGTTTGCAGAACTAGTTGCATATTCATTCCTTCACTTAGTATATTAACTCTAACTACAAGTTACTCAATACACTCTGAGAGCTAAGTTATCTGCGGTAGTTTCTAATGGAGAAACTTAAATTATGATTATCTACAGTTCGAAACTTTAAATTGCAATTCCGGTTCAGCAAAATAACTCTGTGGAAAACGTCTCGGGAGTTAAGCTACGAAATTCGTTTTCATTTCTCTGTTGGTTGAGTTTTACCCAAAAAGATTCTTTCAAACTAAAATATTACTTTTGATGTAATGTAAAAAAGTATCAGTGTCGGTGTCTCAAATCAAAGTATCAAAAAAAGTATCAAAATTAAAACTAAAAGCTCAAATTGCAAAGCTTTCCCTTCTATTTGGTATGACGATGAAAAATATAATCAGGTTGAACGTGAAATCTGCCTAATTAGTAGACAGACAGTGCGAGTGCTGCCACAAGTTAGTGTTGTTACTGATACGAAGTGTGTCACAGTCAGCTAATGAACAGTCAATTGTCAAGTGTCAGATTACAGCTGTGTCACTGGCAGTGTGTCATTATCAAAGCGAGTATCTTACTGTGTTGAATGTTTGACGAGGCACTAACAAAGCCACACATTGTGTAGTTAGTGATATGAAGTGTATCACAGTCAGTTAATGAACAGTCAATTGTCAAGTGTCAGATTACAGCTGTGTCACTGGCAGTGTGTCATTATCAAAGCGAGTATCTTACTGTGTTGAATGTTTGACGAGGCACTAACAAAGCCACACATTGTGTAGTTAGTGATATGAAGTGTATCACAGTCAATAATGAACAGTCAATTGTCATGTCAGATTACAGCTGTGTCACTGGCAGTGTGTCATTATCAAAGCGAGTATCTTACTGTGTTGAATGTTTGACGAGGCACTAACAAAGCCACACACTGTGTAGTTAGTGATATGAAGTGTCACAGTCAGTTAATGAACAGTCAATTGTCAAGTGTCAGATTATAGCTGTGTCACTCGGCAGTGAGTCATCCTCAAAGCGAGTAACTGCCCGTGTTGAATGTTTGACAAGGCACTAACAAGCCCACAATTGTGTAGTTAGTGATATGAAGTGTATCACAGTCAGTTAATGAACAGTCAAGTGTCAGATTACAGCTGTGTCACTGGCAGTGTGTCATCCTCAAAGCGAGAAGATACTGATATGAGGTGTGTCACAGTCAGCTTATAAATAGTCAAGTGTCGCAGCTGTGTCACGGGCAGTTTCATCCCAAAAAGCGAGTAACTGCCTGTGTTGAATGTTTGACAAGACATTCAACATGTCGTCAGCACTGTCCATCCTCAAAGCGAGTAACTGACTGTGTTGAATGTTTGGCAAAGCACTAAAAACCCACGATAAGTCTTTAATCTGTCCTTATACACTAACGTTTGTGGATTTATTCGTACATGAATACTTTATTTATAAAAATCTTATTATAATTATAAAATGAAACTCTGAAAATTCTAAGTTAGTTTAACATTCTCTGTCTTGAAACCACTCTAGTTTAGAATCGTTCACATTAGTTTTCAATAATTAGGACACAATATCTTAAACTGCTATTACCGTTTAAAACATACACAAATACTAACTAAACTTTTAACAATTTTTAGTGTACAGACAACCATGTAATGTTCTTTCACGGGTAATAAAATACGTAGAAAACTTAGGTTTACTGGTCACACTGTGAAGGAGGAGGATAACAAGAAAGACCCCAGAGTTATCGTAGTATAAGGTCTGCCAAATTTTGTCGGCTCAATACTCCAGGAGAAGAGGAGGAATCCTGTCCGTTAAGGGTACGCCTCAGATGTTTTTTAAAGTGTATATCATGTTTTTATTCATGTAAAGATTATTTTGATAGTTAAAAATGCCTAGGTAATTGTGTCAAAGAGCCGTTAATCTCTGAGTAAGGGTCATAGCATAACCAGTCAAACGGTTGTTTTGGAAGTTAGGCTACATTAATTGAAAGAAGGCTTGTTGTTTAGCTAGGCCTAGTTATTACCTGCGCACTGTCGTGTGTTTCTTGGGCAAACGAGTTCATCCTGTTTTTGAGGTGACCACTACAAGTGGATCCCACTTATAGTTATTTGATTTGATTTGCTTTGTCTTAAACATTTAAAATATTGAAATATACAGTATAAGATTTGAAGAATACACAAGGACATGTACTTAAGGAATCTCAACTCCTATAAACTAAACCAAGTAGGGGTCCGTGGAATTCCTGCCCAATGGGTTGAGTCTTATCTACTAAAGATAACAGCATTGAAATTCTTGATTGGTACTGACTCAGTTTTTCAGTTTTGTCGCTCGAACTCAAACATATGTCAGTGGGAGTTCCAGGGCTCTGTCATGGGTCCATTGCTATTTTTGGTGTTTGTTAACGACATACACACCGGTATCAAAAAATGGAAGCATGAGTCTTTCGCTGATGACATAGCAGTAACATTCTCAGAAGCGTCAAACCCTTGTTGGAGCAAAGAATCTTTTCTGAGATAAATGGTCTTCTACAGTGATTTACTTCAAACGAATTAAAAGTAAACGCGGGAAGACTAGCTTCGTTGTTTCTAGAAATAACAGAGGTAATGATGGTTTGTCAAGTCTTCTTGGAGGCTGAGGTCAACTCTGAGGAGTCCACTAGAGTATCTTAGCCTTTGTCATCGACAAACACCTTACATTTTCAGACCATGTAGAAAAGTAGCAGATCTATTCGCTCAGCAATTTCGTTCTGAGAAGATTGTCAGATCAACTCAGTACGAAATTCCCTCAGTTTACTATGGTATTGTCGTTCCACATCTGTGTACAGCATTCCTCTTTGGGGTTTCAGTTCGTCCAGGACTGATAATCTTTTTATCATTCAAAAAGAGCAATACGAACAATTTTCCATTTAAAGAGTCAGTGATCATTGTAGAGAGTTGTTACAAAGTCACAAAATCCTAACAAATACTTCCGTCAATTTACATCCTAGAGCACTAACTTTCGTCAAAAAAAACCCTTCCTGTTTCCTATACCCTCAGTAAATCCCAATCACAATTTACGTAACAGAAGCAATCTATTTAAGACTTGTCGGACAGCCTTTCAAACTCCATCTTTAGAATTATTGAGTGCGACTTTTAATACTCTTCCTGTCTGTTAAACAAGAACTAACAACAACTCATTCAAGGCAACTAAAAGGTTCTCCTAGACCATGCCTTCTATAAAGTCCAGTGAGTTTCTGGACCATGAATGGTAGACTGGTAAAAAAGCTCAGTACCACCTAATTGAATAGTGTATACACATTTTGACGTGTGCCCATGTACATGTATTTAATGGTAATACGACTTGAATTTGAAGTTTCTTAAACTAGAACTTGATCACTTGTATGGCTTATTAGTAATACTCGTAAATTAAGCAGCGTTTGTACAAATTAAGACTATATATGCAAATACAGTTAAAATTGTCTCAAAACGTATTCTGGGGTCAGGATTGTGCTCATTTCACTGTCTCGGGTCTGGGACATGATTATCTCATTTTTTCAAAGGATAATCTGTTAAAAATCCTACAGTTTGCACTTTTATATTAATGCCGAAAGAAATAAGGAATATATGTAGAATATGCAACACGAGCTGTTCAAGAATATTACGTAATTTTTTCTTTTGGATGACATGTACAAGAAACAAGCCAATATTACTCCGTTGAACGATTAGATTCTGAAACATTCTTTTCCCTCTCGATCCAGGCTTTCAGATTAAGAAGCGATGTTACTTTTAATGGCTTATTGGTTTTCAATTCATCAGATGTTCTGTTGCTACTCCGTAAATTCAGACCAACAAAAAGACTAAAACTGTTTTCACTTTTGATATATTTATGCCTTTGTTTATTTTAAGTCATTTAAGAACAAACATTATTTTTAACCCATTATATCCCAAATTAATTTTTTTTCGAAACCAATATTTATTCCGTTAAAAGTTGTTTATTTAAGCTCTAATTAGATGCTTTATAAAGTTTTAAGTAAATTGTTTGAATGGCAAAAAAAATAGCGTGACCATATGGTAACTCTAGGACATTCCACAACCATTTGACTGCACACTATATGTGAATCAAGCAAGATAAATAACTCTATTTTGTTACTAGAAATAAATTTATTTTAAATGATTTGTTTTAGTTATAAGACAATCAACATAAGATGAAACTATATTGGACAAATTTAGTGTGTGACTGTATGAAAATTGAAAAACACTCGATAGATGCCACACATTACATTTCTACACATGGTTCGACCGACGGACACGCAACCTGTCACATCTTCTTTTCTGGCGTAGAGATGATAAGTGGTGCATCCATCGTACCTTATGTCATCAGACACTCTGCTAACCCAGCTTTCTTCGGGGACTGTAAATGTATTATTTTTCCTTTTTGCAGAATTCTTACGTATTCATCTTTAATTTATTTTAAACTGCAGCTTTCTCAAACGAAACCCTTCAGTAGGATTAAATTCTGTTCACGTATAACAGTTTCATCTACACTGTCTTCATGTGCATCAGGTTGAACGTCTAAGATTTCCACCTCCTCTGGCTCACTATTATCAGCGCCAACATCATTTTCTTCCACATCTACTGACCTATCGTTATTTCAATTGAACCTGATCTCTGCACTAGCCAATAGTTGTTTTCCGGAAAGGTTGTCAACTAATCCTCCGGAATCTTCATCGCCAAAATCTTCGTCGGTAAGAATTGCACTGTCTGGAGGGGCAATAAAAGTGCCTTAAATGTTTTTGCCATCTTCATCATTTTCCTCTAATAAATTCAGGGCGTCTTGGACAGTAAATCCATGTATGAAATGAGTATAAAAATAAATTACCAAACCAAACCAAGAGATAACACTTGGCTGTGGAATGTCCTAGCGTTACCGTATGGTAACATAAAAAATAAGCATAGGTTAAGCGCCTAAAACAAAATATTTTTTTTTTTTATTGTACATAAATGCAAGTAAGTTGTTCTAAATGCATTTCATGTACATTAAAACTATATTGATCAAATAGTGTAAATAATTACTTACTCAAATTGTATTGACATGTTGATTCAAGCCGTTGGCTGTCCTTCATGTAAACGCACTACAGTCTTATGTACACGAATCTGAGCACAACTAACTGTTTGATGACATAGACTGGACCTTGCCGGAACTGATCAGTTGACCAACCGAAATAAACAGTCAATTGTCAAGTGTCAGATTACAGCTGTGTCACTGGCAGTGTGTCATTATCAAAGCGAGTAACTTACTGTGTTGAATGTTTGACAAGGCACTAACAAAGCCACACATTGTGTAGTTAGTGATATGAAGTGTATCACAGTCGCCATAACGTAACAGTCAAGTGTCAGATTACAGCTGTCACTGCATGGCAGTGTGTCATTATCAAAGCGAGTTTTACTGTGTTGAATGTTTGACGAGGCACTAACAAAGCCACACATTGTGTAGTTAGTGATGAAGTGTATCATGTCAGTTAATGAACAGTCAATTGTCAAGTGTCAGATTACGCTGTGTCACTGGCAGTGTGTCAATATCAAAGCGAGTATCTTACTGTGTTGAATGTTTGAGGCACTAACAAAGCCACATTGTGTAGTTAGTGATATGAAGTGTATCACAGTCAGTTAATGAACAGTCAATTGTCGGCATCAGATTACAGCTGTGTCACTGGCAGTGTGTCATTATCAAAGCGAGTATCTTACTGTGTTGAATGTTTGACGAGGCATCAACAAAGCCACACATTGTGTAGTTATGATATGAAGTGTATCACAGTCAGTTAATGAACAGTCAATTGTCGGCAACAGCTGTGTCACTGGCAGTGTGTCATTATCAAAGCGAGTATCTTGATTGTGTTGAATGTTTAACGAGGCACTAACAAAGCCACACATTGTGTAGTTACTGATATGAAGTGTGTCACAGTCAGCTAATGAACAGTCAATTGTCAAGTGTCAGATTACAGCTGTGTCACTGGCAGTGTGTCATTATCAAAGCGAGTAACTTACTGTGTTGAATGTTTGACGAGGCACTAACAAAGCCACACATTGTGTAGTTAGTGATATGAAGCGTATCACAGTCAGTTAATGAAAGTCAATTTTCGGTCAGATTACAGCTGTGTCACTGGCAGTGTGTCATATCAAAGCGAGTAACTTACTGTGTTGAATGTTTGACGAGGCACTAACAAAGCCACACATTGTGTAGTTAGTGATATGAAGTGTATCACAGTCAGTTAATGAACAGTCAGTTGTCATGTCAGATTACAGCTGTGTCACTGGCAGTGAGTCATCCTCAAAGCGAGTAACTGCCTGTGTTGAATGTTTGACAAGGCACTAACATTCCTACACTTTGTGTAGTTAGGATACATGAAGTGTATACAGTCAGTTAATGAACAGTCAAGTGGCAGATTACAGCTGTGTCACTGGCAGTGTGTCATCCCTCAAAGCGAGAAGCTACTGATATGAGGTGTATCACAGTCAGCTTATAAATAGTCAAGTGTCGCAGCGCTGTGTCACTGGCAGTGTTTCATCCTCAAAGTGAGTACTGCTGTGTTGAATGTTTGACAAGGCAGTAACATTCCCACACTTTGTAGTTAGTGATATGAAGTGTGTCAAAGTCAGTTAATGAACAGTCAAGTGGCAGATTACAGCTGTGTCACTGGCAGTGTGTCATCTTCAAAGCGAGTAACTGACTGTGTTGAATGTTTGATACACTAACAAGCCCACACTTTGTGTAGTTAGTGATATGAAGTGTGTCACAAGTCGCTAATGAACAGTCAAGTGTCGGATTACAGCTGTGTCACTGGCAGTGTGTCATCTCAAAGCGAAAACTTACTGTGTTGAATGTTTGACAAGGCATTAACAAGCCACACCTTGTGTAGTTAGATATGAAGTGTCACAGTCAGTTAATGAACAGTCAAGTGTCAGATTACAGGTGTCACTGGCAGTGTGTCATCCTCAAAGCGAGTAACTTACTGTGTTGAATGTTTGACAAGGCACGCAAAGCCCACACTTTGTGTAGTTATAGTGATATGAATTGTGTCACAGTCAAGCTAATGAACAGCCTAAGTGTCAGATTACAGCTGTGTCACTGGCAGTGTGTCATCCTCAAAGCGAGTAACTGACTGTGTTGAATGTTTGACAAGGCACTAACATTCCTACACTTTGTGTAGTTAGGGATATGAAGTGTGTCACAGTCAGTTAATGAACAGTCAAGTGTCAGATTACAGCTGTGTCACTGGCAGTGTGTCATCCTCAAAGCGAGTAACTGACTGTGTTGAATGTTTGACAAGGCACTAACAAGCCTACACTTTGTGTAGTTAGGATATGAAGTGTGTCATAGTCAGTTAATGAACAGTCAAGTAGCAGATTACAGCTGTGTCACTGGCAGTGTGTCATCTTCAAAGCGAGTAACTGACTGTGTTGAATGTTTGACAAGGCACTAACAAGCCCACACTTTGTGTAGTTAGTGATATGAAGTGTGTCACAGTCAGTTAATGAACAGTCAAGTGGCAGATTACAGCTGTGTCACTGGCAGTGTGTCATCATCAAAGCGAGTAACTGACTGTGTTGAATGTTTGACAAGGCAATTAAAACCCACGATAAGTCTTCAATCTGTCGTTTATACACAAACGTTTGCGGATTTATTCGTACATGAATACTTTATTTATAAAATCTTAATATTATAATTATAAAATGAAACTCTGAAAATTCTAAGTTAGTTGAACATTCTCGTCTTGAAACCACTCTAGTTTGAATCATTCACATTAGTTTTCAATAATTTTAAAGGACACAATATCTTTATACTGCTATTACCGTTTAAAACATACACAAATACTAACTAAACTTTAACAATTTTATGTACAGACAACCATGTAATGTTCTTCACGGGTAATAAAATACGTAGAAAACCTCAGGGTTTACTGGTCACTTTGGGGTGAAGGAGGAGGATAACAAGAAAGAACCCTGTGAGTAATCGTAGTATAGTCTGCCAAATTTGTCGGCTCAATACTCCAGGAGAAGAGGAGAATCTTGCACGTTAAGGGTACGCCTCAGATGTTTTAAAGTGTATATCATGTTTTATTCATGTAAAGATTATTTTGATAAAAAAATGCCTAGGGAAATCTGTGTCAAAGAGCCGTTAACTTCGAGTAAGGGTCATAGCATAACCATTCAAACGGTTGTTTTGGAAGTTAGGTACATTAATTGAAAGAAGGCTTGTTGTTTAGCTAGGCCTAGTTATTACCTGCGCACTGTCGTGTGTTTCTTGGGCAAACGAGTTCATCCTGTTTCTTTTGAGGTGACCACTAAGGCGGATCCTTAACACTTATAGTTATTTGATTTGATTTGTTTTGTCTTAAACGTCGCTTTTTCAATTAAGTTACTTATTGATTAACTAGCTGGCATTGACCTTATTGATTAACGGAGGACGGAGGTTTAAACTGTGTCGAAATTCAAAAATGTCAGTTGAAACAAGGTTGCTAGTAGGTAGTAAACAAGGTTAATATTATATAAAATGAAAATCTTTGAAAATCTTAGTTAGTTGAACATGCTTTGTCAACACTCTAGTTTTAATCATTCACTAATCACTTTAGTTTTCAGATTTTAAAGGACATAATATCTTATACTGCTATTACCGTTTAAAACATACACAAATACTAACTAAACTTTAACAATAATTTTTAGTGTACAGACAACCATGTAATGTTCTTTCACGGGTAATAAAATAGAAAACTTCTGGGGTTTACTGGTCACACTGGGGTGAACGAGGAAGGATAACAGGAAATACCCATGTGAGTTATTGTAGTATAAGGTCTGCCAAATTTTGTCGGCTCAATACTGCAGGATAAGATGAGGTATACTTTACGTTAAGGGTTCACCTCAGCTGTCTTTTTAAAGTGTAGGCCTATATAATGTTTTTATTCATGAAAAGATTATTTTGATAAGTGAAAATTGCCTAGGGAAATTGTGTCAGGGAGCCGTTAATCTCTGAGCAAGGGTCATAGCATAACCATTCAAACGGTTGTTTTAGAAGTTAGGCTACATAAATTGAAAGAAGGCCTGTTGTTTAGCCAGTTATTACGTGCGCGCTGTCGTGTGTTTCATGGGCAAACGAGTTCATCCTGTTTTTGAGTTAACCACTGAGGCGGATCCTTAACACTTATAGTTAACTTTGATTTATCTTAAACATTTAAAATATTGAAATATACAGTATAAGAATTAAAGAATACACAAGGCCATGTACTTAAGGAATCTCAACTCCTTAGTCTAAAACTAGGAACAACGATTACTTCTTGTATGGCTTATTAGTAATACTGTAAATTAGCTATTTAGTGTTTGTACACATTAAGATCTATAGGCTATATGCATGTACAGTTAAACAATTCTCAAAACGTATTCTGGTCGTCAGGACTGGCTCATTTCACGGTCTCGGGTCTGGGAAATGATTATCTCATTTTTTCATAGGATAATTGCTTAAAATACTACGGTTTGTGCACATTTTATATTAATGCCCGAAAAATTAAGGAATGTATGGAGAATATGCAACACGAGATCGTTCCAAGAATATTAGGTACTTTTTCTTTTGAATAACATGTACAAGAACAAGCCAATATCACTCCGTTGAATGGATTAGATTCTTGAAACATTCTTTCCCTCTCGATCCAGGCTTCTAGATTAAGAAGCGATGTTACTTTTAATGGCTTATTGGTTTTCAATTCATCAGAGGTTCTCTGTTACTTTACTGCGTGAATTCAAACCAACAAAAGAATTAAAAACTCTTTGCAAACTTTGATAAATCCATGCTCTTTATATTTTAAGTAATTTAAGAACAAACATTTTTTAACTATGATAGTAAAAGAAATCCAAATTGTAATCTTCTAGGGATATGAACTTTAGTGTCTTTGTTGTTTAGTTGTGTTCAGTTATATAAAGTAATAGGGTTGGGCTATTGCATCGTTGCGTTAAAAAAGCTAGGTGATTTTAAGAGGTTTCTTTGATATTTGTTAATTTCTCCAGTGAAATTTTGAACTACGAGTAGTCAGGTCTTTTGGAAACCTTGGGGTGCTGGACTGTTTGCCTAGATGGTCCGTTGGCTTGGTGAGCCGCGTCCTATTTTAAATTTATTTTTTGACAGAATAATAAAACTTCGTACTCAATTTTAGATGTAAAGTACTACACAAAAATGAAAATAATTTTTGTATTAGATTCAAAGGACACTGGTACATTTTAATAATCGTCAACGCTAGTCTTTAAATCAAACAAATTACACATATGTTTCAAGAATTCTCCACTCTTATCTGAGCAAACGATTTACCTTTAGTTTCCGGTGCCAAAAAGTAGAAGAAAACTGCAGCGAACAAACAGTTTACAGCGTAAAAGAGAAAGTTGGAGTACATACCAAAAGTGTTTTTCAACGGCTCAAATATCACCATTAAAAAGAAAGAAGTGAAAGTAATCATAAGAGATCCTGCGGTGGAAGCCATTCCTCTAGTCTGTGACGTGAACAGTTCAGAGGTGTAAGATACACAGACAGGATACATCCCAGATGTGCTGAATCCAGAGAACAAGAAGATGGAGATCGGAGCAATCCAGCTGAAGTTGGACACTTGAACATCTGTGTTGGTCAACAGGAAGAAGTATGTTCCTGTCAGGATCTGACAGAACAAGCAGCCAATCGTAGAGATCAACAGGAGTGCTCTCCTTCCAAGCCTGTCTGAGGTGAGGGAACTGAATAAACTCCCGAGGAGCATCACGATACCAAATATTATGGTGGTACTGTCTGGAGTTATAAAGTTGTTCTTACTTTCCGCAAATATCTCCTTGGGGTACACAGTGATGCCTCCGCTTCCAGTGGCAAGTCTTAAATATGAGATCATCATCAGGATGAAGAAGGCTTTTCTATCCCAAGGAGTGGCGAACATATCCTTAACGCTGCTTGACGTCTTGGAGTAGTTCTCAACGGCAATTTTGGTTGCTTCTATTTCGTCATGTAACTTTTCTTGAGGGAGATCCCTGAAATGGTCAAGAGACTTTAAAGCCTTCTCAGTACGTCCAGTGTAGATGTAGAAGTATGGTGATTCAGGTTGCCAGAAGAAAAGTAGAATGAATGGAACGTTGAAAGCCATTGTCGCAATGGTAAACCACTTAAAGCTCAAATAAGCCCCCAAAGTGTAGGAGACTATACTTCCAACCCACCAAAAGTTGAAGAACAAGCTAGTGATCGCCCCTCTGGTAGAGTCACTCGCTATCTCCCCAAGGTATACTGTTCCTGAGATCTCTACGAGGCTCAAGCACATGCCTTGGAGAGTTCTGGCTACCAGGAGAGTTGCGAAAGAAGGCAGAAGAAGCACTAACAACCAAGAGATGATGAAGATAGGACCGGAAGCTAGTACAACCCACTTCCGGCCGACGATGTCGACTAAATACATGGTCGGGATTGAGCCAATCAGATTGCCGACCTCGATGAAGGAAATTACCCATGTCAGTTCAAATTCGGTTAGAGAGACCACACTTCCGGGGCTTCTGAAGTAATCTAGGAGAGATGAAGTCCACATGAATGCCATAGCCGAGTTGAACACTCCCAAGCAAGCTGGAACAAATGGAATTGAACTCTAGAGTGTACAGACATGGTTGGATAAACGTGTGGGCACAAATAAACAGGGTCAGTAAGTATTTAAGGGGCATTCGCAACTGTTTTGCCACTATGATGGAAAAATATCTGCTAAATACAAGGGCAGATTTTCAGACGTCATTTTGGCCGCTAAATTGTTAGAGCCTTAAAAAAGAATGTTTTCACACCGAAGGTTTCCCACCAAGAGCTTCAAAAAGAGTATGTGGTTGAGGGGAGTAGCTTGCCGGGAAGTGCCTAGAAATTTACTCGGTCAGTCACCAGTCACATATACAACCGGCTCTAGAGTGTATTAATACATATTCCTTGTGACAGCGGCTGTCCTTGCGTTATAAACAAAATTAAAATAATCTTCCCCTAGACAGCAAAATATCATTAAACTTTCATTTTCTCTAAGAAACACGATTTAAAACCAAATAACTGAAAGTAATAATAAAATGTTGATTCGTTTTTGAATAAGAAAAACTAACCTTTTCAGCTATTGAGGAGTCATTATTAGATCCAAAAGTACTGTACAAAGTTCCAAGGGTTTCAAGGAGTTAATTACACCTCTAATTACTATCTCATCTATAAGCGACATTTTTAGAGCGGAGCGAGTTTTACTTGCAATTTTTAGTCTAATTCGCTTATTTTTATCAGTAATTCGTATTCACTGATCAATCACGAAGTTAATTTCACCTCAGCATTTTTGTGATCTATATCTACAAGTCTTACGAGGCTGTCCGCTCTGTTCTGGTATGGATATCTTATTTTCCAAAGGAAACTCTCTAACTAGATACGATTAAAGGACTTTTAAAACTACAATCAGGACCATCCTGATAAACAAGTTGAGCAGTATCATCACTCCAAGTTTAGTCAATGGTGACAAAAAGTAATCTTAGATACTTTATTCAGAGCCTTAAAAGGAAAGTTTCAAGTTGTTTACTTTTTAAAACATTACATTCATTAAACTTAAAACGAAAACTAGTTTACTAGTAGTCTCTCATTAAAGTTAAAATTCCCAATTGAAGAAACTTCCATTTATACACAATGATTCGTTGTTAGCAAGATAGATAAAATTATTAAAATTTATCTTACCAGCGATTCCTGCAACATATTGATGGAAAACACCTCTCGACACTAACTTCATCTTTGTGCACCCCTAGCACAAATTTCCAGTATTGCTCAACACCATGCAATAAAAAATGTATAACTTTCAGAGTACTACAATGTACTACTTCAAAGCACTCAATCGACAAACAACAAGTGACAAGATAACAACATCACGAGTATGATGAGCTACTTGAGATTAATTAAAAGAAATACTGATAATCATTGAGGTATTTATCGTACACGAGGCCACGTGACCGGATGATCAGATTTGAGGTAGGTCAGTGTTGCTCTCGAGTATAAGCTGCTGTAGTCTTTGAACATAATATTATATTATTCAAAGGTGTTTGGTACACCTAGACTCACATAAAACTTCATGAGTATTGATAAAAGAAGACATAAGCACCAAAACCTCATTTTCGGTAGGATGTGTGGAAACGACTTAACGCAAAGCCAAACCCGTTGTGGAAACGAAGAAAAATCATAGCCGAGACGTAGCCACAAGCGCTACTGTGAATCTTAGCGAATTTAGAATATAACAGAACCACTTTCATTTGTCTATTTTAAGACAGACGAAATTATTTTATACACTATCCCCGCAGTCACCACTTACATTTGTAATGTGACATACGGTAACGCTAGGTAAGGTCGAGGTTGATTGGTAGAGAGGGCTTTTTAGTCCTAACTTCACCTTGTTAAACAAAACTTGACCTTTTTAATTTTTGTATCCAAGGAAACATAGGAAATTATATAATAGCTTAATATATGCCCAGTGCTCTGAATGTTAAAGTGCAGAAATTCTGATTAAATAATTAAACATAATTTAATTTGAAACGGTAGGTTTTAGAGGAACAGGAGTTGTTTTGAGTTAAATATTGTGTCTTTTAATTTCAAACTCTTTAACTTTCACGGTTAAAATTCCATCGTGAAAGTCAGATTAGTTAAACTTGGGCTTAGTTTACAGACAAGCACAGCTGTCTTGACTTGACGCCAGTTGGTATTTGCACAAAGTTAGAGAACCCCCTTCATACAGTCAATAGAAACTGGTATATGACATCGTACATGAGGTCTATAATATATTGAAATCAAACAATGTTGTTGTCTATTGTGCCTTTACATGAAATTAACACGAATATTATGCTAGACAATATCCAGCACAGACAGCTTGCGTAAGACTACTATGTCAGATAGAACTTAACTGAAAATATTAACTTGGTTTTTCAGGTCAGCCTTTTATCCAGATTAATACTATGCAACTTTACTGCCTCAATCTCTTCTTTAGTATTCCTATCTAAGTAATTAGTTTATATATATATTTCATAGTGTATACATTACAAATAATTTAGTTTTTGTAAGCGCTAAAGCGCCGCTTTCACGAGTGAATCGAATTTCCTTGCAATTTGTTACTCCAATTCGACACACTCACAGCCCCACTTCGGCCTTCGGCCTCAGTTTAATATTCTTTTACATTGCTACTAGACTGTTCACTACGCTCACAGTCTCACTTCGGCCTTTAGCCTTGGATTTATGGTTTTTTTACTGGACGTTATACTACATATTATGAAGGCAAAACACATTTTTAATATCAATAAAATATGACTACTCATTCCTTGTTATAGCGAAAAACCACCTTTTTGGCCGTATTTTGAAACGACTTAGATGATTTTCATGTTTTTGTTGTATATTGATTTATAGTAACAAAATAAATATTTATTTAAAATTGTATCAAGGAGTTCCGGTGATCCGATTTTGCTGGCTAACAAACTCGGCAAGATATTACAAAAGGAAAATGTGTACAAAATTTGATGAAAATTTGGCAAAAAATGTGACCTGTAGAGATGATACACATATTTACATAAGTGTGTATACATATACATTTTGCTAGCCAAATCGACAACAACATGGAGTATTCATGTCAGAAATTTAATTTGTAACGCGTTTTTAACTGTTAAAACAACGTATCTAATGATATAAGTTTATTGTTTCGTTCACAAGAAAGGCAATATAGCACGTTTTTCTCATACATAAAGTCACACTGTGGCGCCGCTGCCTTCATGATTTATGTTCCATGTTCAATGCTAGACTGTACAACATTGTTTACTTTATGTTGATAAATTTATTTCGCTTCGCAAAAATAAGATTCTCTCAAAAGACGGAAGTTATATTATTTGTTATAATATATGCACAGGTTTACTTTAAAAAATAAATAATAATGAACTTACGTTTGATATTTTATTTACAAAACAAATTTAATTTAAACTGAAAAAGCACTGATATCAGTTTAGCTTGAGTGGTATAAACATTTACACGTCTGAGGTAGAAAATGAGTGGGAAATTTAATCAAAGACAATTGTGAAGGTTCATTAATTTTATCTCAGATTTCAGAGAAAACATCTCCATTTCTACTTATTTATTAAAATGAGTTCAAAACTACAAGAAAATCTTTATTCTTTTACTAAATATTATTGAATTATTTTATGGTCAGAGACAACTGTAATGCTAAATTAAAGCTTCAATTTTAGAATCAACTACGCGTCCAATTATTCAAAGATTTGTCATATACTGTATATTTCACATAGACTGAATATTGTACAAGGGAGTGTTTCAAAGATGTGGCAAAGATAAATTGTCAATTGTCTTGGACTTTCTTTTAAATATACCTCAGTTGAATAAATAAAATAAATAAACGTTTCATTCCATAAACAATATACATTGTATTGGAATCGTCAGTAAATTATTAATTTAAAGCTACAATTTTGGCACTCATACTTACATCGAGATCTCATTCATATACAATATTTGCAGTCACACTGGCTCATTCATTTTATTCTCCCACTTAAGCATCCGTAGGCCGTTAGCCATTTCTCATTAGGCCTCCTAATGGTGAGCCAAAAACTCGTCTGAACTATAGAAAGTGTTCGCGTCAAAACTGCTTTCAGACGAGACTTGAACGCTTGTGGCGTTGAGGCACATTTTATTTTTTAGAATTCGGTAGTATGAGTATGTTGACAAAACGCGCTCCTGCCTGAGAAGGCAAACGCTCGTAAACCACCGTTCTGTGTCGCCTAGTCCGGTAGTTTCCCCAGCCTCTAGTTTCATAAGAGTGTATGTCTACACCTCTTATGGGGTCACATTTGGTTTTGAAGAAAACGTATGTCTCAAGAATATAGAGACAGGGAAGCGTCAACAGATAAAGACAAGGTTATTGAAGCAATAAACTTGTAGAGAGTCGTGCTTTCAGCTATTCTTCGAGGCTTTCAAAATGCCCCTTTACTTGGAAAATATTTCAGGCCAAGATATCACTCTTTATTGGCTTTCTTGTAGTTTTAAATATTTTGTAAGTATTGCCAATAATCTCCATTTCAAGAAATTAGAAAATATTGACTTTTGAACATTTAATTTGCCTAAGGTGAGAAACAATAGATTTGAGTGCTAATCCATAATAATATTATTATTATGACTATAAACAGCTATATGTCAGATGTGCCACTGTGTCAAAAGCTATCATTGCAAGAACATGGACGCATGTTCAATGCCTTCATTGCATTGACTTTAAAACCTGCATGTGCATGAATTACCTTTACCATATGATTTCGTTTGCAAGCTACTTATTGAGCTTTAAGTGAAAAGATATGTTGTCTTACCCCTGAACGTGGCATTGTTTCAACCTACAAGTTGATTGGGCTTTACAAGTTCAGACACATGGTGATCCTAAGCCTTTGCACTGTTGAAATGAGTTAAATTTTGTGCAATGTGTGTTCAGTTTAAGGGCAGCCAATATACAGTATAATATCCTGATACGAGTATAATCTTCAAATTTGTTATGTACTTTGTAAAAGAGTTTTAGCAAACCTGTTGTTTATACTTGATTTCACATTTTAAGCTTAGAGAATGTCTACAGATATGTGGTGGTGATTTTGGTCCGTAACCATGGAGATACCAAGAGGTTTGCTAAAAGTGCCCAATCGTGTTGTCAATAATTAAACTTTATTGAAGTTTGAAAATCCATACTCCTAGAGTCATTATTATTGTTATCTTAAGTTTACGGTCCATGAGAGTTCTCACACCTTTCAAACTACTGTATTTCATTTGGTTCAAATAAATAAAACTTGGTCAGATCCAGCTGAGGATTGAGGTAAAACCACAAATTAAACTCGACTAAATCAAACACTAATTTTGCTAACTAGCTGAAATGAAATTGGCAATCATCAAAGAGAGTGGATGGCTAATTCAATTTGAGCTTGGTGCAACTGCAGTTTACGTGTTCAGGAAGGGTTCTGGGAAATTATCGTGTAAATGCAACTGGTTTTGAACGCTTTGACATGGAACCAAGCTCTAAAGTTTCATTTTACAACAAAATTAATGAGCACATCATCAAATATTAGTTTACCTTTGGTTGAAAGCAATGTGCTGGAAACAGTGAGTTAACAGCTGATTCTGATTGCAATGAGAATCAAATACACAAACTTGACCTTTGATAGTTTGTTGCAACAGTTTGCAAAGCTGTATTAATTACTCAGTTGACTTAGTGCTCGGAGAACATTGTTAGAGTGAATTCCCAGAACTTATAATTATCATTACCGATTGAACATTTAACTAAAACAACCAGTTCTTCTAAATGGATGATTTAATTAATTCTTTTCATGAATGTTGAGGTGTATAGTCTTGTAACAAATTAGGGCAGACTGTTCCCAAGACTGGGTCATCAATGAGTGGCCCAACGACCAAAGAAATGTACCAACGGGTTAACGTGACTTTCGACTGTATACAAGTCAAAATTTCGTTTTTGTTATTTAATTATTACAATGCACAAACCAGCATGGGCCTACAATGAAATACCTTACTAATTTTCAAAATCACAAATTAAATTACACTTTGCTAACACAGTACAAGAAATAAATATTTATTATTATATCTTTGATTGCATTACACATTGAAATCCGGACTACCATTTCCTTGATTTAATTTAACTAACTCACTATCGATGTAAGAGAAAATACAGAAGCATCTGCTAAGTTAGACGTTTTAAATCAGAGTAGAGTGTCAAGCTCGTTTCATGAGAAGAGCAAAGGGACCAGTCTGCGTTAAAAGTTAATTTGTTTGCACAAAACAAGTTTTGTCTTAAAAGGATAGCAAAATGAAGAGAGAAGCTTTGTCCCTAGCAAACACTCGTTTGTGTTTGGGAAAGTAAATTAATCTCCTTAACAAAAAAAAGAAATATGACATAAAAAACCTTTTTGACCTAAGATATTCGGATTTGTATTGTAAACATTACTTGAATACTTTTGTTATGTTGTGTACATGCACATACGTGTTTAAAATAGGCAGGACAAAAATTAAACTAAGTATGTATACTCGTAGTGTAGTGTATAGTGTAGAATTATTCAACCTTAGTTGTAAGCTATAATGTGATCTTTGTGTATAGTGTAAGGAGATAATATGAGCAGAAGTTCCAATTTGAGTTGATTCAAATAATGAACAGTTAATGTTTATTATGTATTTGCAGTTTCCTGTTATTGTTTTTAAGTACCTTTTGATAAATAATTACTTTTAGTTACCATTTTATTAGATTCAATGTACTGCAAGGCAAGTATTATGAAGCCGAATATGTTAATTTTTATTTGTTTTCTGAACGCTGAATTTATAATGTACTATTTGTTTGTAGCAACCTCTAAACAGGCTAGCCTTAGAGGCCCTAAATTTTCTTGAGTTGGTTTAATTTACTTTAACAATATAATATTATGTTTATCATTCTTTAGATTTATCTTTAGGATACCTATGTGCAAAACAGTTAATTAAAAATAAAAAGTAATGTTTTGTTGTTAGTAATTGGTTTTGTGTAGCCTGTAGGCTGTATATATCATTTGTGGTTATATTTGTGATCAATTATCTATTAAGTTTATTTTGTATGGTTTCCTAGCTCATTTCTCCGGTCCTTGGTTATTCGTTATCAGTACGGCTGTCATTGTTTATACAAGGGCAGTGTCCGTGTTGGCGTCCAGCCCAGGAACGCTTGGGTGCCTGGGTCCGGGGGAGTGGGCTCGGAGAGATATATCAGATTCAGCTTGACAGGTCAAAGACAGTTTAATTTGTGTTCATTTTATTACTTAGATTACTAACATTGGTTTTGTTTTATTTACTAGCGTTAGTGATTTCTTTATTACTGCTACATCCTAAGGATAAAGTGTGGAAAATGTGTTGATTATTTTTAATTTCAAACATATATTGTAAACAAAAAGTTCAAGAAAATAAAGAAATTCTTATTCTTATAGCATACAGTAAATTTTAGCGAAATTCCATAGGATATAGAGATGTGTCAAAGCATTTCTGAAAGTCTGTTTTGCAAAGGCTTAACCTAAATATGCTTCATTAGGTACGCAGAATGATTTGTTCCAGTTCTGATTAGTCTCATTAGACAAATCTTTCAAAGCGTTGAGTAATCTTTGTAAATGTTTGTTAAGAGAGGAAATGTTTACCAATAATTTTGAGTTTGAATATTATTATTGACGCGTTCCCTCCTTGGCGAGAAGACGTTTCAGGATTGCAAACTTATGCCGTCTTCAGGTAAAAAAACCTAAATCATTACACAAACCATTAGAAAATAAGTTAGCTTGATATATTTCGTTCTCCATGTGGAGTATCATCTTCAGTCACTGGTTACCTAAAACTGAGCTAGTTGCTGTCTGCTATCTTATTGGTGGCAGGGCATATCAGCTCAGTTTCAGCCAATCAGCGACTGAAGATGGTACTCCACAGCGAGAACGAAATAGCTCAAGCTAATTACTATGATGTTTTGACGCGGTTTGAACCGGATGAACTAGATTATTGTTGCAACACCACCCGGAAAGCCTATCAGTTAAGTTTAGTCTAAAGTAATCAGCGTAAGCTGACTAGTTAAACACAACAAAACATGAAGATTAGTTCAATTTGCAGAACCCGGAACGACGAGTTTGTCTTGTTTACAACCGATAGAATAATATATACATAATAGTATTGCAAACTAATAAATCCTTTTATAGTCAACAGCATATTTCAAACCAAGAACAATCACATTGTTGTAAGTTTTACAGCTACTGACTTTAATTTGCGCATTGAAGACATGATGAACATTGTAACGATGAAAGTTAGATCCCAGCGAACTCTTCAACTCTTGCTCTTAACTTCAAACGAGCTATTTTACTTAACTGCTTTATCTTCTTGGCTGAAACGGTAACTTACCGACTTTAATTAGTCTTGTTCAAAACTTACTCTATACCGTAGTGGATCCGTAGCGGATTGGTATCGCGCGCGACTCCGGAGCTCATCACTGCGGTAGCGTGGGTTCGATCTCCGCGGTCACCACTTACAATATGTAATGTGACATTACGGTGACGCTAAGTAAAGGTCGAGGTTGATTGGTAGAGAGGATTTTGTAGTCCTAACTTCGCCTCGTTGAACAAGACAGACTTTACCTATAACCTGTCAGAGTAACCTAGTGGTTAATACTGTTAATAGATAAACTTTATAGAGCGAACGAACAGTTTAATAATTATTAGTATGTTTTGATAAAACAGTAGTAACTGGTAACACCAGAACTCTTTTTTAATTAACATGAAACGAACATTGTTCAAAGAATGTGTTGTATTGTTAAAGTATTAAGTTTTGTATTTCTGATTTTAGAAAATATTTAATTTTGCAAGTAAGCCTAAAATTAGATACAAGAAACGTATATATCCGTGCAACTTTGTGGTAAGCTTTTTACCTTTTATATACTGTTTGTGCACTAGGGTAAATAAATAAATGGCTGGATTTGTATATCAAGTTAGATACATAATGGGAAGATACATGATACTTAAGGTGTAAGGGGATATTGAGGGGTTCCATATTGTGTAAACGTCTTACTAGTCTGTAGATGTATTTTATAAGGGGATTTTTGATATTCTAGCTTTGAGTGCCTCAGGGGGAAGAGCTTAAGCTGGTTACCCCCTCTTTGGTGTTCTGTCAATGTTTTTCTAAAAGTTAGAAATTTTCCTTTATATTTTAAAAACTATACTTTTCATGTTAAGTAGGGTATACAAGGAAATACTGTGTGTAGTATAGCATAAAACAATGATTTTTTTAACTATGGTATCCTATGTGTCATACTTGTAAATAATAATTGTAAATAATTGTATACCTGCTTTGACACATTGAAACAAACCATCACAGGCCGTGGTGTTGTCGTTTAATAAACGTTCTTGTACAAATCAATCGAATCAAATAATGAACTAAGGAGCCAGTAAAGAATGTTATCCTGTACATCAAACATCCAGTCGTAGCCGTTTTGTAAAGCAATGCTGTCAGAGAAAGTAAACGTTAATGTAAAAGAACTTTTTTCTCGACACAAAAGATGGAAACTGTTGTGCATTTCAAGAGAGTAGGGTTCAAAGCTTTGTGAATATGGATCACTATCAAGTCACCTTTACGTACAACAAAGGTGGTGTCAAACATTTTCATTTTACCTGTAGAGAACAACATTTCAACTTATATTGTTTCTTGGTCTTTTATGTTTCTGTTTACCAACTGGTAAAAGCAAAAGTTATCAAACTATCTGTTGAGTGAGTTAACTAATTAATTGGTGGTAGGGCTGCCAACCGTCCATATATTTTTTTAGATTGTGGGGAAGGAATAGCTGTTACACGGCAGTGTTAACATCATAAACAAACTTGTTGAAAAACCTACTGTCCCTGAGCAAGATCACGATAAAATCATGCTCTTTTCTCCCTATAGAATAAAAACATATAATAACCATCAAATTTTGGGAATAAAAGCCTTATGTATATTACAAACAGCTGTTTAAAGCAAAAAATTTACGTTCAAACGAAAGCTGATGCGAGAGTAGAAGAGCATACCAATGTGGATATATGCAGATAATGCCCAGGCTTTTCAAGTGGAAACCTCTTACGTTTACATTACATCAACAAACCACTTTTAACTCACCAATTCCCTTGGTCTCGTTGGGTTTGTTGGTTAAACGGTTTGTAAAGATTGTAAATGGTGTGTAAAACAGTATGTATTTCCTACACCTTCTACGTAAGTGTTTGTTCATTCTAGTACAAGGATGATGTCCATATTACGGTTTGATTACGTGTTTGTAAAACAAGGGTGAGGTGTTAAAAAAATCGTATTGTTTACTTGTGTGTTACTCGTTGCACACTCTTGTGAAATGTATCTAAGTGTTGTTTTAACTGTCAAAATACAATGTTTGTTTAAGTATTGTCATTTAGAAATAAGAAGGTCACCACTGGTAAAATAGAGTTTTCGATGGATACGATTAATATGTTCTCCTAGCTTTGTTAACATATTTCGTTGCGAAACCGGATTGAACAGTCGGTTTGAATGATAATATGAAAAATACAATTTAGATTTAAAATAGTCCAACCATTTTTTTAAAGAATGTTTGAAACTTAAACATTAAACGTGTTTACAAATGTTCAACATTCTCCCGAATTTTAAGACTATGTTATGAAATTTACAAAAGAAACAGGAGCAGATATATTATAAGTTGTTGTCAGATTCAACAATGCATGTAACCTGAATAACAGAGGAGCCCGAAGTCAAAGCCACGGCAGCGTTTAGGGAAATCTAAAGCATTGCTGAGTCATTTAAAGCACATGTGCAGCCCTACTCCCCTAACCTTCTTGCACATACATACACAGTGGTTTAACCTTTGACCTTAACACAGTTTTGTCCTCATATATGACTTAGAGATATGTTGTAGTGATATACGTTTGCCGGAATCGTATAATGTTGGAATTGAATTATGCCACAGATGTTTACGAATAGGCTGGCGTTATTGACTCATACCGGACAATAGATAAGTTTACGTTGAAAATTATTACATACTACAGGCTCTAAAGATATTAGTAAATCCTTATATGTTGGTAAGTACAATGTTTACTAACAAACGGTTGCACTAGTTTGCTGTCTTGGGCAGTCAGCTGTGCTCAGAACCACATTAGCTTTTTCATACGAGAGTAAGTGAATTAGGACCAATCAATTAGAATTGGACCATTCAGAGTGGGTCGATCAATCACACACTAACCATCTCGTGTAGCTTGTTATTTAGCAAACGAAACAAAGCTCCCAAAAATAAAGTGCCTAAATCCACACGACTTGCAAATTATTATAGTATTTTGTGTAAATGTAACAAGTAAGAGTCGAGAAGTGCAAAGTTGGCAAGAAACTGGACGAATGTCGTCGATCCGACAGTTGACAAGTTAGGCTTCACTACACAGATAAACACTGCAAGTAATCTTCATTCGTCTGAGACCAACTGTTAACAAGTCTGTAGTGGAGCTTTGCACGTATATGTTCCAAGTCATATATTTAATTTCTCCGCTCTCAATTGGACGGCAGTTGAAATAGCTCATTCAACACGTTGATTTATCAAGCCCATTTATACAAAGTTGAAACGTGTAATAGTAAACTAGGATACTAATTCGGTTGATATACATAAGGTTCACACATTATGGCTAGAAGAATTGGGGCTTGCTTCAATTCAGGAAAACTGTGTATAACTTGGTAACTTACGAGTAGTAACTTGGTATAAGGGCTGGCCATACTTCGGTGGTATAGAGTTCGAAAAATCAGCACGGGTTCGATCACCAGGCGCAGTGATAACTTTTCAGGATGGTCACTTCCCGTGGTTCGGAAGTCACGCTAAGCCATTGGTACAGTCCATTGGTCGTTGGGCTAATTTCTAATGACCCAATCTGGGGAACATTCGGCCCTAGTTTGTAACAACACTACATCTCAGCATCCAATCAAAACCCATCACACTCACCATCATTCCATATTCACCTTAAAGTACCCTCTAAAAGTGGTCGGTGTCTAAGTGGTTGTGATGGTTGATCACAATTATTGAACAATGAACTTGGTGGTTGAACTGACCACTAATTTGAGCTAAACTTTCCTGACTTTGGAACAAGTTTAGTTCTGGCCCTCCAGTAACAGCCGGCAAACTAGGTTCTAACAACACTCGAGTATCTATTTCGCAAAATTATGCTAAATTATAAATTTTAGCAAAGTAATTAATAACAAAATATATTTTTACACAACAATTGTTCAACTTGAAACACTGGTTCTCTTTAAGAAGAAAACTTCATAAGTGAAGGTTTTAAAACGTCATTTCTCTATTTTATAGGACAGAATAACCAATAGTTTTAACTTGCAAATGGATGTAATTTTCCAAACCAAGTGAACACTGAGAAAGTACATTTTGACATACAGACAGGTCTAAAACATTATTGGAAAACGCTGCTAAAATAGGAAAGTCGTAAAACAATATTGCCTCTCAGAGTGTGCAGGTTTACGACTCGAAAATAAATCTGTAATTTATGATGTCAAGTGCTCAAACCTATACAAACCTCACATACTTCGAGGTACATGAACATAATCGATAACCTAGAAACAAAAACTCTAGAAATATTTATTCGTCCGGAAAGATTTTACAAGATTTATTGGATCAACAAATCAAAATGAGTTAATTCTAACGCTTGACAAGTTTGTATGATCGTTAGTTTTTCTGTGTAGTCAATAGCGTTCGAATAGTTTAAAGGTTAGCGTTCAAAATTTGTGGGATATTTCATCCACAAAAATGTTTTATTTAGATTTGAAGGAAATTGAGTCAAAAGATTGAGTAATTTAATGTGTTTTATTTATTTATTTACGAGTATATATAAACGGCATACACCTTTTTCAAAATTAACATATGCTTGACAAACAAATGGCAAGTACTTATATTGTTGGTCCTTTTGATCATTATTGTATATTCCATGCATCCTCCGTACCAATGATCATTATCAACAAACGTTTTAACGTATTTACGAGGCTATAAGGTTTAGAACGAAAATATATAGTGAACAGGTTATATAGAAGCGGACCCGTGGCGCGTTGGAATCGTGCGTGACTCCAAAGCCTATCCCTCCGCTGGCGCAGGTTCGATCCCTGCAGTAACCACTTAACATTTGTAAAGTGACTATACGGTAACGCTAGGTAAGGGTCAATGTTGAGTGGTAGAGAGGACTTTGTAGTCCTTACTTCAACTCGTTAAATAAGACACACTTTACCTTTCACCTTTAAAGACTAAGGCCGAACAGCAAAAGAAAATACTATGCACTATTTGAGTAATAAAATGGTAAATATGCGATGCCAAAAGCTAAGGAAAATATCGATATATATTAAGTGAAATGCCGAGACCGAAAGCTGAAGAAATGATAATTTTGTTCTAATTACGTAACTATAACCCAAAACTGAAGGTCGCAGAAAATAATAATAACTGGTTCTTAAAGACGCAACCTTGAGGCCGAAGGCCGAGGGAGAAAACGTTAATTAATTACTCTGAGATAGAAATTCAAGGCCAGAAGAAAGAACAACAAATTTGTTGCTTTGAAATGAAACTTATTTATCTATTTTCTATCAACGGTCAGAACCAATTTAAATACATACATTTCATTTGAAAATGACATAAATTCCTCATCTGTAGAGAACATCATTTTGTAATAATGTAATGAATCATCTTTAATCTTGCGATAAAAATACCGGAGGCAACGCTAATGAAATACGTGTCGCAACTCTAAAGCTTAATGTGAAGGGATAAACTACCAGCTTTTCATAGTTTCATGAAACTACTACGTGGCTGAAAGCCGAAGAAAAGAACACTATTTTGTAATTATGTGGCTAAACCAATAAAAGAACAGTAAATCTTGCTATCAGATGCAACTCAGTAGAGAAAATAAGTTTATAATAATGTAATGAATAATCTTAATCTTGCGATGAAACACTGAAGGCAACGAGAAGTAGAGAAGTGTACCTCTACAGGACACATTGCATCACGGTTTGGCTTCCTGTTGGAGTCGATAGAATGTTTACAAATGTGCATTAGCTTTTACAGGATAGCAGTAAGAATTTCTGAGAAAACATATAATACTTACATACAGTACACAGGACCTGGATCTGGAACACAAGTTAAGATTTTATAGCATATACATGACAGTAGTGATGATGTTCAGCAAACTAATTACGTAGCCTGGATGAAACATCCTTTAAAAAATTAAATCATAGAAAATTTTTTCAGATGAATTTGAAATATTGACAACCAGTCTCAAGTGCTTTTGAATTCTAACTTATTGTTTCAACGATTGCCAGTTTATGTGTATTTTATTTCTTCGTAAAGCCAAACGATGTTCAATAAAATCTTAATACGTAGGCTTGAGCGGCAGGAGTCATAACTATATTCTAGGCTTCTAGTGCATACCGCGTCATAAACTAAGACAATAAATAAAACTAATAAAAAGATATCGAAGTATAGTCAAGAAAAATCCTCGTGCAGTTATTTAATTTTAACTGCATTACTTTTTTAGAAAATGAGTAATGAATAAGGGAGACTTATGTGAAAAGTTAATCTCCTAAGTAAATACTCTTTAGATTTACCAGGCATAATCCTGCCACGTTTCCTTCATGAGTAACTTTAGTCAGACTTCACACTTGCAGAGTTGGGAAAATGTAACTTTGTTGTTGTTGACTCTAGACTATGTATGTTAGTACAAATTACCTAAAAAACAGGAGTTTATTCAAAGAGATAAGTTTTGACAAAGAATATAGCCTAGATGACGTTTTAAAAGGTTATTCTTTAACGTAATATGCTAAAAATAACAAAATATGAGTATAAATTTAGGGTTTAATATAACACATTTGTAATAAATACTCATTTCAAAGCTCATAATACCTTACACAATCATATTATAGAAAAGATAAACGATAAAATTCCACATAAGATTTTAATTTTAATATTTTTACTAAGTAATGTGAGAAAAATTCACACATAAAGCTAAAGAAACTTTGTGATATATCATAAATGTATAGTTGCATCTGTTTGCCTTCCACTGTTTACAAATTATTTCCGATTGTGTAAAAACATGTCGACGATGTTGAACAAAGGAAACACTTGACAGTTGAACAAAGGATTTACGTTGGCTGCTACGTTGTTCCTATTGTTCCAAACCACAATACAAAAGTGGATTAAAAATTAACCACGCTTTCGCAACAACAATAGCCTATGTTGAGAATTTTTCACTCATAACTTTCATGATTCTATTCTACCGTGAATTAGAATGCGTACATGGCTTTTGCCTTAGAAGTGTCATTTGTACATCATTTGAAAATAAAAAAGACTGAATTGGCAATCAAAAGTGTGTAATCCACATGTTTTGCTTGAAAGCCATTTTCTAGTGGTACATTTAAAGAATCAAAAATAATACACTTTTTCAGTCTTTTTTAGCCATATTCTGTCTTTTTATTTTCAAATTATATATATACTTGTGCAATCAGTGGCCGTCATGAAATAATTTGTACATCACACTTTGGATTTGCAATATTTGAACGAAACATTACACGAACCTTCTATTTAAAGATGATACTTGTTGTGTTATACAAATACTAATAGTGTTAACTTAATAGTTTTGAAGACGGATACACAGACACACTATTTCCCTTTCCATAAGAATTACCACATCCGAATTTAATCTTCAAATAAGCTACCTTGCAAGCGGAGGGTTTAACAGTAAGGTCGCATCAGTTGAAAGAAAGCCCGTTGTTACGTGCGCGGTGTCATGTGTTCCTTGTGCGGACTAATTCAGCCTTTCTCTGCGGTGACCACGGAGGCGGACCCACAAGCGTTGAGGTTTTCTGGAACCCATTGTTCTAAACCTTAACGCAGAAGCAGATGTGAATGCATATGGTAGTTGGACAAGCACTTGAGCCCGACAGAAAACATGAAAACCCTTTTAAAGTCATCCATGCTTTTAATTCTGCATCCAAATATTCATAGAGAAATTTGTTTTAAGAGAAATTCTGTGGGGATTAACTGTTGACTGGATAGTTTTACAAGCAACCTTTTCAATATGAAAAGATAAAACTTCCAGTGTTATAGTATGCTAAATAAAATATGTAATGTATCCAAATCAATCTGTATTTAAACCAATGGTTCATTTAATGCGCGCTACAGAGCACTAAACTAATTCACTAATTATGTTTAAAAATCAATACGCAGCTTTTTTTGGTGTTAAATACTGTCTCTGATAATGCAACCAAATAAATTGCTCCTGGCACGGTAAACATAATTATTGATTTTGATACATTTGTATCGCCAAAGTTAACCAATGCTCAATAACAAAGTTTACCTTATGTTACGCAAAGATGCGTTTGAGCAATAATTCATAATTAATGCGATTTCATGTTACCACACTAGGTAGATCGAATTAACTGCGTGTACCTGCAATTTCGTTACTCGATATCCAACTGTAAATACATTCATTTGTACCTTAGGATTAAAAGATTGCATCCGGAGTCCCGACTGTGCTCAATAAATGTATAAAAGATGGTTAGCCCCACAAACGAGTGTTATAGTTATCGGAAAACATTTAGGCAACAGCTGAGTGTAGTTTGATACATTTGGGTTTTCTCAGTTTTCATCGAGCGAAATTTTCTAATGGTTGAACAATGACTCAAGTTTTAATGCGTTCACTGGAAGAAATGTTCCCTTTCTTAAACCTGATAATACAATTAAATCGTATACAATTGTTCTAGTATGGAAAAATAAGGGAAACCCTGTATTCCTTTTTACACTCAGTACTATTTTATAATATAGTTCTTTCGGTCCACAGCGCGTCCAAACTTCATAACTAGGTTGATATATTTCGTCCTCGCTGTGGAGTACCATCTTCAGTCACTGATTGGCTGAAACTGAGCTACTTGCTGTCTGCTGTCCTATTGGTGGTAGGGCTGCTAACCGTCCAATGGAGCAAACATGCCAACTGTCGATGTTCTCATTGGCTGTGACACTAATTATGAAGTTTGGATGTGGTGTGAGCTGGAAGAACTAGATTATAGTTGTGACACCGGCTGCGAAAGCCTAACAGTAATATGTTATTTCATTCCTACAATACGCTTCTTGCAGTGATACTAGCATCATATTGCACATTGGTTATTCTCGTGTGGCTCCTGTGGTTTGTGTGGTTACTCTTGTGGTTACCACGTGAACTAATATGTCTGCAGTATTCCAACTGTTTGCAAAGCCAGAAGTTACACTCAGCTGTTTATTTGCGCTCCAAATATAAGATAAACAGCTTCCTGTTTAATGTGCGAACTCTAACTCACTCAACATACTGCAAACGTCTGATTTTATATGAGTAAGCATAATTGTATTCAATAGGAATAAATATAAAATAAGCGGTGTACATACTGCAGGGTGAGGCTAAAGAGTTAGACAAAAAACTATTTTTTATAAAAAGCGTCGTCAGAAAACTTTACTCCTAGCGTATTGCTAGTTACAAAGGAGATTAATTTACTTTCCTAAACAAACACGCGTTTGTTGGGGACAAAGCTACTCTCTTCATTTAGCCATCCTTTTAAGCCAAAACTTGTTTTGTGCAAACAAATTAACTTTTGACACAGTCTGGTCTCTTTGCCCTTCTTACACTTTACTCGGATTTAATAACTTCTAACTTAGCAGATGTTTCTGTCCAGCAGCAAAAACTTATTTTATAAACATTGTAATTTGTAAGATTTCTTTTCTTGATATGCTTTTAATAATAGTTTGTCCGCAATTAGCACATGTACATAGCTTCAAAATATGAAGTTTTATTAAAACATACTGTAAAGATAAATCTTATAAATATAGAGTAAGGCTGAAGTGAGTTTAAATACTGAGACGGCAGTATCTGTCTAGAATTATTGATAAATATAAATTTACAAGAGTACAATTATCTTCCTCAAAGAATCTTTTGTATTCAAAGATATTTTGCGAAGTTACAGCTCTTCTTATTGAAAGTTCTGCTTGAAGGGTTTGTGAATAGAAAATATATAAACATCTCTTGATTTATCTGTACGATAAACTAGCTATCAGAAATTAATTGTGTGTTTAAAGAGATTTTCGAAAACCTTATGATTCTGCTTATTGTGAACTTATATGAACTTATATTCTTAGCAAATTTTCATAGGAAATAAAGATATTCATTTGGATGGACCAGGTTCCCGAGATACTTCAAAAAGCGTCAAAATCACTGCTTGAAAAACAACTATGGGTCGTTTGATATGTCCCTTGAAAGTTTCATCAATATGGACACTTCCAATTTTACTAACATCAGATCCATGGAGGCTACATTACCTTTTACTGGAAAGAAAATGGCTGATTTTGCATTGAACGTTTGCATTGAATTTGTATTTGATCTTTCAATGTGAAATAGTTTTTGCACTGCAAGCATTGTTTAAGAAACATCGTAATTTTTGCAGCCTAGGTTATTTTCTATAAAATTTGCAATAGTTTTGAAAACAACTACAAGTACGACACCATTAAGAATCAAGAACTTTATTGACTTTGATGTCTTTATGAAATGGGCATAGTCCAGTAATTATTAATTTCTTATACAATGTAAAATCCTTACAACTTGTATTACCACATTTCATTTTATTATTAATTTTATTCTAGTATTATCACACAGTTTTAACTTGTTTGTACATGGAAAAAATTAAAAGGTTAAAATGTACAATTCTTCTAGTATCACATATAATTACAGTTTATATTGCATGCGTAAAAAAAAGGTTCAAATCTAAAATTCTAAGTTATTTGTCATCTAAAACACTGTTAAGAATGGTAATTTTCAATTAATAATACATTTCATGAGGTGGTTCAAGTAACATTTTAACAAACGTAAACATCTGTTAAAGCTATGAATATTAATGGACGGTCTGTAGAAAGGGTTGGGAACAAATGAATTCCTTTCTTGGGTGAAGTGTTTACTTTCCATTCTTCACTTCGTCTCTTTGATTTGAAAGACACTATTTTTGAGTTTATTCAAACAATAATATCACGTAGTTTTAATACATTATTGCTGTTGTTTTTATGTCTAATTGTCTATAGATGCCTTGTTTTGTAAAGGTCAAACTGGAAACTTTTGAAGAATTTGAAGGAAAATACCTGCCTTCTGTACAACTGCCAAATACATTAGTCGTGAAACTTCCCGTAACTTTTATAGGTACAATTTATAATGGTATAAAACAACCATTAAAAGTGACAAAACGTAAACGAACAAACCAAATATCTAAACTCAAGCTCTTAATACACCCAGTTGTTTGTGTTTTGTACAATTTACATGACCTTGTTGGAATAAAGTGTACAGTTTTGAGCTTAAACAGAACAACTTATAAATACGATTACTTGCAATTCAATTAATATTAGTCGTATATCATTCAAAGTTTCCTAAGTTCAACTTTAATTATGGAACAAGGCATCTTTGAACAGAACTTAGACATAAAAACAAGCAATAATGTAACTATGTAAAAACTTATTATACAAATATTATTGTTTGAACCATCTTAAAAATATTGTCTTTCAAATCAAAGAGACGAAAGGAAGAATGGAAAGTAAACACTTCATCCAAGAAAGGAATTGATTTGTGCACCAACCCTTTTCTTACAGACCTTCCATTATTATTCATAGCTTTAACAGTTGTTTACGTTTGGAAATTTCATCTGAACCACCTTACATAGAAATAGTGGCGTGCTTGAGAACTCTTTCAAAACTGTTGCAGATTTTATAGACATGTAATCTATCAAATTAGGCTGCGAAAGATTACATGTAACTAAACAATGCTTGCATTGTAAAAATGATTTTACATAGACCGATCAAATACAACGTACAATACAAAATCAGCCACTTTCTTTCTCAGTAAAAGACCTGTAGCCTCCATGGATCTAGCCAGTAAAGTGGAAGTGTCCATATTGATCAGAAACTTTCAAGAGAAATATCAAACGACCCACATTGAAGTCCAACTTATTGGGAGTCTCTTGAGAACCTGGTCGATCCAAATGAATATCTATACAGGGTGTCACAAAAATGGGTAGCACGTTTACCACTATGCAGAACCGGATTTTACATACAAAAGTAAGTCGAAAATGTGGAGTAAAATGTTTTTGATTTCGGCTTAATTTAGCCGTAATCCGCCGTTTTGTAATTTTTTGAAAATAATTAATAATTAAAAAAATCTTTGAGATATTTTTGTGAAACTTGGTATAAACCTTAACCGTTTTCCTAATCACATTTCCGAAGTTTTGTTTATCTAACCTATCAAACTTAAAAATTTAATAAAGTCAAATGTAATCAAATTAGAATTTGACTTTGAACAATTTAAATGGCCGCCAATTTAAAGTTTAATTAGCTAGATAAAAAAAATTCATAAAATGTTATTAGGAAATCAGTTAAGGTTTATAACTAGTTTCACAACAATATCTCAAAGGGTTTCCTAAATATTAGTTATTTTCACAAATTTACCTAATGGCGGATTAAACTAAGCCGAAATAAAAAAGATTTTCTCCACATTTTCGACTTGCATGTGTATAAATTCAGCATAATGCTACATTTTTGAAACATGAAAATTAAGCTACAATGAAGCACCTTGGGTTTGGCTGAAGCTCTCAAGGAATGTTAAATATTGGACAAGCAATCTGCTGGACACTGTCAACTCAGGTGTTGATAATAGATACTTTAATCTTGTATTCATGTCATCATCAGACAAAGTGTAGCACAGTCAGCTGTTACTGTATGTCCTACTTGAACCTACTTAACACAATGAGTCTCTTATGAGCAACATTTAACTCACGAGCAACAAAGAACAAGTACCATGAGTGAGGCAAACTGCTATTTTGGTAGTCAACTTATTAGAGAATTCCTTTTGGAAAATGAGATATTCATACCGTCAGCATGGTAAGACCCAGACCCGGGACCATGAAATGAGCACCAATCCTGACTCACTGAACACGTTTTGAGCATTTTTAACAAACTTTATATAGATATGTATATACACTCTAGAGGTTGCATTTTGTGTCCAGTTATGATGCAATATGGTACAAATGTTTCCTTTGTAAATATCTCAGTCGAATTCGTTATTTAACGAAATCGGACTACCTGAATCCCCCTTTTGGTTGGAGTTTTTATCAAAAGAGGGTTTCAATTATTTAAAACAGTAAATATTATTACAGTTTGATGATATTTAAAATAAAATTACAAATGTAATTTCAAAAGTATTTACACATATACAAGAAATTATTATGATTTATTGAGTTGTTTCAAAATGGCGGCCTAAACGATTTTTGCTATAATAGCTTTGTAGGTAGTCAATTTTAGTAACATTTGAAGTATGTTTTCCCCCATGATATGTAGAAGAACGCATTAAAAGGCCACTTAATTCTGAGATTAAAAGACGAAGCTAGGTTATGAGCGTAGCGAACAGCCTCGTATCTGTATGGTAACAGGGCAATTCGCTTCACTTTGGCGAGTAATGCTTTAGTGCTTAGCTGCGTGTCGGCCTGGTTCTTTGCCTTCTTTCTGATGTAACTTAGTAGTTTTTCAGAGAATTTTGACAATTCTGATCTTAGCAGGATCGTGATTAAAAATGTATTAAATTAAATTGAGCCGAAATTTCTTCAGCGCCTTTTGGTTAACTTAGTTGTAGTCTTCAAAGCTATTATAGCTTGTTACTGAATTTTAAAATAGGCAATTGATAATCCTGGTGGTTGTTTATTTTTGAAAATAACCTGTAAATAAAATTCCAAAACACTGTGCATAAAACACTACAAACCAGTGATAATCTCTGCCATGGATTTCTCCAAATCAGACACTTACAGTAGATTGAGAGGCTTACAGTTGGCGCCTTGGTCAGGGCACTGTTTACCCAATAACTCAATTGGAAACACGTCGATGCGTAGCACTTCCGGCAAAACAAACATTTGGAATATTGCAGAGAGTTTTCAATCTAGTTAATATGACCAGTTTAGCCAATACTTTTACACACAAGAGTAACTAATATACGACCTGATGTTGATATCACTGAAACTAGCGAACTATGGAAATCGAGTTTTACTGTATTTAGAAAACACCAATACTATAACCGTCTCATGTGCGAGGGTATAACATCACTGTATATGTTTATTAATCACAGTTGCTACTCCAGATATTATCTTGTATGTTCATTAAGTACAAATGTATGTACTCATGTGTACCGGGTGTCCACAAAGTCCTTGACGGATAAAAAAGTATATTACTACGGGTTTCCGCTGGTAATAGTAGATGTTTTATACATCATTAAACAGCTGATTTCTTAAAGCTTTGCTTAAATAAATTGGTAGCATTTGAATTCTAATCCATTTGTTAATTAAACAACAACTAATGATTCATTGATAAATCTTCAAAATGACAACAGAACAAGAAAAGGTTCAACTTGTTTTTTGGTGCCATGAATCCAACTCTCCAATAACAGTTCAAAGACTTTTCAGAAGACGATTTAGAATAGATCCACCAGCCATTAATACCATCAAAAGTAGTTTTGGGTAGTTTTTCAACAAGATGGGGTGCCACCGCATTGGTCGACACAAGTTAGAGACTATCTAGACGAAACCTTTCCCAACCGTTGGATTGGCCGAGGTGGACCGACTTCCTGGCCTCCCCTCCCCTGACATCACACCCATGGACGTTTTCTTTTGGAGCTACATAAAAGATATTGTGTATGCTTCTCCTATTCCAGTCATGCTCACTTTAAGAACGATACTCACTGAAGCAATGTTGACAGTAACAAGAGACATGTTTTCCATTTTAAAAACATATGTTTTTTCTATTGTATTGTTTACAAACTAATGTGAATAAAAGGAATGAATGTTGTAAAAGTGCAAAAGTATTTCTCTTAATCTTTTAATAATAACAAAATGCCAGCTACAAAAAAGGTATAAATAATCTATTAAGTAATTATCTTCCCTACACTTTTGGTAAACAACTAACTGATGATGCCTTGACCGGCAAAAGCGCTCTTGAAATTAAATTTTACGAAACTTTTAAAAGTGAATAATTATTTAAAGAGACATGTTATCGAACACTTGAAGAGACATAGAATATCGCACGTGGAGGTCTTCTGATAATGATTTATATGTAATTAAAAGTTTATGTATCATTTTATCATGTAAATAAAAGAGCAAATGTCTGACATCATAAGTTTTAATTTTATACCATTTTATAATCCGTCAAGAACTTTATGGACAGATCGATATGGCAGTTACAGTTGCGGTATTTACAGTTGGATATTGTATAGCAAAATTGTGAGTATATAAATTGTAATTAAATCTAACAAAAAGACGTTGAAACAGGAAAAAATTATATTTGAACCAAGGGCAAACCCTATTAGTTACATAGCGATTACAGTGATAAGTTGATAGAGAATAAGAATTAATAATAGGTAATCCTTCGAAGTTGTTATTGAACGTTGAAAGTTGTATTTGGAAGACATTTAGAATAATATGTTGATAGACTATCAGAAAACTGCTTTAGAAAATAGGATTACAAACAACGCTGCCGAACAAAGAACAATGTGCTCTAAGTTGAAATATATAAGTTTGCAATATATACATGTTTAAAAAAATCTAAATTCCATCAAACTCTTTTTTGCATTCTATTCAGTACATTTGTGTTAATATTAATAGAGAATATATGTTTTATGTTTACGTGTGCATGATATGTTAAAAAATATATGAAGGTTAAACAAATTTCAATTTTGAAATGTAATAATTCAACATATATGAAGTCGTTCTTTGCCGAGCACCTGCAGAAAGCCGAGTATGAAATAGTAATATTCGAATATGACAAATAATATGAACAGTTAAAAAGACAATTTATAAAGACACTTTCAAATTCTGAAAGTTTTGAAACGGTTACTTTCATTAAACTAAAGGGCTTTATACGGAGCCTGGCCAAAGCTTGTTACGAAGGGACTGTGATCGGCTTTCGAACTGTAAACCGAGACTAAAGTAATCTTTTCTTGGATTTGTTTAGTGATTAAAATTACTCTTTAGATCCCTATGTAGTAGTAGCTTATTGCTGTATGTTTTAAAATAACAACTCTTATATTGAGTAATATTATGACGGTGGGTATCCCAAAAGTAATGTTCCAATCTTTTGGACTAAGTATTCGAATGGGCCAAATAAAAAGGGAAAAGCTGGAATTACAATTTCTCCAAACAATTTTGAATAGAGGATGTTAAATAGAAAAGCATGAACAACAACCCGTTTTATTCTTTTATTACTATTTCCACTGACCTGTTAACAGAATTAAAAAAAAAATTATTATGCTTTTGTATTTAAAAGAAATTTTTTTTGAATCACATATTTTGTGACTAAATACTGTATACTATTTCGACCATTTTACTTATTTTCAATGGAGTTACAAGTTTCCAGCAGGAATTGACATGTGTTTAATTTAACGTTCACTAAAAAGTATGATAAAACACCAACTTAACATGTAATTGGATAAAGTTGGTAATTTTTCCAAAAGAAAACCAAGACTTAAACAGTGTTTAGAGGTACCTTATATAAATTATAACATAGTTATTATACTTATAATGACTTCACTTATAAGTGAAGAAACGAAATGGGGACTGGTGGGTAAAGCGTTCACAAAGACATTTTAATTCACAATATTGTTTGTTTAATGTAATCCGTAACATTATTCCGAAGTTTAATTATGGCACACCCTGTTTATTAAGTACTATAATCTATATTTTATGAAAAAAGGCCAAAATAGGTCTATTAGTTTTATAAAGGATTGAGCTGTCATTGAAGTGTGGTACAGTTGCAAGCTAATTTGGAAGAATTAAATATGTGCTAATATCAAGCAATCAAACAAATAATAGTTCTTGTTTTTTTAGTCAAGAGCTTTGTAATGAAATAACCACCTAAAGCTATGGTTTCTAAAGTTCACCGCTATATTACGGCCGTAATGTTAGCGGTGAACATAACCGTGACGGTTGACGTAACACAATATTTGAACAGATTTTGACAAAATAACTTTTTGACATGTTGTTTATTTTAGTTGTCAAAGTTTATTTACGTATTTAGTAATGAACAAGCTAGACTTTTGTTTACAAAACTAATTTTGTCATCTGGCGAGAAAACCTTTAACTAATTTTACCGCTACTTTACGTCCACCGTTTTCTAGGAAACCACTCTCATCTGATTGTATTGAAAACAAAACTCACCGTCATATTACGGCCGTTATGTAGCGTTCACCTTTTTCTAGGAAACCATAGCTTTAGAGTACATAAAGCCTGTGTTTTCAATAGTAACAGCTGTGGTCTATGTGGAGTAAACAAGCAAGATATTGAGCTACAAATATTGGCAACCCACCAACAGCTGTAGTAGAGAGCAAACGGATTGAATAAACTCCTCAATGCAGTATGATGCACTTTACTTCTTATAACGGGGTGCTTTATACGTGTTTAGGTGGTTAATAAATCCTAAGAATTCGTGCGTTTTTTACATTTATACAAAGACACAGCCACAAGTTATACCGTGAATTCTAGTGATTATCTTGTAACCTGGGATAATAGTTTACACTGGAAGGGGACATTTGGGTGCGTTTCCCCCAAAATGGGATTTTATTCAAACCTACCTGTATTTATGATCTTTTATTGATTTAACTTAGCGTGAAGCTAATGAAACCGTACCTAATAGTTGTTTTAAAAGCCAAGAAAATGTAATAGTTGCAAAAGTGTTTTGCATCTATTTAGGTCTATCTAAATGTATTTGTTGTAGTACGCATGTATAGCACCGTGCCATATTTTATAAATCATTACTGAAATACAACCAAAAATACATGTAAAACATACCCTTAACCTCTTTTTTCAGAAGTAAACGTCGATTTTGCTGTTAAACGAACAGAACAAACAAATTTACAAGAGACACATTTGTAACAAATTTTGTAAAAATCCAACCAAATACGTGACTCTACGAACTTTGTTAACATTTCCAAATCCATAAACTTTTATTTTGTCCTCAGTGAGATTATATTTTAGATAAACACAGAATAAACCTGGATCAGGCTTGTATTTAAGGCCAGGTGGAAGTTTGTGATGGCTAAATCTTTTCCAATGCAATAGCGTTGAGTTAAGGGTTTCTTTGTCAAAGGGGCAATTCCATTTTCACTCCTTAGGCGATATTCACCTTTCCTGTGAATTTGAAAACCGGTGCTTTACTAACCGTAAACTGTCACTCGTCGCATTTTAGTACATTTTCCTTTGCTAAAATATTGTATGTACTTAAAATATAAATTTCAGGTTGCTAAATATATAAATAAATAAATATAGCTGTCATTTCATAGCACTAAACTGAAAAGTTTGAAATTACTAGTGAGATATTAAACATTTTATTGTCACAGTAAAAGATTATTTGCGTTGACAAAACTATTAACAAAAACAAACACAAAAGGTAATCTACTGTGGTAAAGCCAATGTTAACAAATGAGGGCCTAATTGTTACTGTTAAAACTGGTTAAAAGCGCCAAAAGAATTTAGGAAGTCGTCTATAGTATAATACGCCTGTTTAACTAGAAATTCTTTTAAACGTTAAAATTTGAATTAAATTTTTTTAGCTTTAAATTGTCAGGAAGACTGTTGAACAACTTTATTCCCATGTACCGAGGAAGATTTTCAAACATTTTGAGTCGGTGATATTCATTTCTAAATTGATAATTTTGCCCTGTATGATAACAGTGAATGTCAGCTCCTGACATCTTATCACATTTATTTAAACAAAATAAAATAGTTTCATAAACATAAACACTAGGTAAAGTCATAATTTTTAAATTTTGAATACATCTTGGCAGGACTCACGAAATTTTGCTTTGGCTATTATTCTAATGGCTTTCTTTTGCAAAATGAAGAGCCGCATTAATCTAAATTCAGAGCAAGCTCCCCAAAGTGCAATAACATATGACAAATGACATTGAATTAAGCCATAATACGTTATTTTCAGTACATCATTTGTACACTAGCTCGATAAGTGTCCGATAAGGTAGATTCCAGTGGAAACTTTCCTACAGACGTAATCAATATGCTCATCCCAAGATAGTCTACTGTCAACATAGATACCAAGAAATTTGGTGCTTTTGACTTCTTCAAGTAGTATGTCTTCAATTAACACCGACGGTTGATATTGATGTAAGTCAGTTTTATTCAACTGAAAGCTTAAAAAACAAGATTTACTAAAGTTCGTATGTAAATTTAAGTTTTGGTAATACTGTACACATAAATTTACTTGTTGAAAGCTTAACTCTCGTCAAAAATTTTGCTGAGACCGTTAGAGTTGTATTATCAGCGTATAATATGACTTTTTCGGGTTTAAGATTTACTGATTATGGGGTCTTCCTTTTTGCTTAATACCTCTAGGCTCGATGTTTTAGATAGTACGTGATAATGTGCTAAATTACCGAAACTGGTGTGTATGTTTACATTATATGTATCCATGTTACTTCTCATTTTTCAGTTTCCAAACAGACGAATTAGAAAATTTCAAAAAAATCTTTTTCCTTACCACCGAAATTGTAAAAGTTTTACTTAAAGACACTATTAATTTATAGTTAACAGGGCCACAGGACGTTTAGACATCTTAGCGATAAAAACAAGCCCCTATATTATAATACAATATTTAATTGGTGTCTGTTAAAAAAGAGAAGAACTCTGTTTATGTTATACTTCCGCTAATTGAAATGGCTTCCAGCGAGCAAACAAGAAATGTTAAGACATTATGAGCAACTGAGTTTTCATGTTTAGATGTAATGAATCATACCCCACGGTATAATAGAGTAACTAAGAAAGAACCTGTACAACAAACATCCTTGTATCTGAGTATGCTTCTTTGTTTCAACTAAACCTGTTTTGTGCCTTTTAACAAAATTAATAATTTAGTGGCATTTTGTTTATGGATTAGCAATAGTTATATTAATTTACTTCAGGTATTGATTATATAGATTAATATTGGTGTACTCGTAACTGGGTAGGAACTATTATATTTATCTATAAAGTACAGTCTTACTCCTTGATTATTTTTTTTCTGTGCAATAATTGTATTATTGTTAATAAAATTAAATTTTAAATTGACTCTTGGTATCAGTTAAATAGTATGTTAATAAGTATAGTAAAATTGTACGTCCGACAACTTTGTAAATTTTGTTCATAACTAGTATTTTGCTGAAAAATACTTAATTTCCAAAAAACTTAAATAAACAATAAACTGGCCAATGGTGAGGCACAGAGCTAACATGCAAAACCTTAGGGACATGCCACATCACCTTTTAGAATTAAAGATTAAAATAAAAATAACTCAAAAAGATAGTTTGGGCTGTTTTTTGGTAAACTAGTCGTATGTTTGAAAGGCCGTTTCTATACGGCTGAAACGAAAAGAACAACTTAAATTATGTAGGTAAGACCATAATGCTAAGTTTCTTCAAATATTCCAATTGCCCTTGTCTACACTGACAAACGATCATGTAACCTTTTTTGCCATATTCAAGGACTAGGATTCACTAATATCTTCATTAGGGATTTAATTCATTGTGTAAAATATGCCTCCACGATGAAAACCTCTGTTTTTTAAAGACTGGTTAATGACGTTTTGTATCTCAAGGTATGTGAGGTTTCTGAGGTTAAAACATTATTAAGGACCTTTTTCCATTTTTTGAGTGAACAAAAGTATACCAAGTTCGGGATTTGGAATCTAACCCTGTCTTCAGATGAATATAAATTTAAACACAACACAAAACATTAGAAAATGAGCTAGCATAAAAAGTAATCAGTGCCAGCTGACCAGTAACCGAGCCCCGAATAGCCTTGACTTTTCCCCTAAACTTACAATTACAGCCGTGAATCACACTGACCAACTGTAACAGAGAACACAGAGGTACCTAATTATGCACAGCCGGCTAATTTAGGGAAAACTCTTCAGGGTTTGGATAGGCCTAGTTGAATCAGGTTTTACTAACAAATAAGTTAAAACGGCTAACAAAGCTTTAGAAAAATCCCTTAAGTGATAGTATTTGTTGTTGGTATTGTTCTCTTTTGTTTGTACTCAAAAACGATGGAAACCTCCTTAATAGTATTTTAACCTCAGAAACTATACCATCGTCAACAACAAACTTCAAATGACAAAGGACGTGAGGTTTGTATGGGTTTAAGCACCCAGCATCATAAATTAGAGATTTATTTTCGAGTCGTAAACCTGCACACTCTGAGAGGCAATATTGTTTTACGACTTTGCTTGTTTTGTTGCTTTACTTAAAAGCTACCTAAGCAACACTAGTTTTCCAATCATATTTTAGAACTGTTTCTATCCAAATATTTTATGTATAATAATTGTACGCTATCAGCATTACTTTGTTTAGCAAATTGGAACCTTTCACATGTCGAAGTTTTTTGTTTGTCTATAGTAAATAAAGAGAACATTTCTTTATGAAACAAAATACTATAATTCAACTGAAACCACTACCCTTTTAGGTAGAAACAGTTTTACGCTTTTAAAATGGCCTGCGTCCGTGGCTCAGTGGGTAGAGTCACGGCTTACAAAGCGCAATGTCGCGGGTTCGATTCCCGGCGCAGGCACAAGGTTTGACCGCTTTCCCTAAAAGCGTTTTGTGTTGCCCACAAACTTTAGGTTAACAAACTGATTTAAAAATGCCACTGACGAAGACAGAAAAAAAATGTCTCCTTGAAAGGAACTGGTGTTTCTAGGAAAAATAGAGTTTTTTCGTAAATAATTGTTTTATTTATTTAATATGAAAAGGTCGTGCTTTGCTAAATAGTTTAAAAGTCAGAAGTATTTATTTTGTGAAGTAGAAACTTGACTGTTATTGGTGCTTAGTTTACTGGCTTTTACTGGTGGGTCAGAATTAAAATTGTTCTAAAGACAGGAAAGTTTGTCGCAAATTAGTGGTTAGTTAAACCGCCTAGTTCATTGTTCAAAGAGTATGTTCAACCATAGAACAAGAAAATACGAGCGGAGAAATTAAGGTAACATCAAACAGCACTAATTCTACATAATATCGCTAATTTTTGGTCAATGTTGCCTGCGTCTTATTGGGAAATAGGCGCATAGATGCCACATGGTTGCGGCAGCAAAATCAACATAGTTCGGCAGCCCAAGCACAGATAACGCTGCGAGCGCTGCCATCTATCATCGTCTTTCTCCCCCCTCGGCTCCACATGTTCTAGTTTGTCCAATATCGACCACCTAAATGTGACCAAATCGTGCGATTTTGAGAACGGTCAAACTTGCGCGTGTGTCAGCGGCTCTACTTGAGACTCTTCCCTCGCAGCGCTATTTGCGCTTAGGCTGCCGCAACTATGTTGATTTTGCTGCCTCAGCCATGGGGCATCCATGCAAAATCTACTTACTATGACATTATCTTTGGTTTAAACTGTGTAATGATTATCTCAGTGAAGCCTAACTTGTCAAGTGTCGGCTTGAAGACTTCCGTTCAGTTTCCTGCCAACTTTGCACTTCTCGACTCTTGCTTGTTATCTATCGAAAAGGTAAAGTTGATTTGTTAGTCAAATTTTATTGTAATACTTTATTTCTTCAAAAGACTTTCCTGACTGTTTTTAACAACTTATACATGCTGATTTACTATTTTATATCAATGAACCATTTTATCTATAAGTCACATTATTAAAATACTGTGTTAAGGTCAAAGGTGAAGCCACTGGTTATGTATGTGTAAAGTTGTTCGGGGAGGAGAGCTGTACACATGGTTTAAATGACGCAGCAATGCTTTAGATTTCCCTAAACGCTACCGTGGCTTTGACTTCGCTCCTCTGCTATTCAGTTTATATGCATTGTTGAATCTGACAACAACTTATGATGCATCTGTTTGTGTTTCATTCACAAATGACAAAATTGAGTTCCAAAATTTAGACGACTTACAGAAATGTTGTAAGATTTAGTTTTTAGACATTCTTAAAAGAACAAGATTAGATTATGTTATATTTCAATTTGTACTTTTCAACTTATCATTCAAACTAACTTTTCAGCCCTTATTCCCCACGCAATGTCTTAGCAAAGTTAGGATAACAAAGTAATATTCTTTATCGAAAACTGTATTTTACCAGTGGTGAAGTTAAGGTTGTCCCTTTCTCACTTCTACATTACAATTCTTAAAAAAATACTGCCCAGCAGTAGTTTTAATTCGATATATAACAAAACAAACTCATCTCAAGAACATTACTCCCCTCCAGAAAATGCATTAAATATCACGCAAATAAACAATATTCCAAAAATCAAATCACTTCACACTTGCTTTTACACATATTCAATCAACCCGTAATATGCACATAATCTTTGTATAATTGTGAGAATTACTATAATTTAAAAGTGTTGGAAATACGGTAGGTTTTACTTGAAATATTTACACACCGTTTAACCAACAATCCCATCGAGACCGAGGGAATTGGCACGTTTGAAGTGGTTTGTTGACAGAATGTAACCGTAGGAGGTTTCCACTTGAAAACACCTGGGCAGAAAAGCTCAACATCCATTTTTGTGTGTTTTTATTAACTATTTTTTAGTTCTTACGTTAACGGAATTTTTTGTGTGTAACTTAATTTAGGGTTTATGGGCATCACAAAACGCTTTTTGGAAAGCGGTCCAAATCTTTATGCCTGGACCGGGAATCTACCCACTGAGCCATGAACGTAGGCAAATATATTGGTACGATTTTCTATCCTCATTTTCCCTGCACCAGTTATAGAGAAATTCTGGTGTATTTTTCATATACAAATTTGTTTTTAATATACGTAAAAGCGTACTAAAGTTGTAGTTTTATTCGTAGAAAGATAAAGGTTTTGTGACTATTTTACTTCCTATAGAGAAAATGTACCTTTTTGATGATCTTTAAGTTGCAGGGACATTAAGTAGCTATTTCCACGAGTTTGTATTTTAATTTTAACAGTGCATTGTTACGACAGCTTTATATTTATTTCACACAATACAAACCAGACTACTGGGTTCAAACCCTTGTTTACTTGGAGTTCCTTTAAAATATTAAACACTTAAATTAAGATGTGTTAAATTAAAACATCTAAATTAAAAATTGTCTTTGTTAACAATGGAACTTCATTTATATAGAGCCCTAGGGAATACGCGCGCAATTTCTTTCTTAAAAACAAACAAAGGGCTAACGGAAAGAAACTTCTAGATAACTTTTGACAAATTTTACAGAAGTGCGTTTTAAGGTCTAAATATTTAATACACCCTTAGGTGGAACAGCCAAAACATGTTAATACATAGGAAATTGGTTTTGCACTACATGAAATTAAAAAAGAAATCTACAAGTATAGTCTATTTTCCAAAAACGTAAATTTTTAAGGTGTAACTACAATACCCGATATCACAGAACAGGCTTAGTTCATGGACTTGACCTGTTTTTACTGAAAAAAGACGCCAACATTGTGGTCTGAGTATGTTGTTTCCGATACAAACTGTAGATTGACCCTGGTGTAACCAATACCTGATGGACTGAGCTGGTTTTTTCCCTTTGGTGAAAAGTTTTATTTAATTTTCCTCTAGCTTGTTTTCAAATTAGCACTTCCGTATTAAAAGTCGATAAAATCCAAAGTAAAAAATTTTTTCCTTTATCCCTTCAAGTGCGTCACGAAGCAGTTTTTGGAACCCCAAACACTATCTCTACAGTCATGTGTGAATCGGTAAACAGAAGCTTAAAAGAACAAGAAACACTATAAGGGAAAATGTTGTTCTCTACAGGTCAAGTTAAAATGTTTGACACCACCTTTGTAAATGTTCTCAATAGCGATCCATATTCACAAAGCTTTGAACCCTACACTCTATTCTACAACCAATTTCACCTTTTGTGTCAAAAAGATGATCCGTTTACATTCTCTGACAGTAATGTTTCCACACGCGTTTCACGACCGGATGTTTGAAATACAAAGTAAAGGTAAAAGGTGAAGTTTGTCTTGTTAAACGAGGCGAAGTTAGGATTACAAAAGTCTCTCTACCACTCAACCTCGACCTTTACCTAGCTTTTATATACAGATGTATACAGGGTGTCACAAAATGTGTAGCGCACTTTGCAGAACCGGATTCTACATACAAAAAAGTCAAAAATGTCTAGTTATTTTTTTTCGAATTAGTTTGGCACACATTTTGTGAAACGTGGTATAAAGCTTAACTGTTTTACTGATAACACTATCCAAAAATCATTGTTATCTAACTAATCAAACTTCAAAGTGGCGGCTATTTAAAAATCTCAATGTCAAAATTAATGTAATCCAAGTAAAACGTCGTGTCTTCTCAGTAACAATTAAAAACGTCCACAATAATATTTCAATATTCAAATAGTTCACGTGTAACAATCATTTACAAAGAATACTTAAGACTTTGCAGGATTAGTCTAATGAATATACTATACTAATCAGAAGTGAGAATTAATCATACTACGTAACTGATGACGCATATTCAGGATAAGCTTTTGCAAAGCAGGCTTTAAGAAATGATTTTACGTGTAACTTTGTTTTAAGTACTCCACACATTGTTGATTGTAATGTTTATTTGGGTGTTACTGAATTTCCGTTGGGTAAATTCAATAGAAATTCATTTTGTTGAAATTCTGTTACCGTTAAACAAAGTAAAGTTTCATCAAATACTCAAACAGGGAATTAAGTAGGTTCATAGAGTATCTTGAAAACATCATGTATAAAACCGTGCGGTTGCTTGCAGCATTTTACATAATACAAAAGTTTCCGAGTTCAATCTTAGATTCTCTGTACTGAAAGTGTTGCAAAACGTTCACGACAAATTAGTAGGATTTATTACAGTTTTCTGACGCACACAGCATGGAAATACTACACTAAACTTATTTAAATCAATGATAGTACCGACTTACGGTACTGTGGAAATTTAAACATTATAGAAAAATATTTATGTTGTAAAGGTTCTCTGCGAGGACATTTTCAAGATACACGAAACCTACAATAGATTTTCTTTCAAGACAATTTGCGTGCAGTAGCTTCAAGGATAACATTTTAAAATACAACTTCAAACTATTTTTCAAAGCTTGCTTTTGCAACGTTGCTTTTTCAAAGCAAACATAAAGGCAACGTAACTGTTTAAACCATTTAATATCCATATTTACGCAAACTAATTTATTTTACAAAACTAAATAAAAATACACAACAACAAAAGTCTTTATTCGCACATGGAAAATGTCTAACTACAACAAAGGAAAAGTGTCCAACTGGTTAGTGACATTTAAGTGTCAACAACCAGGCCTACTTGACCTTAAGCAAATGGCAACCCCAACTTTGCACAACACGCACCAGACCTGGGAGCAAACATGTTGTCATACAAGTTGTAGGTTATCAAGTCATGTTGTCGTTGCTCCAAAATTTGCCTTTTGGTTGCAATTTCGGTAATCTTATTAAATGGTTGCTGTTGAACAAATAAACATTACTTCTGAACATTTGTTGGTAGCCTATACCAGGTTTGTTCAAAACAATTACATCTGGTAGAATTATTGTTCGTTAAGTTTTGACGGGGATAAAAGTTATCTAACTTAAAACATATTAATTAAAACATTCTTTTTCTAAGGGCCTGACAAGTTGGTGGCCAAAAAGATATCGTCTGAAAATCTGCCCTTGTACTTGGCCGATATTTTGCATCATAGTGGCAAAACAGTTGCAAATGGCCACAAAATACGAGACCGAAGGCCAAGCGGGTTGTTGGGGCAGCCCCTCAGCGAGCCCTAAGGGTAAGTATATTATGTAAAGGCTGAGCGCGTAAAACTTGTAGGATTTTTACGGTTTACAAAGCATTTAAGTGCTACAAACACACTAAGCTGTTAATGGTCGTGAAAAGGAACTATAACTGTCTAGTACCACTGATTATGCTGTACATATGGCAAATGTAAGCTATAAATCGCAGACTTGACAATAGACGCGCTGGAAACTAGTTAACATAATACCATCAGTCACCAGTATCTTCCTACATTATGTTCTATTCATATCACTATAAATCGGGGAAACAATATTAACCGTTATCTAAATTAAATAATGTTTGCACGTCAGAAGCTCTCTTTTAGTGGAATTTTACAGGTGATTCATCTTGTAATTTCCGTCACCTAGTAGAATAACGCAGAACTAACGTTATGATTTTTATATTGATGTAAAAGTGGAGATAACGTGGGTTAAAACAGGTTTATGAGAACATTTATACGACTTAAAAACTAAAAGTTTTGACTTTAAACTTTCTTTATTGGGTAATACTTTGTCTCTTTCTAGATTATATATGTCTTACGTGATATATGAGACTTTGAAAGCGGTTTTGAAAGAAACGTAGGTTCTGAAGATGTTTTTAAACATAGGTTTTTTTAAACGTAGAAAGTTTTAAGTTTCTTTTTAAACATACAGTATTTAGGGTTTTGACTACAATATTATTGATATTACAGATTATTCAACTAAATGATTATATTAGTGTCTAAAATATACAAAAGTAGACAATATTGGGTTTTCTGTACTTCGAAGATGATGATAGGACATACATGTACACTACAGACTGAGCACGGTGTTAAACCCGCTAAACAAAAATGTGTTTCAAGCATTGACAGTCTGTAGTCATTGTTTTTCAGTCCTGTAGTCGGAAATTTCTATGTTAATCCTTTTGATATCAAAGTAAATTGAATACTCATTGTCAGAACACCACCATAACAAATATCTTGTGTCTTTTTCTGCGCGGTACTCCAGTTTAGACATACACGAGAGGTTCGACCTCTGATTGAAGTATTTTTTTAACTGTACGTTAAAATACAAAGATACGCAAACGTTTATTTATATGTCAGTAGGCGATAAAGAACTTAACAATCTGCTTTAAATTATGTTTAAAGTACAAATTTTAATAAGTCCGGAATAAGAGTGCATTAGAACGAGATGGAATCTTTATGGAAAGCATCGTTAGAAATCTTTACCCCATCTGCGTGTTGGTAGTTACAAAGAGATTAATTTACTTTCCTAAACAGAAACGAGTGTTTGTTAGGGACACATTCTCTCTTCTAAATTTGCCATCCTTTTAAATCAAAACTTGTTTTGTACAAACAAATTAACTTTTGACACAGACTGGTCTCTTTGCTCTTCTAATGTAACGCGCAACACTTTACTCGGATTAAATGCAGATGCTTCTGTATTTTCTCTTACATAGTCATTTATAGTTTTTAAAACTAAACTTAGGAAGTGATAGACTGCAATTTAATGTGTAATGTAATGAAAGATACAAGAATTATCCTTATTTCGTGTACTGTGCTTGCAAATTGCTGATTTAATTAGTGGTGTTTAGTATGATAATGATCTTTAAGATTCTTTTTAGGCATTAATATATCATTTTTCCAAAGGAAATGTACTAAACATCCCATTTCCAGTAGAAAGAATCATGTGTCAAACATAACTTCGAACAGTCACGTCTGGTTCGTTAAAACCAAACAAAACAAGAATCCAGCTTCTATTCATTTCAACAACAGTGTGACGCTTTTCCACTGTCATTTACAAACGGTTAAAAGAGGAAAACTATAGGTTGTCATGCAGATTTTGTTGCTTTAAATAACAATACTTGTCTCCAAAACCCCAGGGTTATTACTATCATGAACACTCATACTTACCATCTTAATCCATACTAAAACTACGTATTATTTCATAACTTTTACTATTACGAGTATTTTATCATTTTTTAGTCAACAGACAAATCGTATTTATCCGTCAATTCCTTATTAAAATAACTTTATCAGCAAATTTAATTCAACTTCGCCCAATGTCAGAAAACGTTCATCCAGTGCATCAAAAAATTGTATGTGTATACAACATAGTATTAATTTATTATATCTTTCTAGTTTGCTTTTAGTTATGGAAAACCCTTGGTCGGAAAGAAATCTGGTTTATTGGAGTTAAGAGAGTAATGAAGTCTAAGGAAACAGATTGTAATTGAATGAAGTAGATTGGAAGTGTATCAAGAACCATGTATCTCTGGGGAGTTGTTTAGTTAGATCGAACTGAGAGACATTCTTGACCTTGTACTACAAAGTCGAGAAATTATTTTATGGCGTGACTATAAAATTAACATCATCACATTTTTTTTTTTTTGAATACATGGTAAACAGCATTTTTAAAATACAGGGTGAGTTTTATGGTCCCCCACTTTAACTTTTGAAAAGGGGATTAAACAAAACTTTTAGGGAATATTTTATAGGATTTTGAGGTTTGTTTTGACGTATTTTGGGTCTTCCACCCCCGCTCAAAATGAGGACCCAAAACTTTTAATTTGCAACCCACCCCTTTGTGGGATTTGAAAAAAGAGAATTTTAATACACATTCAACGACGCAAAGAAAGTTCTTATCTTCACTCGTTTTGTTGTAATACCCACTTAAAGATGACAAGAAATCAGGTTTAAAATGCTAAATATCACATACAAAATGTGTTATAACATCATTTTCTTCAAAACCTTGTGGAATTATGTTATAGGGTCGTGATGTTTCCCTCAAAAAACTTTCGAGAAAAATTTGCTATTAAACAAATGTATGTGAAATGTGGCATTTCAAAGCCGGTTTCTTGCAATCTTTAAACAGGTATTATTACAACACAACGAGTAGAGATGAAAAGTTTTTCTTCGCGTCATTAAATTTGTATTATAATTCCCTTTCTTTTGAGGTGCCACAAAGGGGAGGGAGTGCAATTTAAAAATTTGGAGGCTCACCCCAACGGTTTTTTGACGCAAAGTACGTCAAAACAAACTTCTGAATCCTTTAAAACATTCCCCAAAGGGTTTCAAATGTTTCCTGTTCAAAAGTTAAGGTAATGGGGCATACAAAACTCACCCTGTATATATATTACACAATAAGTGTTGAGCTGAAAAGACGAAGCATGTGTGTTCAGAAGAAACGTAACTGATGATACTGTTCAGCACTGAAACACGATTTGTTTCCTGTCAAGCCTGATTGAGAAATGAATGTTCATAATACGTTCGATTTAATCTTGACTTAGAGATGGCCAGAATCATATTTCCGCTCCACTGGTACACGTATCAAGTCGGAAATTACTTTTTCTTTGGAATTGGGGATCTTTGTTCAGATTGTATACTCCTACTGGTAGCCGATAAATCAGATAACTTTGCTCAAAACATATTACCAAATCACTATTTGAGATGCCGACCACTCTCATGAGGGTATTTGAAGGCAAATCTGTGGTGAAGGATGAGTGAGATGAGTGGTAGTAATGACTTATGAGGTGTAGTCTTGTTACAAACTAAGGCAAACTCTTCCTTAGTAATGAGCTCAAGATTCATTAGATTTCTCAAGATTTCTTTAGTATTACATTCATGCACCTGTCATTAATTAATAGCCCAATGACCAATGGAAATACGGCTTAACGTGACTTAACATACATTTCTTAAACATACAAAAATGCAATTCAAGAACTGTGTTTACAAATTAAACGTTATAACTCATTTACGTTGTAATTTAACATTTTTATTCGGGAGATGTTCGTAAAACAGTATAGCTGTTTTATTAATGTTACTTTACGGATCCGTGGTGTATTGGTATCGCTCCCGTCTCCGGAGATCGATCCCCGCAGCCACCACTTACATATTTTGTAAAGTGACTATATGGTAATGGTAGGTAAACATCGAGGTTACATGGTAGAGAGGACTTAGTAGTCCTAACTTCACTTCGTTAAAACAAGACAAACTTTACCTCTTTTACCTCTTACTCTTTACTGCAAGAGATATACCCGAGATATTAACATGTTGTATTTATGACTTAAATTCAACAGGGTTTGAAATGCTGTAAATTAAATCAACAAAATGAATGATACAATTCCCATTCAGCAAATATTGCTATCGAAAGAGCTAACTTAATGGCTGCAAAGTAAAAACAAATGTGTACAGTTCATACTATTAAGTACTCAGGTATTCACAGACCTCCCTTTCGGAAAACGGTTTTATTTACCTATGTAATACATTAATATACTGTCTATTAATATACTAATATACTTTAGTATTAAATACCCATCACATTTCGGTGTTTTTACCTATTCGTTTTGTGTTAGGGACTAGCATTTAGTTTATTTCTTATTTACGTTTCCTCATTTTACTGTTTTTCTTTCTAATTTGTGTTTTTGACAAGCTATCAATTTTTTAAGATGTAGCGGTATTTTTAAATACTGTTTGGTAAAGTCTAAGGTTAGATCTTAAGTTATCACTAAATACCTATTTGGGATGCAGACCACTCTCATTAGGGTATTTTAAGGAAATATGTGGTGAAGGATGAGTGTGATGAGTGGTAGTAATAGGTTAAAAGGTGTAAGCTTGTTACAAACTAAGTCCGACTCTTCCTTAGAGTGGGTCATTAATTAATAGCCCAACGGCTTAACGTGACTTCCGAACTACGCAAGTGATGGTCTGATAAGTCTAAACGATGGTGGGAGTTGATGCGGGTATCATCAGATGATCACTGAGACTATCCGCTTTAGACCTGATCTGCTTTAGACCTTTATCATATCAAAATCTGACCACCATGAAGCTGGATTACAGATAGCCCAACCTTTAACTGCCCGAAACGTTAGAGTAGCTTTTCTCCAAGTGGCAGGAAAAGCCCGTTTCTTCCTTTTACTAAAACATTAATATACTCCACATTCAAACGCATGTTTAACTGGCTTGTATACAAATTCTAAAATGCAAAACAAATTCGCTCTTATCATGCCAGTGGTACCTTAGCGCTTTGCAAGCCTGGTTTTGAACTTGAGTGACTCTTTGCAGTAAATACGTTGTCAGGGAGTCAGGGAGTAGATACAAGTACGATATTGTGTTGTTGCGTAGAAGCCCAACTAATTGGAGATCACAACTGTAATCTAGGATAACAAATCATTACCAAAACAGAAAGGAAGCCTTGTCATCTCGACCGATTTACCTTTTATTTATGTCAATTATTCGGTGGATTACTGTCATGTTGTATGGCTTTACTTATGGTTATTGTAAATCAGTCATATTTTTGCAATTTCACCATTCAAATTTAGTGATGTTCCGTGGTTTTCACGAGCAGTTAAATTAAAAACCGGTTTCTTTGTAATGTTCTTGTACACATGTACCTTCAAATAATTTCAAAGAATAATGAAAGTGTATTAAATTAATACATTTAATATTTCTACTTAAATACAGTCTTACAGTACATAAAGTACTACAGTGTAAGTGGATGTATCAGGTTTAAAAACGTTGGTACGTCAATAACCAAACATACCTTCAATGTAAATAAAACCGGAAAGTGCTTAAGCCTGATTGGGTATCGTGTTTAGAAAAAAACAAGATGTATTTTTCTGAAATTGCTAAAAACCGTTTATACTTATGTTCCAAACGTTAGAATTTAGTCGTTACTTCAACAAACATTGAAAATAATTTCAAACACTTCCCTTGCAATAACAAGCTATGAATGTCATTCCTATTTTTAACAGGAGTAAGTCTTAACTCTATTTTATGGTTAAGCAAACGGTTTGTAGATCACTCACCCTTAAAGTAGGCTCACATGTATGCCTGGAAAAGATATAATTTATCAATCCAAGAGTTAAAAATTAGAAACAGTGAAATTGTAATATTTAAATTTACCTGTATTTAGCGCATTTCCATATGATATAGAGCTTTTATTTATCTCGCAAAAGAAAAGGACACGTCGTAGAAAGGTGCGGTGACCACAGCCACTTCAAAGGTCGTATTTTGAGTATGATTTTCATGAAACTTAGAACACATGTTCCTTTCGTAAATATATCGGTTAAGTTCATTATCCGGAAAATCGGATTACCGGGCCTTTTGGAGGTTTTGAAAAAGTGGTTTTAATTATTTAAAACAGTAAATTGCATCCAATTTTTATGAAATTTAAAATAATTATGTATTTTTAAAGTAACTATCAATATACTGAAGGTTATGAAAATTCATTGAATGGTTTCAAAATCACAGCCAAAAAGGTGATTTGTCGCTGTAACAACGTCATTAGTAGTCCAATTTCAATACAATTTAAAATACATTTTACCTTCACGATATTTAATAAAACTTGCAGTAAAAGATCACGTAAGTCTGAGGCCGTAGGCCGAAGAGTGCCTGTGAGCGTAGCGAATGAAAGTAACAAATTGCAAAGGAAATTCGATTCAATCATGCAAGCGGCGCTTTAGCGTTTAGCTGCGTGTCGGCCTGGTTTTAATGTTAAGTAAAATGAAGAACTAGGAAAACTGCTGAGTTGTAAGTTTAAAGGGTTTCTTTTGTCATCTGGAAGGGAAGGCTACAGTGTAAACAATGAACCAGCCAACTTATGAATTATGGAACAAGGCCTGCAATAGAAGTGTCTCTACAAGAGACATATCCGTGTATCCTCTGTATTTGTTGAATTCGTTCCATTGTTTCGCCCTGTAAGTATTGGATACCACTAGAATAACAGACATTTTACATGTGATGTTGTATTAACCCATATTCTTTATTTTTCTTGCTTCTCAACTAATATTGTAAACGTTGAAATTTTTCTTATGGACTGTGGCAACCATTTTTTAGCAAAAGCTCATTTTAATGAAAATCGCTGTCTTCAAAACATGATAGCTCATTTTAATGAAAATTGCTGACTTCAAAACATGATTACTGAAGTTTAAATTACTGTATCAAAACATTTATTGACATTTATTTCTCATTGTTATTTGTATCATGACGAAAGGGTGTTCATCACTGGTCCAAACTTTTGACCCTCGGTCATTTAACTTGACCTCGTGTCAAAAAAGTCACTTTAGGACATAGTGATGAATTATGTTGCAAAACATATAATACAAATTAAATGAAACTATTATGTTCAAGTCCCCCATTCTAAAACTGGGTTGAAGGCCCCGATTTCTTTTAAAAACATTCCCCGACGAATTTTCTAAATATTTCCTTGTTCAAAAACTAAGATGAAGGAGGACTCTAAAACCATCTTATATATAATATACCTTACACAAGTGATTTAATGTTTAGAGCTGACAATGTAGAGTTGTTGAGATAAAACTTTGAACAAGGCCGTGTGATACAGCGTTTATTCTACTCTAGTGATTCGCTTGTTAAATTGCCGTTGCGTGCTGGATTAAGGATCAAGGTCTATCTTTGCGTACTGAAATAAACCGTTTTAACACGATACCTGGTAGAATATAGAAGTAAGCAACCAAGCGTTAACAGCTGTTCTGAAATGATGGATTGTTATTCAATCTGATGAAAGGATGTGTGAGGAAATATTTTGACATTTAATACCAAACAACGATATGAACGAGCATATCACTTTAAGGCTTTGTTGTTTCGTTTAAAATATGCTCGTTGTATTGTTACAGCTGTTCAAGAAGCTTTAAAATTATAATTTTATGGGAGGTGAGCTTAGGATTTTAATAATCATTCAATTGCAAAAGAGATAAATTAGTGCGAACATGAACTTTATAAAGGTTTATCTCTATAGAACCAATCTTTGGTTCTACCGATAAAATCTGTGATAAAAGGCTAGTTCTACTGAAAACACTTTGAAGTGACACCAAGGACAATTGTTAGAAGTACATTTCCAATAAAATAACATCGAACCCCCAAGAACCTAGCTTTGCTTTTTTTAAACTAACAAACAGCTATTGCGGACGTGGCTTTTATTGACTTTCGTTTTATTTGTCATTTGAAAGTTTAAACTACTATGACAATATATTTTTGTGCATATCGATACTAGTTTTTCTTTTATAATGTTACACATACAAGCTCATTCGTTAAAACATAGTTAATTTCATTACTTGCATAATACTCAAAGAAGTTAGTTACAATTTAATGCACAATGCACATTTACATTTAAAATACTTACTTCTACGGTTCTAAATGGAGAACTTATGGCTACATTATAATTGCTTTTTGGAATGTGAGAATTATGAGCGTTGGCGATGGGCCAACTATGGGCCAACTATTCTGCAACTATGGGCCACTCTAAAATCTGCGTTTAAGTAAATGTTAGCGTTAAATCAAAGTTGTTCACCATTGACGACGAAATCAGCAGATTTATCGTTTACACGTCAAAAGCTTCACTGCTGAAGTAGCAGATTTTGAAGCATTCTGAATAAGCTTGGTGTGACAACTTTCAACGTTGTAAATACCAAAATAATACGACATTTCATCACTAGGTTCTAAAGTAGAGGCTTTCTGATATGAGCTCAAGCTTAACGTTGAGACGCAGATTATAATCAAAACTACTCAGATGACTAAATTATAATGTTTAGAAGAAACAGCTGTTACACTGATTTACTAATAGGTTCTGTTCAGATAAAAAACAAACCCAATGAAACATTTGATGTACCTAAAACATAAAAATTACCAAAGCGAACCTTCAAGCAAAAGTACAACTTTACTATCAAAACAGCTGTTTTACATCAAACTGATAAAAATCTAAATAACAACAGCTGAGTTGGTAAATGTGTTGCTAGGGGAAAACGTCACCGGCACCCAGCTGTTGTGACAATGTAGATCACAGATAACTTTTGTGTTGTAACATGGCCAACCCACTCATCCACTGTTCTGGGCTAATAGTTTTCAACCCTATATAGTCAGTCACAGGCTTTCAAACACAATTAAGTTGTATTGCTTCTAGGGAAGGATGATTTTGAACATGGAAATGAAACAGCTTGTGTTTTACATGTTATTGAACACAATTTAATGTAGTTCTTCTGTTTCACACCGAGCCAAAACATTATTTAAATTTGCTTGAAATATGTCGGTCGGTCGGTCTAGCTGTGAATTACCTTTTCAGTCACTGTTCGGCTGAAACTGAGATTCTTGCTTTCTGCCATCCTATTGGCCACAGGGATGACAACCGTCCTGTGGAGCAGGAATGCCAATTGTCGATGTTCTTATTGGCTGTGACAATATCATCTCAGCTCTCAGTTTCAGTGCTCAGAAAATTGAAAACCAATATCTAGCTCTCAATATGCATCAGCAATATATTCTTGGAGTTTTGTTTTGGATTTGTCAATGTAATGAGAGTGCAATGAACGTTACAAATCACTCAAAAAGAAACTTTATAACCAAAAACAAAGTGATCACTCATTCTAAATTTAATCTAAAACTTTACGTATACCATCAAAAACAATTTTTGTCCCGAAACTAAACTTAAACTCACCCTTACACCGAGGGCGCATGCGCTCAAATCCACCCTCTCCTCTAAACCCAGCTGGAGTTCAGTACCGTTCTAGCCACCGAGGCGTGAACAGCTCAAACTTGCCCTACCGACAATTTACATTACGTCAACACGTATTTTTAAACTTGTGTCACAGTGTTTTTTAGTTATGTGAATGAATGGTTCAAACTGATGGGATAAGTCATGACTTCCGTGAGATGCGGATCCCAAGTAATGCAGTTTGTATTTAGTTATTGTAGTACATTTTTGAACAGTTGTAAGCAAGTTTTAAATTTTATGACGTGTGATTACTTATTTGATTTGGTAGGGCTGGAATGAAAGTTGTCAATAATTTAATGGGTTACATCAGAATTATTTTGATTTCTCATGGAATATTTTATGAATTTTTTTATATTTTAAATACAAAAAAGGTGCAACATTGTTTGGGATTTATATTTTGGTTTAAGACAAATAACTTCGAGCTTAAAACAACAAGCTTAAAAACTAAGGATCCATTTTTTTTGACTATGGATAAAACGTTATCTTTTCAGCACAAGCTAAAGGCGCACTTTCGTGCTCTGGATAATTTGTTTGTGTTCATTATTACTTTTCACTAAGGAGGGAAAGATCTTTTCGACGATCTGTTTATTGAATGCAATTTATTTGTTTATATAACAATTTACGTTATGAACAAATGTTTCGTTCATTTGTGCCTCTAACATAACGTTTTGATACTCGCTAATCAAAAACAACGCTTAGTGACCTACTTGAAATTGCAGGTGATGGTATCGTGATAAAAAAATACAGGAGATCTTTATTTACTTAAAAAATCAATGTATGATTCCCATGTCAGTTTATTACCTTAATTTATTCCTAGGAGTTTGATACAATTAACTTATTCAGAGATTTCACGTTTTAAAATAGGTAATGATGACTCGTTTCTATTTGATATACTACTATCAACAATTATACTAAAGTTTGTTTTTAATTGGGTTTAAAATTAATTAGTTTACAATATTTAACTCTTAGGCTTTCACGGCTGGTGTCACAACTACCCGCTAGTTCTTCCGGCTCACACCGCGTCAAAACAAACATCATAATTTGCTTGAGATATTTCTGTCTCGCTGTGGAGTACCATCTTCAGTCACTGATTGGCTTAAACTGAGCTACTTGTCATCTCCTGTCCTATTGGTGGCAGGACTGCCAACCGTTTATTAGAGCAGGGATGCCAACGGAACTCTTTTCGATAGTGTCACAGTCAATGAGAACATCGACAGTTGGCATCCCGGCACCAAAAAACGGTTAACAACCCTACCACCAATAGGACAGCAGACAGCATGTGGCTCAGTTTCAGCCAATCAGTGACTCCACAGCAAGACCGAAATATCTCAAGCTAATTATGATGTTTAAACGCGTTGTGAACCGGAAGAATCAGATTATAATTCATAATAACGTATACACACACTTGTCGACACAGCAGACGAGTGTGTTTTTCTTCTAAATATTGAAACTTCAACGCCAATTGAAAGCATGCCACCAGCGTATTGAACAATTGATTACAACTCATTCAAGGAAGAGTTTTACAAACGTAAATAATGGTTAACAATGGCTAGAACAATAACTTATTATTCTCTGTTATAAGCTAACAAAGGCACTTGTTCCTTCCAAATTGCTCATTAAATTCATATTTGAGTTAACTGTCCAGACAAAGGCTCAACGACTGAGGATATAACGAGATCAACTAATTCCGAGGGATCTTCAATACCTTGCCTCTATTGTGCAAGGAAATTGTTAAAATAATTCGTTCATTTTGTTGTTATACATTTCAACTGATGGGTATATAAATGAATCACATCAGTGTAGATGCGACAACAATTTAACTTATAATTAGCAATTGTCAACATTTGTTAATAATAAATACTAAGAGCTAAACCTAATAATTAGGTAAAACTAATCTAATGAGTATGGAAATCTAACACGTAATATTCTTAAAGTTTGAGTTTCACAGTTTTATTTTCGTTTAATAACACAGACGAATTAGCCAACGGAAATTCACTTAAATCACGCCAGGGACACTTAAGCGGCGCCAAGTTGTATGTCGGCCTGGTTACTTTTCAAAACCACTTTTGTCTCGCTTATAGGATTAGAGAAATCAATCATCATGAAAATAGTGCCATTTGATAGCACAAAAGTTCACTTGAACATTTCGTTTCCATCGTTGTTCACAGGGAAGGGACTGGTGACCTCTCAACCTTCAACCTTCAAGACTTTTAACGTGCTCATGGTACAGAACATATTTTGAAATCTGTACCATTCTCACAAATTCTGCAAAGAAAGCATTTGCCAAATTACCGATACACATCAAGTACTCGATTAATTAATTTTACTATCACATCTTTTAATACAATATGTTTAAGGGTAAAACTTATTACCGTTTGCAAAAGTGTGAAAGTCTTCCGATCAAACATCACAACGAAAAACATATAACGTTATTTTTATATTTAATATATTAAATTATAATTTCTACTTTAACTGTCAAACACCGAGAAATACTATACAGTAAATACCACTCAATTGACTCAACTATTTCGTTAGGCACTTTGGCTACATGATCCTAGTGGCAACGTTGTTAGTAGAGAGCTTGTGGTGTAATGAGGTTACTAAGAGGGTTATCCATGAGTACCGAGTGGGTTTTGAACATGCTGGTTAATGGAGAAGTGCCCGTAATGTATTGTGGGGATTTCGGAGGTCACGTTAAGCCGTTGATCCGTTTCCATTGGTCATTAGGGCGTTAATTATGAGTCATTGGGGACCAGTAGGCTCTAGTTTGCAACAAGACTACACCTCACTATCTAAACATCTAACCATCTAAACACTCATCAAACTCACCATTTGTCCCATATTCACCTTATAATAGTGGTCGCTGTCAATATTTAAGTATTAAGTATTTATTAATCAGGGAGTACTTTACAGTCCTACCTTCTCTTCAAGCAAGATAAACTAAAGACATCACCTACAGTGGACTCGTGGTGGATTGGTATCTCCGCAACTCATCACTCCGGTGGCGCCAGTTCGATCCCCGCAGTCACTACTAATAATTTGTTATGTGACGTTGTGGTAACGCTAGGTAAAGGTCTCGGTTGAGTGGTTAAGAGGGGCTTATTGTAGGCCTACAGCACATATTTTGAAATCCGTACCATTCTCACAAATTCTGCAAAGAAAACATTTGCAAATTACCGATACACATCAAGTACTTGATGATTATTTTTACCTTGATACCTTGATGAGAGCAGCCGTTGACCAGTAGACTGGAATGGGCCTTGTCAAAAAAACACATGGCCTTGTTTTGGAACACACGCGCTCACAAAAGGAAACTTTTACTTAACTTATTGGCGGTGTGGCTGGCTTGAACTCTTCTGTTCACCATAAACTCAGTAAGTACAGAAGGTAAACAGAAAGTAAGAGGGCTTTGAAGTTCTAACCATGCCACATTGAACAAGACAAACTTAATCTTTTTAATCCAGTATGGTCTATAATATGTGCTCCCTCTAAGCTCAACTCAACTGTGCTCCCTCTAATTGTATCAACTTTAATTTTGTAAATTAACTTGTATCAGCATTCACGGGCTGATTTGTCTGTGACGTCACATCGACTAGCCAATCACAGCTGTGTGTCAGGCTCTTCAGCCAATCAGAATCCGTCTTCGGGTGCCACGTTTTACGACGCAAATCGTGATTTCTTGCTATTGTCATTCCGCTGTGACCCCACGTCTGTCGGTCGTCTCGTGTCTGATGTTTACGTTTCGAATGGTTTGGTTTGCTCGTAAGCATTAAAAGTCTGTAATGCACATTGTTATTGCTTCGCCGGCTCACAGAGACGCGTGCTCTTTGTAATGCGTTATAAGTTTACATCGTTATAACGATTTTCGAGATATCAGATAAAACCAAAAGTGGTACCTTTAGACACCCTCTCCTCCACCGGCTCAAAGGCTACGGGCGGTGACTTTTGATATGTTGATCTCCTAACTAGTCCAAACAAAGTTCCGAAGTCAAAAATTGAGTTCAAATATTTCCCTCTATATTCTTTCGTTGCCTGGACTAAATGGTTCGAGTCTATCATAGTTTGTAACAAATGCTGAGACTGTGAATGATAATAACTCATCATTGTCCTCCCCTTGTTGTTTCACTAGCTTTAATTGTCTTTCCCCTTGCTGCACTAGCCTTTGTTGAAGTTTTGTTTGCCGTACTCGCCTTCAATTCTGTCGCTTTACTCGCGTTACTTGACTATTTACTTTACTTTATTATTTACTTGACTCTTTCGCAAATTCCCGCATGCCTTTCACATTTCATTTGCTTTTTAGTGTTTTATTGCAACTATATTCTTGTTCAGAACTTTAGTAAGGGCAACATCAAAGTTTGGGTTAATCTATACTTAGACAAACAGAGTAAAGTTTGTCTTGCTAAACGAGGCAAGGTAGCACACTCAACCACAACCTCTAACTTGCGTTACCGTAAAGTCACTTAACGAATAGCTCGTATTAAATGTGGGGATCGAACCTGCGCCACAAGAGTGATGAGCTCCAAAGTCACCCACGATATCAACCTGCCACATATCCTCTAAAAAGGGTATCAGATTTAATGTACTAGAAAGGCATAACAATGTAAACGACTGTAGAGTTTAATATTGTCAGTTGCACATGTGTACGCAAATAAAATGCCGGTGGTTTGAAGTTTAGGTGTAATAAAGTTTCGAACTGTCTAATGTAACCGGAGTTTAATTGCACGTGTTGAGAAGTTCACACTGGATTTACGGCGTTGCAATTTACAAAGTGAAAACTTTAATTTGATACCAACTCCACGTGGTATTTTGCGAAATAACTCTCTGAAAAACAGCACGTGGCGGAAAATGCACGTTCTGTTAAATTGCTAAACAGTTTCTAAAATAGCTCGGGTTAGGTTTTTTTTATATTCAAGGTATTACTTTGTAGAGACCAAAGTTTGATGTCAATGGGTTCACTCTCCAAAATTATACCTGTAATTTTTAAGGCCTTTTCCGCCGCTATTTTTAAATGTCTAGCTCTTATTCTACTTTAAACTCTTTAATTAATTGTTACACATGCCATAGCCGTATTTTGAAGCCATCACTGCCTCCTCGTTGACCGTACTTCTAAATTCGAAAATTGGTTCTTCCCAAGATGAGCATGAACAAACCGCTATTCCATCGTATCTAAACTTTGTTTTCAATAAAATTAAATTTAAAAGTATCACTGTTGGACAACAAAACGTACTGAAGAGAACATAAAGGTGATAAACCGATTGATTGAAGATAATGTGTACGATAATGTATCACAAGAGGTTTCAATTTGCACTGTATGTGCCTCAGGAGACCTCTGCAATGTAGAGTAATAGCCAAAGGTGGAACTAAAATCTCTATTGTGAACATTACAGATTGTGAACACGAGAACTTTATCCCCAAGGAGTGTTTCCAACTGTTTTAACACTGGGAGACCATGACTCACTTGGGATCAGAATGAACAAATGGTTGGACATTTAGCCTACATTGAATACGATGATTTTATTGGAATAATATGGAACTGTGAACTTGAATAAACTAAGATATAGATTTCAAGGGAGCAAACACTTCGGCCCCTGGAGTTTCCCGAAGTTTAGACACAATTAGTAGCGTCTACGAACTTTCGTTTGTCTTGGCCTTCGGCATCAAGAGCTTAACCCTAAGGTCAGGCACAATGTCGCCTCTCTCGGCCTTCGACCTTGGTATTTTACCTAACTCTTACGACTATGTATCTTTCCCTCCGCCTTTGACCTACGTATTTCGCTCATATCGACGAACTTTTCACGTCATCAAGAGCCTTCGGCTTCAGTCACTGGGCCATTACATTCTTATATTCTTTCCTTCTGCCTAGAGACTCAGAGTTTTATTATTGCAACTTTTGTCATTTCCTTCGCCTCAAAATTTCACCAATATCATTAAATTATTCACTTTTTCTCGGCCTTCCAAGGGAAGACATTTGATACATCCTTTAAGCTTACAATATGTCAATAGATAACATTCTTTAGTCTAGCACCACAGTTTACACCTCGCAAACGTAACTGTAATAATAGGTTTCCCTTGAGAATGTCGATGTTCGTAGTCTTATTGATAGTAAGATGTCAATTTTGAGTTTTACTTTTCTTAATAATACCTTGTTTGGTAGCCTGAAGGCTCTGCAGTACATTATTCGTGCTTTAGCATGTCGACCTATAAGTCATCATCGAAGCAATTTATTGTCACTGTTCACCTAACTATAATGACCCATTAGCATTATTCTTCCTGGAGTGAGGTTAAAGGAGTAGGTGGTCCAAGTGTTTCCATTATTTTGTGTTTTATATGTAGAAACACATAAGCACGAAGAATTTTCTGCAGGAAACAATGCATAACTAATTTCAAACAGATCCTAAAACCGCAGTTTAGTTCCATTTACTTTTATATAAATTAAAACGTGAAACAGTAATCTGGGTAAGAGTCAAAAGTCCTTGTAAAAACGTCCTGGAAACAAAATTTACATTGAAATTGAATCGTACACTTTATTTTTCTTATTTTACAATTAACAATTGAACGTCATCGAACCGTTCTTCCTTGTAAAAGATTTGAAACGTTAGTCGTTCAGTAAAAAAACATCCAGTTTTTAGTGCAACTGCGGGATTGGATAAAGTCGGTATTTATGTTGTGTCAGTTTTCGACGTTAATATTGATCTATGCGGTATAATAGCGCATGTGGGTATAACCTGAATAGTTAAACTAGAAAACAACGTGTTACAAACTTAGTTAATTATTGTAAAGTGACATAGTAACATACGATAGTTCACATGAATAACCCATGTGCCCCCCAATATGCCACGTGTCCCTGTATCAAATGACAAACTAGTTTACTTCAATTGAGATTTATTGTTTTGTAAATGGGTTTAAAGTTTTTAAACATAGTTACCCGGTGGATCCGTGGCAGGCTGGTGTCGTGCGTGACTCCGATGGCACGGGTTCAATCCCCGCAGTCACCATTTAAAATTTGTTACGTGACTACGTTGACGCTAGGTAAAGGTCGAGGTTGAGTAGTACAGAGGACATCGTAGTCCTAACTTCGCCTCGTTAAATAAGACAAAATCTATTTAACATCTATACTAATAGTATTTCGGTTAGGGTTGTCCGGAGTGTTGAGATCTCGGAATCTGACTGGGGTAATTCAGAATTGTTAGAATACAATGGTCCTTAGTGTGGAGGGTGGGGAAACGAATAAAATTATATAGATTTTTTATTTTTATGGGGTTTTGAGGTCCCTAATTCCCATGTAATATTTTTTAGTAAATATTTACTAATAAATATCAACGGATTTGTTTGAAACTCGACACATAGTTCCAGTATACATTAACCCAAAGACCTTACTGATTTGGGGGTTCGGGGGCATAATATTTGGATTTGGGAGGCTTAAGAGGGGCAAGAAATAAAAAATCATAAAACCGATGTGGTATCAAAAAAAGGAATATTATGCTGATTTCAAAATATATTGGTTGTCTACCAAATTGTTTGGGGAAGGTAAGGTGTATGGGGGTAAAACATTAAAATGAAATAAGCCATGATATAGGCCGGCGGATGGTGAGTTTTAGCGAGCGAAGGAGCGAGCTCCAGGGGTGTGGAGGCGAAGCCCCTAGCTGGCGCAGCTAGTTTTAGTTATAATCGTTACCGATATTCATAGCCAAATTTTATTACAAGGTCATGGTTTACCCAACAATTTGGTTTTATGTTCCAAAAATCCACTTACGAGAATGATTCAATTTAGGTGACACTTTGTTTACACATTTAAGTTACAGTAAAACATGAATATGTAAAGTTTACAAATTCAATCAGTAAGCCAATGTGGCGGTAAACAACTGTTACATTGACATAAATGTTTATACCAGAGGTCCTCTCCCCAAAAGTTGCAATTCCGGTGAGGTTTTGGGTTTTCAACCTTAAGAGCTGTTTTCTTTCTGAGTTATAGTTACAAGTAAGCAAAGAAAAGCTTTAATTACTAAGGAGTAATAATTTGTATAAGACATTATGAAATAAGTGTCATGTGTATCATTGAACCTTTACAATCGTACATTGATATCAAAGCTAGTCGACCTTATAAGTTGCTACCAGATTGATAAAAGGCAGGTCCTGCCGACACAACAACGCTCTCTGAACACACCACTGAAGAGCTATTAGATTAGTACAGGCTTTTGCTAAGTCTTGGCTCTAGTTGATAATAGTTTAAGGAGATAGTTTCATTGTAAACCCCCGTAAGTTGGGAAAGCTATTACGTTGGTCAAAAATACGGCTCAATCTAGTAGTAGTCCATCTGGCCGTTTCCTGTGGAAAACAAAGCAAAACCAGAAGATTTTCAAAAATTAAAGAATGTTTTAATATTAATTTGTGTTTTTGCCCTTTTTCCCATTTAGACTTTGCTATGAAATTACAGTTTACGATACCTCCATCGTGTAACAGTTGAAACAGACACTATTTAGTCACAAGTACACTCTTCATCTTAGCGAGAAGACGTCGGGGCTAACATTCAACTATATTGGAAAAACGAAAAATCACCAAATACAAAGAGATGAAAGCAAACCGAATGAAATGGGGGATTGTGTTTGGCAAATGGTGTTTCTTGTGTTTAGGTTTCGTCTTCAAATAATCCTGGAGCTTGTATTACTTACTTATTAAAACACTTCTTTTTTGTGTTTGTGAACATTTCAATTCGGGTTTCAGATGGGTTTGTGATGGGGTTCAGATTGGGTTTGTGCAAAAAATCAGATGAGCCAACCAACGGTTATGTAGACTTTAGCAATACGACTGTAATACTCGTACCTACAAAACACTTATGATAGAAGATTTGTGTACTTGGATAGTACCTAAGTTTTAAATACTTAACTTTACTTCAATACTTCTGGCATTTTGCTTGTCCTACAATTGACAGTAAACGTGGTATTTTCAGTTTGATCCTTTATCTGGACAATCGGTAATACAATTAATTACAAATTAAGTATCACCCAGGAATTAACTGTTTCATTTGCACTCACGTATGTTGCTAAACAACAATTAATTAGAAATTAATGATTATCGTTGATTTCTACATTAACTAATTACCACCGTGACAAGTACCTGGCGTAATTAAGCGAGTTCATACCTAACCCATTCAAAAACTCAACATGAGTCATTATAACGACCTATGCTTAGGTTAGGTTAGGTTAGGTTAGGTACCTAGTACCACAATATGTAAATTACCTCAGAATTATAAGCTCTTGTTCATGCGAATGAATGTCACTGTGGTTGTTAAAACTGTCTAAATATTCAGAATGTTTTGCTCTGTGGCCTTGGTTTACCAACTTTTCAATTTTGCAGTCCTCGAGAATGTCAGCAATTTCATTATAAGCTCCTGCGTGTTTTCAATAATTTATACTTTGTAGAATATACTCGTACTTAGCTAGTAATAATCCTTATTTGTAAAACGTTTTACAAGCAAGAGACATTCATTTGCTGGAGACACTTCTAGACGTTAGTAACCATATGTAACCGTAACTTGTCTTTTATTGATTAAATTGTTTATGTAAACTTGTCTAAATTGTTTAATAAATTGTTTAATAAATTGCCACTGCATATAAAAATGAAAATTCGGAACAAAAATTTAAATCATTGTTAACCAAATGTCTTCTAGGACAAGCTTGTTACTCTGTAGCTGAGCTTTTAAACCAATGTTAAAATATTAAAATATTAAATCATACTATATAGATAGCTATACATTTTGAATTGTTTTACTAGTAGTTTAAGTTTTTTGTAAAGATCTAGATTATTTTATTGACTTTTGTAATGCAATGTAAAATTGTCTTCTACAATAAAGAATTTTGAATTATTTTTGATTGAAAATAATTATTATATGAACACTCTGACTGTAAACTTTCTCGCAACAAACACGTTTATAACAAAATAAACGTAAATATGTAACTCTTCAACGCATAAAATTAAGGGTTTGCTCTTTGCGCTCGCTTTTAAACAGTTCACTCGCTGTTTATGTCTAATTCGACTTTTTAATTCTTAACGCTACCTTTCTTGAAGTTTAACTTACGTCTCTTGCATTTATAGATTATTGGTTCAATGTTCTCGCTTTATATGGTGAGCCTAACTATTCAACTTGCTTGCTGTGCTCACCTATCGGTACTCGTATACCAACACTGGCAATCCTCTTAGATTTATGCTGCAGTTTGCTCTAAAATGAAAAAGTGAAAACCACTCCCAAAAAGTGAAAGTCGAGCCACTCTTTAATGAGAGTTGCTGGGTTTCAACACCCAAAAGAGCGAAATTTCACTTTTTCTGAGTGGTTTCACCCCTTCATTTTTAGAGTGTTGGTCTCAAAACTCAAACTATCGCCTTTAAACAAGATACATTTTTCACGTCTTTACAAACTTTACCACATGCATTTTGAACGGGTATATTTACAGATCTGCGGCTATACCCATGTTTTATTATAATGGTGTAAATGTAATTAAAATTGTCAACCTAGTTTTCCTTGAACTTCTCGACAGTATTTTTGTTTCAAGGGAATTAATATCAAACAACATTAAAAAGTCGGGGAGTATTTGCTCACAATACACTTTTAAGCGAGATTTCACACAAATCGACTCATCCCTTAGGTATCTAGATAACTTTGGTCATTTTCTTTTGTTATAGAGGACTTATAGCTCTAAATAAAGGGAAACGCTACTCTGTTACCAGAGCAAACTTGGCGGAATTTAACTTGTAGATATTTAGAGTTGGTGAAAACTTATAAATTATTAGGTGGAATGTACAATTACTTAACGTCATCTCTTGTCACAATGTCTAAAAGTTTTCCTAAAATACAAACGAATTCACACCGCTCAACAAACTATATATCTAGTAAAGGTCGAGGTTTAGTGCCGCTCAATTCATTAGGACATAAATAAAACTCAATTCCAGTGAATAATAATACCAAATAAACCGCAGTTTGTTTCCGCAAGAGAGTTTTCCGATATTGCAGGACAATGTGAGGTGTGAATTGCAATCAATGCTGGAATCATCCTGTTGCTGTTGTTTCGTTTCCCATCCATCTCGTCGTCCATTTATGCACTAAACCGATTCCTAGACACTTTGGAGCTTATGGCGATTTTAGATTGGCTCAGTAGTTGTGTTGCTACATATTTTCAACTTTATTATTTAACATTAATTATTTCAACTTTTTAAGGATCAATGTGGATAAAAACTTACGTGGGATGTTCACATTAACCATGTCTGTAGCAAAGTTTCAAGTAGTTAACATTTATAACATCGCACCTGACAAGTGTACTAAACATCAACAAAACCCGTTCAGGCAAACAAAGCTGGCGGTGAAAGTAGTATTTTCGGCCGCCATCTTGGCCTGACAAAAGTGATTTTGTTGTTGTTTAGTGCACTTGTTGAGGAAGGTATCATCATTGTTTATAATAAGTTTAAAAGAAATCGGTTAGTAAATACAGTTTTTATTCTTGCCCCTTATAAGAAATTCGTTAGGATTCACGCTAGCACTTGTGGCTACGCGTAAATATTTTTAAATAAAATACGTCCATTTGGTAGTTTTGAATTGATTGATATTTTTGCAATCGCAGTGTTTTTAAGAAGTATGGGAGTTGTGGTGAGGCAAGACTGCCGACACGGGACAGAACAGTCAACCTCTCTCAGAGCAGGAACAGTTCACCTCTCTCAGTCTCATCCACTTCTCTCCATCCGTAGTTCTACCGTACTAACCCCCTCACTTTCGTGCGTAATAACTTTCTTGAAACAAATCTTAAACGTTCTAGTTTTAAACATACCTGACGCAAAGCCATAGGCACTACCGTGAATGCTGGCGAATTTGTTGTTACAGGTAAAGTTTACAGCAGAAGTGCTTATTTGACCTCTAACTCGAACTTTATGACTTCTACAAACTGCATTTTGGTCTGGTTTTCATGAAATTTAATGAACCTGTTTCTATTGTAAATGGTAAATTAGTTAATCAGCAAAATCGGTTCACCGGAAATCTCCTCCCTTCCCCAAAATAGTGTTAGCTATAAAAACTGTGTTTATGATCAGATTTTCATGAAAATTGATATAACCACTAATGTTACCACTAATAATGGTTTACCATCGGTTCAACACAAGCAATCGTAGTAATTAATGATATCAACCATATCATGTTTGTCAAGTAGTATCAATAGATCAAGTGCACACTGTTAGCACTAATTGGTGCATCGGGTTTCGTTCACTAATAACTCAGCTGAAGACAAACTGAAGGGTAAAGGATAATATGATCCGTGATCTATTATAATGTTCTAAAACTAGGTTAACAATTTACCTTACCTGCAACAAATAACTACTACTATTAACTATACAACATACAGGTTGCAATAGTACAGGTTTTTTGTTCAACCGCAACCCAATTTTCAAACTTAAGTAAGTCATTCTTTACGAGAGCTTGATGGTCATAAATTATAACATTGTTTTCTTTACTTCAATATCTGTCAGATGGTATGTACTGTTGCAGTAGTATAGTTGTTTTGATTTCCTAATTATTATGAAATAAAATTAATCATGGTTTTAAGCAAAGATCACAGAGTATTTATTGTTGAAGAATAGCCTACTTAAGTAACAAGATAATTGGGGGTTAAATGGGGTTTATAGATGTTCATTTAAAAAAACCCGAAAATTCACAGATTTGTTAAACATTTTAACGAAACAGGTTGTGTAGGGAACAGAAAACATAATAGAAGGCGGACTGTACTGAATGAAGTGATAGAGGATTGTAGGGTTAGTTAAGGAAATTTCCTAAAATATCTTAAAGATTTTAAACATCAAAAGCAAACAGTTTACTCACACCTGGATACTTGATGTACGAGAACGCTTCTTGACACAAAGAAAATGATCTCGTTCTTAAGTATTCTTCAAAAGTTTAATACTCTTTGATCTTTGCTAAAAACCATGATGACGTTAATTTCATTATAACGTCAAATCAGAAAACAATCCCGTGTATTAATACGAGTAGGCCTACATACCATTGGATAAATATTGAACTGAACAAACCGTTGGTACAATTTATGACCATGTAGCGAAAAAATAACTTACCGTACATTAAAATTGGGTTACATTTTAAAACTATTTGTTGGAAGTACCGAAAGCGGTTCTTTTTGGCGTAGCATAATAGGTCACGAGTAAGGCAGAGCAGAAAACGATGAATCTGTTTTACGTGCAAGATGAAGCTGATCTCGAGAGTAACTTAATCCTAAAGATACTTTCTGGGCGAGTTCTGAACAATCTAGCCAACTTAAGCTGAGGATAAAGTTTTGATTACGCTGTATTTTCGGTATTATAATCTTAAATGCAAGTGTTTTCTAACTTTGTTTTTAAAGTTGAAACTTATATTCCTCATGCACGCCTGGTTGTTATTAATATTTATTAGCGAATTTTCTTTGAAAACTATTCATTTCTCTCTCGAAATAGCCTACATAGAACGAAAAGTCGTAGAAAAGTTCGGCTTGTAGTTTTGTGCTTCCCAGCACCTCCTGAGTTTAATGGCAAAACTTTATATATTTATGTTTGACCACTCTAGAGGTCGCTTGTTTGGCCCAATTTTCACGAGATTTGGTACAAATGTTGTTTTGCTAATCTTTCGGATAGGCTCGTAAGCCAGCTAGATCGGAAAGTTAGTTTCAAAATGGTGGCTATTCAAAGTTTTAATTTACCAATCAATGTGTAGCAATATCCTAATTGAATACAAAGTTCCCCCTATACAGTAGAGTTTTACTTTTTCATTCGATCAAAACAACTCCAGTTGCTCTAGAACCTACTGTTTTAAAGTTTTAAAGTAATTTCTGGTTAATTATTTTATACGAATTTTGGGACTTTGACATTCAGAGCACTGGGCATAAATTAAGATGTTAATTAACTTTATGGTTTCCTTTTAAAGTAAAAAGGTAAAGTTTAACAATGTGCAGTTAGGACTACAAAGTCCTCTCTACCACTCAACCTCGACCTTTTCCCAGTGTTACCGTATAAAGGGTTTTCATCTAATTTTAAATATACAAATAAAAACTTGTTCGGTTTTATTGAAAACTCGCTAATATTCACCATAGGGCTTGTGGTTACGTGTCGGCTACGTTTATAGTGTCCAATGGTCTTAGCTTGCAACTTTTATAGCAAATCTCCTGGTTGGTTTATTTTTGTACACAAAAAGTAGGGATTTTTGCATACATAGGCACGTGAGTAAAAACTAGCAAACACAAACGCACTATAAACAACAACTTCTATATTTTGTGTTGTGTTTTTAGTTCAAGATAAGTTAACATTTAAGAACTTCAGGCTGTGTGCTAAGCGCAAGCAGTGAAGTTTCCCGCCTAATCCTTCTACAGACCTTCCTGTTTACATTAAGCCTTGTGTATTATGTACCAGACAGATTGTATATTCAGCTACGTTCTCAAGCAGAAACTTTAAATTTCAGGCTTTCAACTGTAGCTTCTTGAAAAAGTTCGCTTTGCAGTAGCGAATTTTAAAGCAAACTTCTGAATCAAGATTTTAAATAACTTTACACCTTTTCAACATACCCCTTGCTTTACAGTTTTGACAGTAAAACTATTATTCTCTTACTTGTATTATGATTACCTATGCTTGACTAAAGGAAATGTAACCTTCCAACTGTTCATGGTTTGACTATCCGACAACCACACCAATCTATATTTGAGGGCATCCTTTCTCTTCGTGATGTTCAGTGGTGGCTTGGTACTTTGGTGTTAGAAAGAGGAGCTGTTTAAACTACAAGTACTTTTTGACGTCGATTAAGCTAACCAAACTCCTGAACTCCTGATACCTCGTACTACTTTCTTCACTTGTTACAGGACGAGGAAGACTGTTCCCCAGCTGGATCAGGGCTCCAGAGCCTCCCTTCTTGCGAGTCCTGCCTCGAGTTCAACTTCACCGACCTCTCAGACAACTTCACCTACAAAGAACTCCCCTCCCACCTCCGCTTCAACTCTGACTCCCTGGTAGTAGTCATCGTCTACTCCATCCTCTTCGTGCTAGCAGCCGTGGGCAACTGCTCCGTGTTCTTCTCCTTGATCCGCAGTCGACACCGCAAGTCCCGCATGAGTCTCATGATGACGCACCTCACCATCGCCGACCTCATCGTCACCTTCCTCATGATCCCTCTGGAGATCGGGTGGAGGATCACGACCCAGTGGCTAGCAGGGAATGCTGCTTGCAAATTCTTCTTGTTTTTCCGTGCGTTCGGTCTGTATTTGTCTTCCAACGTGCTCGTGTGTGTGTCGCTTGACCGGTACTTTGCGGTGTTGCACCCTCTGAGAAACTCGGATGCGAGGAGAAGAGGGAAGATGATGCTTGCTGTCGCATGGTCCACAAGTTTTGCTTGCTCAATTCCACAGGTAAATATATAAATTAACGCTATTTATATTTCATAGTAGTTACCCATCCGTGTTATGTAATATCTATGTTGCACGTCGTAAGCCACAGTTTTAAATATTGTAGTAGAAACACCTATAGCTATACTTTACACAAAGAATGTATCATTAGCTGCAAGCTCTCAAATTAGGAGTGAATTTTATCACGTTTTCTTCAAAGTAGAAGCATTTCCTGGCCAAAGAATTTTGGCATAGTCTCCCCCAAAAAGAGTCAGTTTGTAACAGATGGAAAGAAAAATTACTGCTACAGTGTAAAGCCTTTTGTAGCAGAGTGCAAATAAGTCTGCAGCACAAGCGAAAGATAGGGGTGAGAAATGGTTACCACTCACCCGGTACTTGAGAGTCGGCAAGATTTAGATATACTCCTGCCAACATTATAAAAAATAAATTTATTTTTAAGAAAGGAAACATACGTATTACAAACTATATGAGATCCATTCACATACATATAGTCCAGTGATTTATTAAGTTGTATTTACGTTTGCTGTCTCATTTGACAAGTAGTTTTATTGTTTTGACATGATTGAACACTTTTAAGAAGAGTTTTGAGTATAATGGGCTTCCTTTGTTTTACACGGTACATTGATTTTCTTGTGTATGTAAAAGGTGCCCCAAATCAATTTAGGGTTTGAACGAAATAAGAGGAGCTAAACTCACCTTTATTCATGGAAAAAAAGTATAAATAAATTATCCTAAAGCAAATATAATCTAGAAAGCAAAAATCATAATCTAGAATCAAACAGATTTATAAAATCGAGAAACCTGCAGTGATATAAATTTAAAATGTACTATATTTCTAATTTGAAGTCGTGTTGCCATAAAGAATTATGATGTAACTTAAACAAATCTTGAAAATGTTGGGAAACGCAGCTGAAGTTAAGTTGCTCGGTATAAGAAATCCCAGACACAACTTAAACCTTTGCTACGAGACTTAGAAACCCGACTTAAGAAAGCCGGCCATAAGAAAGTAAGTAAAACTGTACGTAAAAAGTAAAAGGTAAAGTTTTTCTTTTTTAACTAGGCGATGTTAGGAAGTCCTGCCTACCACTCAACCTTGACCTTTACCTAGCGTCACCGTATAGTTCTTTAAAATTGTAAGTGGTGACTGCGGGGATCGAACCCGCGCCAGCGGAGTGGTGAGCTCCGGAATCGCGCGCGATAATAATCGGCCACGGATCCGCTAAACTTAGTCCGCTAATTAGGTTTCTATTGCATTATAAGTGTTTTCAGGAGCGAACAATATTAGCTTTTCGTTATGTTTAGTGACAGGTTTGAGATTGGACGGATGAAAAAATAAGTTTTCGCCAAAAACATACGAAGACAAAATCACATCGCGTGGGAGTGAATACAACGTGATCCCTGACATATTGACCCAACTCAGCTGCATGTTTACTTTATAGAAGCACTCAGTGTAGAGTAATATCACAGAAAATCCAGAGGATATGTTATCTGTGGTAATATTTACCTAACAAAAGAAGTGTGTAACAAAAACTATCTTCATTTCGATGTGTTGGTTGCATATTTGCAAGTCAAAATCTTACAGCAAACACTGGGGACTTTTTATCAACAGTAAATATTTTGTAAACGTAAACATGCAGTGCTTAAAAATAGTTGAATAATTGATTGCATTTTCTGATTTTTCCATCTAAAATTAAGGTCGATCGGCCAACTGATAGCTGCAGAAATTAAGGTTAAAGCTTGCGGAAAACTATCATGTCATTGAAGTTGTATCATTTTAAATAATGAACTCAAGATAGCTCAAACGCGATGTTGCCATATCGAACAAACCCCAGATGCAAAGTTATAGCGGCTCTAGAGTAGTAAATATATTGCTGCACTACTTACTTTAAATAAAATTATCAACCTTTGAAGTAAATTGAATTGAACCAGATGCCAAAAATAAATTAGATATTTTCAAAAGGAATATCTGTTTTACCAAGTAAATTCAAGTATTTCTTTAAGAAGGTAGAATTTAGTTCGTAGCGTAATTTTATTCATTTGAGTAACCATAAACAATTCTTTTGTTAAGCTTAAGTCAAAAGAAAGTAAGCTTAACATTTTCTTGAGAGAATGCTAAGTGAAGATCGGCGGAAAATTGACCACAACAAAAGAAGATGGGAAACCTTACGTTCCCTTATTACTTTTGTCAGAGGACCGACAAAGAATTTCTCTCAACAAATGTCTTCACAGTTTTGGATTTCTTTTAAATCTGCCCGGTTTGGTTTCATGAAAAAACGATTGCATGACATCAATTCTTTACGGATAAATATGTACGAGTATATTGGTATAGCAAGAAACTAAACCTAAAGTACCACTTCTTAGAAAGGATCTCCACGCTGCCTCAACCCTCAAGACTCACTCATTGTAACAGTTCATGTAGAGTCACTGCACACAAATATCCCTAACGAAGGTGGTCTGGAAGCTGCCAAACACTACCTTGATCTTAGATCCAACAATTCGAAACCCTCAACTTCTTTTCTACAAACCTTAATTCGATTGATCTTAACTTTAAATAGTTTCAAATTCTGTGACAAAACCTTTTTGCAAATCAAAGGCACAGCGATGGGAACCAGAATGGCACCCTCGTATGCCAATTTATTCATGGGTCTTATGGATGAACATTTTATTTCTCAACAACTTTTGAACCCTCTTGGCAATAGGCTACTTGGTTTCGATTTATTGATGATACATTTTTTGTTTGGCAGCATGGGCGAGATAACTTAACAAAATTTCTTAACGATTTGAATTTGTTTAGCTGTTTAAAGTTCACATGGAACATTTCCAAAACAATTTCAACTTTTTTAGATGCTGACGTTTTTGTAAAACAAGGATGTTTGAAAACCAGAATTCACGTCAAAAGTACTAACAAAATTCAATATTTGCACTATTCAAGTTGCTATCCAATGTATATGAAAAATTCTATTCCTAAAAGCTTATCAGTTCGTGCCAAATTACTTTGTAGTGACAACTCTGACTTTCAAAACTACATTTCTAAGTTAAACTCTGCTTTCATAGATCGAGGGTAACCTCAAAATTACTTACAAATAAATTCAACAAGTCTAAAAATGTCTCAAAAAATAACAATTATCAAAATGATCCTAAATTTATCACAAACTTGTATCGTGGGCTTCATAAAAAACTCTGTTATGAAAGTAGTTTTTGATGTTTTAAAAGCCTCCCCACTTACAGAAAATCTTTTCCCAGACCACCTCGCGTAATTTTTAAAAGGCCTCCAAATTCAAAAACATCTTGGCAAACCTAAATTTCACTCTGATACCAAAAATCATCAAAATTCTAAAGGATGTAAGCCATGTAACAAACCAAGATGTGGTATCTGTAAAATGGTTACTGAAACATCAACTTTTAAAAGTAGCAGCACAGACAGGGTTTACTCGACGGTTGGTAGCTGCACTTGCCAAACCAGCAATGTGGTTTATCAGCTGTCCTGTAAACACTGTCCAAAAGATTACATTGGACAAACCTCTAACTCATTGCGGGTCAGAATGACTGGCCACCGTTTTGATGTGGTACATAAAGACAATACCAAACCGGTTTATCAACATGCTGCTCAACATGATCAAAATTTTGAAAATTGTTACAATGTCACGGCGGTTCACCAAATCAAACCACATCAAAACAAAGAGCATAATGCTTTGACTCTTCGTAATTCTAAACTTGCCCATCAATTAATTTTAAAATCTAAATACCCTTTTGGCTTGAACCTTAGATAATTTATTTATTTTTGTATAGTATTGATCATCAGCTGGCAAAATTTATAGTTTTCGAAATTATTTTTACAATCTGTTTATTGTTTTCACCCCAAGTTATCCCTCCGTTCCTCTCCTCTTTAATTAACTTGATAACGCATTAAATACGAAATATTGTTACTTTTTCCCTTTCCTTTTCTTCCTTCTATCCTCTATACTCCTAATTAAGTCAATAGGCACCTCAAGAATTCATCTAAAGTACTACTAAGGTATACATATTTTCATTAGCTCGCTAGTCAACTAAATAATTTCAAGGGTTTATAATATTTGATCAAAATATCTCGTATAATCGATATGTAAATTTAAAAATCCAATCAAAACTATATACGAGGGTTACCCAAAAGTATCGGGAATAAGTCATTGGCGAGTCAGGGAGCGCATAGTTTGCATGTTGCATGGATGAAGGCGCAACTATTCCTGAGTTCAGAGCTCTCAGCATGGTTAGCCGGAGAGGTCATGAAGATGATTTTTTCTGCATTTTTCTAAAAGAAGTTTTTGTTTTGCTTCGTTTTGGTTTGATGGTTTGATTTAATGAACAACGTGCTACAGTGCAGTTTTACTTTCTTGTCGGTAAGAACGTGACAGAAACGATTGTTCGAACCGGAATGTTCGAATGGCTTTCCCAAAATGAAGATGGCGTGACATGTCGCTTGAGGATAAGCCTCGCCCCGGACGGTCTTCAACTTCTCGGACTAATGAAAATGTTCAGATAATCCGTTAATATTGCGAGAAGACCGTTAGAGGACCATTAAGAATACCACTTTGATGTCTCGAGTGAATTGGAGTTCAGTGCAGCGAATTTCAATCGACAATTTGGGGAAAAGGCATGAATTATTGTGGTGATCTGGGACTGGTTCTTTCATCATGACAATGCTCCTGCCCACGCAGCCATCTCAGTGCGCTAGTTTTTGGCCAATACCGGCATGACCATCCTTTCCAACGTCTCACACTCGCTAAATCTTGCCCCATGCGACTTTCTTCTGTTCCCCAGAATAAAAAAGTCAACATTTTGAAAAATTTGAAAACACGAAAAGGCAAACTAGGATGGAGCGTGCAGTCATTCAGATTAAGGGGTACGAGGACGTTTAAAAATATGGGAGCACTAAATGGACAAAAAGTAGGTACATTGCACTAAACGAAGATTTACTGAAGGTAAATTTGTAAAAAAAGAATAAAATATGGTGTTTATAATGAAATGTCTGTTATTTTTGGGCACCTCCTCGTATTTGTTTCCATCCAGCGCCAAAATAATGAAATATCTTGAATATTACTCGTAGTAAATGCGTGAGATGTCAATCAAATTTATTCAGTTTGTGGTGATACTCAGTAACAAGGTTGGCATGATAATCTTTTACGTGTTTGCTCTGCAAATGTAAATATACCATAACTTATAACCTTTTGGATTGCGGTTCACGGAAAAACTAATAAAAAAGCTAGTAAGACAAAAAACTGTATTTACTACCACATCAGCACTAGCTTTTTTTAATGAAATTACAATTATACTCGTATTTTGTTGGATCGGTTATTTATTAGCCTGTGTTTGAAATTCTTTTACAAACTTTATTTGGCAACAAGATGATTCTTCACCACATAACAGTTTAATGGTACAGGCAAGGGAATGGTCTGAACGATCGACTTGAGGAGTGGTTTGGGAGATGTGGTACGACAGGTTGGGCCAAGATCGTGTGAACGACTCTGTTGGACTTTTCAGTTAGATGAACAGTAAAAACCATAAAATATAAGACAGCTAAGATCAGCACCCCTCATACTATTTCCATGCCTACCCGTCATATTTATTAATTGCTTGAAGGCTTCCTCTTAAAGAGTTGATTGAAATAAGGAATTGATACGGGTTGTTTAGCTAATATTTGTGTTTGTTGTTCAAGAGCATCGTGTTCCACGTATCCAAACACCCCGAGTATCCCGACTACGAGCAGTGTGTCTCCTTCAACTACTTCTCCTCCAACCTGAAGGAGACGGCGTACAATCTCTTCTGCGTGGTCGCCATGTACTTCCTCCCCTTGATCATCATCACGTGCGTGTACTCCTGCATACTCTACGAGATACTCAACAAGACCAAAGAGAACAGAGGTGAGAATTGTATGTGTGTGTGCTTAAGGGTTTGAACGTGTGTGATTTTGTGTATGTACGTATTTTCTAAAAGACAAATCAAGTGGCAATAAGTCAGGTGAACCAGGTGGCCATAATTCCTTAAATATAATTCGACAAAAAGCTCCAGTGGAAAATGTTGTTTCTTTGGAATTGTGACATGTGGTATCATCCAGTTAACCAACAATATTGTTCATCGTTTTCAAGCAAAGCTACAACATTTATAATGATATCTTAGTACACAGCACTGTTTTATTAGGTTTTAAAGAAATAGGTCCAATATTTTGGCAATGTGGTACCGCAGACCCAAATTCAATTTTACGACTGTGTAATGGTTTTGGCTTAAGACGTGAGAATTTCGGTCGACTAGATTCTAGAGTTTTGATTATTTACATATCCACTAACACAAAACCATGCCTTACAGTGATGATCTTTGTGGAAAAGGAGGTTTTTACTCGAATAAAAGAATCATGATTAAAACGAAATCCAGTAGTTAAAAGGAAGGTTGAGCCGTAAACAGAATCACTAATACAAAATGGAGATTCAATATATCACGGTACAGGTAAAAACGGTGACAAAAACACGGCCAAGATCTTTAATCCCGTTGTTTCTGACGAACAGTCGAATAGTTTTCGATTCACTAGGCGTTTTCTTTATCAGGCTCCTTCAACTATTGATCAGTGCATACGCGATATGCAGGAAATTCCAATTTCCATTTCGTCGGTTTCTCAGCACTACCAAAGATTTTATTGATAACCTTCTTATGTGTTTCTTATGTAATCCCGGCAAGCTTATTCACTTAAAATGGCCGTTCGTCCTGTTACTTTTCTGTCAACCACCTTTCCACTTTCATGGAAATTGACTATAATTAAATCTAGACACTGCTACATTTGGATAATTATTTTAACGGACATCGTCAACAGTATAAGAATAATAAGAATAAGAATGGTTTATTTTCTTTGCCTTTACACATACATTGCGGGTACAGATTACATTTAATTTTACTACATTCTACATAAAATTACTTTCCCAGGCTGACCTGTACTATTTATTAACAGTACGTGCATATAAACAACTTTCAAAGTACTGAACAACAAGTAAAACTATCGGTTCTTGGGAAAACAACACAAATCCAAGCAACAACAACAACAATGCTGCAAGCAACGTGAGATCAAAATACACAACAATTACGTCTATATTAGCTTTATTAATAATAATACCTGTGTAAAATACCTTCAGGTAAATAATAGAATTAGCTCAAAACAACTAATCTTCACATAACGTATTACATTAACGTTTGATGCGCGCAACTATTGGATCTTTCTGTAGTTTACCTGTACTGTTATAGTATATAACTGTACTACAATGTTTGTATGAACTAAGATGATCTTTGTACTTATCTGCAAAATAATTAAATTTCCAATTTAATTGTTTAATTATTACTCACTTACTTATTTATTTGAGTCATTCAGGTTCCCAACTGAGAGTAACTGTTTCGATGCATGTTCAACTTGGCACTTTATCATGGGAAAATACCATAATTTATCGTAACTTTTAAAGAACCATACAAAAATAACAAGGAAAATTTTAAAATAATCATCATACAAACTTTAAATGGCAAATGATAATTGGTGTTTTGGACAACGTACCATAAAAGGTAATCAATATTAGTCTAGCTAATCTTGCCCCTGAGACCTTTCTGATCTTGATGCAAAAGACTTCAAAGGAAATGCAAAGTGAAATAGAATCTTATACATGTTCACAAAAAGGTCATTGACCAGCTCTATAAGTTTGCAACGCTGTAAACACTGTCATAGCCCAATGCAACAAATTTTCTACAAGATTACTAGTGGTAGTGTTCTATTTTTAACCATAATTCGTAACCAGAAGAACTGCCCACGTGGTGTCAGAAAAAAGTCTTCGTTCTTCGTATGTCATGTCACCCATGTGGCAATTGAAAATAAAGATAGTTGTAAAGAAAATACAATGCCACACACCACATTTCAATCGTTTGAAACTATTGAAATAGTGTCAGTTTTAAGATTGAAAACTTTAAATTTTCAAAGGCTGCAATTTTTATTGGAGTTGATCTCTTTAACTCGGCTTAGTCTCTCCTAACGATCTATGTTCCGAATTCAGTAAGAAATCTGAAGAAGAATTGTGGATGGAACTAGGTTGAGTTTTACACCAAAATAAAGTTAGTTAGTATAATACAATGCCGTAAAACCGAGCTGAAAAATTGGCTATAAGGGAGATGGCAGGGTTTCAAAATTCAAAGTTCTCGATCTTTAAACCTACACCATTTTGAAAAAGGGCAACCAGTTAAACGCGGTTTTCAGCATTATATTATTTTCATGATGACCTTAGTTTTGGTATGTCACGTGACCTAAGATCTCGTTAAAGGTCTTCTTCTAGCTTCTTGTAAGTAGTTTCGTGGTGGTAACTTCTTGGCAGAAAAGAAAGTAAAAGGTAGTCCACTTTTAGCTCTACTAGTATTTTTGTAAAAATTTAATGTCTCTACCTTACACCGTTCAGGATATACCTATAAATATGGGAAAAATGAAATGGCGTTGATCTAGTACAAAAAAAATATGTTTGAGATTACACATACGATTATGAACTGTTATGATTCAGATTCGATGCAAAGACAAGAAGATGGAGACAGCGGAAGAAGAAGAGGACGAATGAGATTGAGAAGAAGTGACATGACAAACATAGAGAGAGCGAGGACGAGAACTATTAAGATGTCGATCACTATAGTTGCAGCTTTCGTGTGGTGCTGGACTCCGTACGTTGTCATGACGATGTGGTGAGAGAAAATGTCAGCTTTCATTTAGCTTATAGTATTTAACCAAGGTTCATTCAGGCATTTCACATAACTTATTAATGTAGTTAGGTATTTTAAGATGGTTTAAATAGCTACATGACAATTATAGCTATAACTTCCAACTTTCAACTTGCGTTTGAGTTTGATACTTAATAATTATCTTGAACTGACGTTTGATCAAAATTTTCATGGACACCGTACATAAATATTATGTGTACAAAACTGTCGTCACAACTTTTTTCTAACTCGATTCGCAAAATTTCAAAATATGTTCCTTATGCGATTGATATATACCTCGCTCATAGAGTCTCGTCATTGTACGGCATAGTGCTTTGGGGGTCTGCGTCCCGAACTGCACTGTTACGAGTATTCCGCTTACAAAGAAGAGATGATCAATAATAGCCGATGTACGTAGAAGAGTATCACATTAGTAAATCTTTAAGTTATTACAGATATTCCCTTTGGCATCCCATTTACATGTACGAAATTGTAGTCAATTATAAATATAAGATTGCGTGGTTTCAAACGGGCCTAACTTTGCACGATTATAATTATAACACAAGGCACAGGCATGAGCACAGACAGGCTTAACACAAATTGGGAATCACGACCTCACTTCCCTAAAATAATAGGGACAAAACTCACCCCAATATGGGACCACTCCTAGAGGGTATTTCAAGGGTGAATATGAGATGAAGGGTGAGTGTGTTGAGTGGTTATGATGAACAATGAGGTGTTTGCAGTTTTGAGCTTACCAATATCTCTTGATTAAAATGGCAAAACTTTATGGATAAAAATATGTTCATCCACCATCTTGGTCTAGTTTAACGGATTTTGGTGATTTTTAACCGAATTCCCTCGCAGGAAGGACGTTACGCAATTCGACCTGGGTAATTTTTAGCACAAATGTCAGGTGTGGTACTTGTGTATTCTATTAGTGTTTGTTCCGGTGGACTGACTTTGCTGATCAACATAATCCAGAAATGTACAAGATGAACTTTGGCGTCAAACGTGAAACTCGAATAATTGAGACCCATGTGGAGTGACCAGAAGGGCCCAAACATGGGTGAAAGGGCACCTCCGGTGAATTATTGTAGTAACTATGGCCTTAAAACTAAAAATGGCCCTTTTTGGGTCCTTCTGATCACTCTACATCATCGTGGTAGGAAATTCACGGTAAAGCTATTCACGGCTACGCGTCGGCTATGTGTTTGCCTCGTTATGATATTTACCTCGTTAAATTAGCGTTTTGATTGAAACAATAACTAATTGTTTTACCTTGAGAAACTTGAAACATTAATATTCCCAACCTTGCCTTCGCCGTAAGTAAATTAGCCCTCAACTCCGTTAACCTCCCCTCACCACCCTCTAGCTGACAAACGTGTCAAACGCTGTTAACGACGCCTACTCCTACATAATGAGGTAAATATTCAAGATGTGAAGCTTGTGTTACGTTGTAGACCGTAATAGTTATGATGAGATATTTCAAAATAATTATATTATTTTTGTTTTGGATGTATTTTGATTGTTGTCGTTTGTATAAGACGTGATTGTATAAGTGGTTGCGGAAACTTCACGAAGATGTGTGCATTTATAAGGAAGATACATTGAGAAAGAGAAAAGAAAGACAGTTTGAGCCAAAGATAAGAAAACCCGAAAGACTAATGATGTGGTTTGGGCTTTTTTGGAAAAATAAATAAAAACTATGTGAGCAAGATAATTAACACGGTGATATTCTCTCTTATGATTACAACTCATACAAAAACTGTTGTAAGTAACGGCCGTCAAAATCGGTCATCACTTTCCTAGGAAACCGTAGCTTAAGCGCACAAGACTCTCCGAAGGTTTTAAGTTGTACTTACCGTTTTTGCTTGGTTGTCTGTAAAGACTAAATAATAATCTACCAACCACATTGTAGAGTAAATTTACCTGAACAAAGACATTATTTACAAATTTATAAGACATCAGCAAAACAAACATACTTTTCGTTTTCAATTGCGTTACTTACTTGGTGGGCACCCAATTATTACGTTAAACAGGGCAAGAAGTTTACTAATTGGTAGACCAAATTGAATAGTCCATAGATGATGGAGGTTGAATTGATCGGTGTGTCAAAGGCAGTTATTACATCAGGATGATGCTGAAACTAGCTGGCCTAAGCGGTTACTCTATACATTGCAGTATTTATTACCAAGTTTATTTTTTCCTTTATGTCACTGTTTAGTCTTAAAACCAAAAAAGTTGACTTCCTCTAACTAACTTTTTGTAATTTCACCTTGTTGTCTACTTTTTAAAGAAAGAAAAATACAAAACACTATTATTATCTACATAGCAGTCAAACGGTTAACACTTATTTCGTGTTAATGTTTACGTTTATTGTCACATTTTTTCAATATAAATTGTTTCTATGACAAGGAAAAAGAAAGCGAAACAAAACAACAAAGACAAAACAATGTTAACAAGAAAAGCCTACGGGCACTGGTAAGACCAAGGAAGTGTAGTTTTAATAATTTTCAATTAGCTATCCAAAACTTCTTGTACGCTATAAAACGATTGTTGAATTAAATATTGTTTAGGGTTATTTTTGAATGTATTAGTTCTTTATATTCTCAGGTAATGTATTGTATAATTTTCGGCCGGCTTCGATAGGAAGCTTATCATAAATATGGAGTCTGGAGTCTGATAGTCGGCCTAATTGATTGGTTTCTAATATTGTATGTATAATTTGGTTTGCTGGTAAAAGGAAAATGTTGATAAAAAGAACAATACCGTGTAAAATATTTATTGAGACGGTAAAGGTAAAATTGATAAAGTTTTAAAGGATTCCTTGCAGGAATCACGATTATTAAGACGAGACAATATTCTCATTGTCTTTTGCAAAAAACAAACTTTTCGGGTTTTGTTTCAGAGCAGTTTCCTCACAAAGAGACTTCATAAGGAATATCGGGATGAACTATTCCAAAATATGCTAATTTTAGAACATCTTGAATACAATCAAATGACAGCCTCCTCAATAAAATAAACCCTCTGACAATTTATTACAAACTGAGTCTATGTGTTGATTCCAGACAGGTTTTATCTATGCATAGACCCAAAAATTTTACATAGTATGTTTCTTGAAGGGAACTATTATTTATTGTAAAATTAAATTTATGGCTATCTTGATTTTGATTGAATCCAAAATTAATGTAGTATGTTTAATTTAAATTGGTACTTAAATCAAGATGTTTGAAGTACTCAACGCAATTGTTAGTTATATCAACAGCAAGTTTTTGAAGATCAGCAGAGCTGTTTTAGTAAAACTTGAGTGTCATCGTATCATCAGCATACTGGTAATATTGAACGAAGTTGCTTAAAACTTTGCCTAATGGAATTTCTTTGCATTGTTAACTTACAATAATGAACAAAATATGCCCTAGAATGGAACCTGAGGGACACCGGTTAAGATCAACAACTTTCAATAATCATTTTCAATTTTAAAAATGTTGTTTTGTATTAAATTTATGGGTTGAAAGTTACAGCTTGTAAGAGAAAACGTTTGGTGTTTCTTTTCATGTCCGTTGACAGTTTGAAGGGTCACACGTGGGACTAAAAAGGTGTCCAGTACAAACGGGAGCAAACTTCACCCAGTGATGTTTTAAATGAAAGTAAACAAAGAATTTCCAACAACGCAAAGCCCAATCTGCTCAGTTTTCGTCTGTCTGAGTTGTTTACCAAAACGTTGTTATTTTCGAAGCCGATTAAAGTATAAACATTGTATGGACTTTACACATTGTAAATATAACAAAGACCAATATTTTATAATGGACTCTCATTAGTAAATAGTAAGCCAATAAGTATATACTCGTATATTAAAATTAATTAGAGTATTTAGGTCGTATTTTAGGAATATTTGTTACTACTTCATGCAATAACTAATTGATGAACGTGTGTACAAAATCAGCTAAACCAGCCGTCCTGCATAAACGCAAAAGCACCGCTTTCATGAGTCAATCGAATTTACTATGTAATTTGTTACCTCATTCTTTCCGCTCACAGCCTTGCTCTGGCTTCGGCCGATCTATTACCACGGGCAATACAGGCTGTTCACACGCTCACAGTCTCGCTTCGTTGACCTCAGACTTACGTGCTCTATTACTGCAAGTTTGATTACATATCGTGAAAGGAAACGTAGGCATATTTCAAATTATTGAAATCGGACTTCACCAGGCTGTTAAATCGAAAAATCACTTTTTGACTGTCGTTTTGAAACGACTCGATGGATTTCATTTTGTTACATTGATGGATACCATTACAATACATAATCATTGACAATGTCATTAAAATCTGTTGAAGTTTACTGTTTTTAGATCATTAAACCCACCTTTTTTACCAAAACTTCCCTCCAAAAGGGTACTTTCGGTAGCTCGACTTTGCTAGCTAACGAACTTGACCGAGATATTTTCAAAAGGAACGTTTGTTCCAAATTTTAAGAACAATTGGTCGAAATGCGACTTGTAGAGAGTACACTCATATATACATAAATACACATATTATACACATATGCATATAAAGTATTGAAAAATGTTCAACACGTGTTCTAGGGTCAGGATTGGTGCTCATTTCATAGTACCGGGCCTAGGTCTTACCTTGTTAACGGTATGAATATCTAACTTTTCAAAGGAAATCCGATAATAACTGAATTGTGAACAAAGCACTCTATTATAACAAAAACCTTTCAGCGCAAAGCATGTAAGGATCTATTGAGTTATGCAAAAAGAACACTTTGGCACTGAGTTCGATCAGATCGGCTAATGCATTATCACTGTTGTTTGTAGTATCTAGCTTTAAGCCTCAATCTGTGGCTACTATATAATGTGCATATAAATATTATTAAGCCGTATTTACGAGTAATATGCTAATTGAAAGTTAATTTCGTATCATTTATGTTATATCAATAATATTATTGGCATCAAGAACAATACCACCGTCATTCCTCTTTCGTTCGTCATTCCTCTTGAAAGTGACTTTTGATCCTTGCTCATTTATGTTCTCACCTTGTTGTTGATTGTTGAACTTTTACTCGAATCGAAAGCCTTACTTTAGGACCAATTGATGAAATATAACATTATTTAAGTACAACATTTTAACTGAATTATGTTTGTAATTCATTGACTAATAAATGATGGTTTGTGGTTATTTCCATAGCGACAGAAAGTATCGTTTATCAATCGTCCCAAAAGTGACTTTTAATTCTCGTTTTTAACGTCCTCGGCTGCGTCTCTATCGTTAAACTTAAACTCATATCATTAGGTTTTACTTCAGGACCTAGTGGTGAAATATTCTATTTGTATGTCGTTTGACTTGATTTCAGTAAGGTGAAGCAATGTTTTTAAAAGTTTAAAGAGAATAATTTTATGTAGCTCTTATTTATTATTTTGGACAAACAGTAGCAAAGCAATCCTCCGTATTGTATTGAACTATTGGTGTTGAACAATACAGATATAAAGTGTGAAAAATATCACATTTGGTCAAACTTTAAACTTAACTATTGTATTAGCTAGCTTTAAAGCTCCATAATTTACATGAATTGAAACACTGTTGATTAAATGTAATAAGCCAAACGTGGAACAGTTTTTAGTAATTAAAATAAATAAATGAGTGATTTTACACTAATAAAAATCCAAGTTTGATATATTATTTAGGACTTTTCGTCTTTAAAACAAGGAAAACATGACGTTTCGGGATTTTAAAACGGATTCCGTCTTCAGGTGAAAAGTTACTAAAGCTATGTGAGTGTGTGTTGCAATTATTTTCTTAAACAAATTGAATTTAAAAAAGTCTAGAAACAGTACAACGTGTTCAAAAACATTACAAAAAAAATGAAATTAAATACACTTTTATTTGCTTCCAGAACCTAGATTGCCACTGGAGGAAGATCTTAAGTAAAAGTTCGACCCACTGGTTCCACTACTGTTAAAAATTGTGAGTCAAAGTTTGGCCCTCCGTTTTCCGAATTTGGTACTGCAGGAAAGTTGTGGTTATAAGTTCGGCACCACAAGCATCCACCACTATTGGAAAGTTATGAGTAAAAGTTCGTCCCTCCTCTAGATTCGTGAATACAGTAAAGTTATGAGTCAAAGTTCGGCCCTAAGCCACTAAAGGAAAGTTACTAGGATAAAACTAATCCGACGTTTTATTTGTTTGGTTTGTGTTCCTTAACTCACAGCAGCTGAGGGATACTAGGAAAAATCTACCGTGGAAATGTTTGGAACACAGTTTTGATTTCATAACTTTATTTATGAAGGTGAACTAATCTAAAACCAGGCCGTCCGCAGCTAAACGCAAAAGCACCGCTTTCATGAGTCAATCGAATTTACTATGTAATTTGTTACTCTCATTCTTTCCGCTCACAGCCTTGCTCTGGCTTCGGCCGATCTATTACCACAGGCATTACAAGGCTGTTCACTACGCTCACAGTCTCGCTTCGGCCTTCGACCTCAGACTTACGTGCTCTATTACTGCAAGTTTGATTACATATCGTGAAAGGAAAACGTAGGCATATTTCAAATGTTATTGAAATCGGACTTCCCACTAGGCTGTTAAATCGAAAATCACTTTTTGACTGTCGTTTTGAAACGACTCGATGGATTTTCATTTTGTTACATTGATGGATATCATTACAATACATAATCATTGACAATGTCATTAAACTCTGTTGAAGTTTACTGTTTCTAGATCATTAAACCCACCTTTTTTACCAAAACTTCCCTCCAAATTTTCAGTAGCTCGACTTTGCTATCTAACGAACTTGACCGAGATATTTTCAAAAGAACGTTTGTTCCAAATTTTAAGAACAATTGGTCAAAATGCGACTTGTAGAAAGTACACTCATATATACATAAATAAACATATTATACATATGCATATAAAATTGAAAAAATGTTTAACACATTCTAGAGGTCAGGATCGGTGCTCATTTCATACTCCGGGGTCTTACTTACCTTTTAACGGTATGAATATCTAACTTTTCAAAGGAAATCCGATAATAACTGAATTGTGAACAAAGCACTCTACATTATAACAAAAACCTTTCAGCGCAAAGCATGTAAGGATCTATTGAGTTATGCAAAAAGAACACTTTGGCACTGAGTTCGATCAGATCGGCTAATGCATTATCACTGTTGTTTGCAAATCTAGCTTTAAGCCTCAATCTGTGGCTACTATATAATGTGTATTACAACTACATATAAATATTATTAAGCCGTATTTACGAGTAATATGCTAATTGAAAGTTAATTTCGTATCATTTATGTTATATCAATAATATTATTGGCATCAAGAACAATACCGTTCGTCATTCCTCTTTCGTTCGTCATTCCTCTTGAAAGTGACTTTTTGATCCTTGCTCATTTTATGTTCTCATCTTGTTGTTGATTGTTGAACTTTTACTCGAATCGAAAGCCTTACTTTAGGACCAATTTATGAAATATAACATTATTTTAACTACAACATTTTAACTGGAATTCATTGACTAATAAATGATGGTTTGTGGTTATTTCCATAGCGACAGAAAGTATCGTTTATCAATCGTCCCAAAAGTGACTTTTAATTCTCGTTTTTTTAACGTCCTCGGCTGCGTCTCTATCGTTAAACTTAAACTCATATCATTAGGTTTTACTTCAGGACCTAGTGGTGAAATATTCTATTTGTATGTCGTTTGACTTCATTTCAGTAAGGTGAAGCAATGTTTTTAAAAGTGTGAAGAGAATAATTTTATGTAGCTCTTATTTATTATTTTTGGACAAACAGTAGCAAAGCAATCCTCCGTATTGTGTATTGAACTATTGGTGTTGAACAATACAGATATAATGTGTGAAAAATATCACATTTGGTCAAACTTTAAACTTAACTATTGTATTAGCTAGCTTGAAAGCTCCATAATTTACCAAAGGTTGTGCGATTATTTATTATGATAAAAAATACACATGAATTGAAAACACTGTTGATTAAATGTAATAAGCCAAACGTGGAACAGTTTTTAGTAATTAAAATAAATAAATGAGTGATATTAACACTAATAAAAATCCAAGTTTGATATATTATTTAGGACTTTTTTCGTCTTAAAAACAAGGAAAACATGACGTTTCGGGATTTTAAAACGGATTCCGTCTTCAGGTGAAAAGTTACTAAAGCTATGTGAGTGTGTGTTGCAATTATTTTCTTAAACAAATTGAACTTTGAAAAAAGTCTAGAAACAGTACAACGTGTTCAAAAACATTACGAAAAAAATGAAATTAAATACACTTTTATTTGCTTCCAGAACCTAGATTGCCACTGGAGGAAGATCTTAAGTAAAACTTTGACCCACTGGTTCTACTACTGTAAAAAATTGTGAGTCAAAGTTTGGCCCTCCGTTTTCCGAATTTGGTACTGCAGGAAAGTTGTGGTTATAAGTTCGGCACCACAAGCATCCACCACTATTGGAAAGTTATGAGTAAAAGTTCGTCCCTTCTCTAGATTCATGAATATAGTAAAGTCAAGTTTAGAGTCAAAGTTCGGCCCTAAGCCACTAAAGGAAAGTTACTAGGATAAAACTAATCCGACGTTTTATTTGTTTGGTTTGTGTTCCTTAACTCGTACAGCAGCTGAGGGGATACTAAGAAAAATCTACCGTGGGAAATGTTTGGAACACAGTTTTTGATTTCATAACTTTATTTATGAAGGTGAACTAATCTAACGTTCCCGCCCGTAGTCTTTGAGGCGATGGAAGAGGTGTCTGAAGGTCCCATTTGTTTTTGCTATTTACTTACAGTATTTCTAAGAAACTATGGGTTCTATCGACATCGACAGAAAATGAAAACGGGACGTTTTAAATTTTATATTTGAAGCTTTCCAATATCTTGTAATTTCTTCGAGATAGCAGCTCTCAAAAGTCTGTTATTTGGAAAAACATTCGGTAAGAATGGTGAGAAATTGAAGTAATCGTCAGTCGACATTTGAGCAAAACTTCTACGTCTAGACATTCAAAGGGAAATAGATAACACAGAAAAGCAATACATATTGTTGGTGGGAACTAATTTTCTACAACCCCTTTTTAACCGGAATTTATTCTTTGAAATAATATCGTTAAAGAGTTAGTTACTCTTTCAAAAAGAGCAAAATATGTGAGGCAAGAATGTGTTTTTCCAAATTGAAACTTTTGAGAGCTGATATTTCGAAAACTGTACAATATATCGGAAAACCTTAAATATAGAGCTTGTAGCAAATTCAATCACCTTTCATTTTGTATAGTGCTTATAAGAAACATAGTTTCTGAGAATAAGCGAAATACCAAAACGGCATTTTTAGACACTTCCTCCTCCAATGTCTCAAAGACTGTTCATTTCCTAGCTAGTCACAAGGTAAAAAATTGTGCTCCAAACAGTTCTCTCTATACCTTTTTTCGTTAACTTTAAGCTATGTTCGTTATCTTCATACAAAGTACATGCTCGTGATGGCTTCCAGGTACATGTTCGACAGAGCCTCTGCAGAGAGCCTGGACTCGCGACTGCAAGACGGTCTGTTCCTGATGGCTGTGTCCAACTCCTGTATGAACCCTCTGGTGTATGGTTCCTATGCCATAGACTTCCGGCGTTCCTGCTGTAGATACCTTTGTTGTTTATGCTGTTCAACGGCACCTCGGCAAAGTTCTGGTGAGTTGGTTGTTATTGAAAGTTCAGAATTCCCAAAAAAATAAAATTTAGTTTTGCTAGCTGACAGTTAATACATATGCCCGATTGAATTCACAATACTTTGATGCTTTGACTTGAGACACCGACCACTCCTAGAGGGTACTTTAAGGTGGATATGGGGTGAAAGGTGAGTGTGATGAGTGTTTTGATGGATGATGCTGTGTGGTTTTGCTACAAACTAGGACCGACTAAGTAATTAAGTAAGATTTCCCAGATTAAGGTTTCCCCAGATTAAATAATTAATAGTGCAACTATCAATGGAAGGGACCGACGGCTTAATAGTGGTGGAGATCAATATTATAAAATCGATTATTTCGGACTTTTCGGCCACTTTAGGAGAAATACTACTCCCTACGTTTCGAGCAGTGGGTAAACTCCACCCGTTGGCCTATCTTACATCACATTACAGTTAGGTTATGTTGGGTAAGGTTAAATTAGGCCCTTGACAATTGCCCGAAACGTAAGGAGTAGTATTTCTCCTCAAGTGGACGGAAAAGTCCAAGTTAAACAATTTTATTAGTGAATATGTGTTGCTTTAGTACCAAAGTCGTATCCAAATGAAACGAATTAAATATGTACTTCTAAAGATATAATGCTAAAACTTTGTTTCTAAATGTCCTGAAACAAATGAGCACATATCCTTTCTGTCTAGAAGCTGGGGGATGTGACCATATACTTCAACCTAGTGAAAGTCAGCTTCCAGTTAAACGTAGTACAAACAACAACAACAGTCTTCACAATGCGTTCTTAGGTAGGTTATAAACAATTCCAATAAACTTACAAGTTTGTAAGGAAAAATAAAGTAAACACTTGTTTGTGCGATCAAAATGTTTTTAAGTTAAGTACCATCGGGCATCGGGGCATTTTTTGTTAGAATTCGGCAGTCTGTTGAAAAAACTAACTACTGTCTGTATTTATTCGTGTCAACCTTTTTAATAGTTAGCCCTTCCTCAAGTCTCATAAGAATTAATGTTACTTCATCTTATCCAACTTTGACTTGCACAATAGAAACTTTTCCAAAATGTAGAAGATACAAGTTAAAAGTGTGAAAGCTGGTCTGCACAAATATCTTATACGCAGGTTCGTATGGTTCTGATATATTTTTAGAATGAAAAATCTGGATAAAAAGTGTTTGAATGACTTTTATCTAGCTTTGTTTATATACGAGTACAATGCTGGTGGCAGAAAGTAAAGTTATTTGTAGAGTATTTTAGTTTTTTTCTTACAAATTACTAACGGTTAAATATTGTAATAGCTATTGGCTTAGGAATCTCAAACACTGTACCATACATGGCTTTTATTTTGTTATAACGAACTGAATTCGAGTATCTGCCTTTGAACTAAATTGATATCTCTGTAGTATTAGGCCTACATTCGATTCAATTGAAAGGAAAAAAGAGCTGGCTATCCAATACACAAACCTGTATCTTGACACACTTGTTTTCTGTTTCAAAGCTTTTGCACGGGATCCCTGGATTTGGTTTCATTCTTAATCGTCTCAATTTTTTTTTCTGAGGCATCCGATTGTTCGGCTCCCAACCCATCAAAGTTAAAACTTAATTACAAAATCAGAAATCAATTTATTCGGCATAAATTAACAAAAAGCTATTGCATTAGCCAACACATTTTTGCAAACAATACCTTAGACTATCGTTCTCTTCAATACATAGAGTACACATTAAAGAAACTTGTGGTTTTAACCGAGGTATACTGTTCACGCACTACTAGTTTTTACATGTTTGCAAATGCCATCAAAATTATGCTTTATATAGAAGCACAGAGCCGTTAATAGTGAATAATAATATTTAATCTCTTTCTCTCAAAAAGGTATAGGCAGTCGGTCGTTTAACTAAAGGTTTGTAATAACTTATTAGGTATCTTCGATTTTATTATTAAAATAGCAATGAGTACACCGTTTAAAGATCGCACTTAAACTGTGGAGATAAAATGTCTAAACTGCATGTCATTTCACACCAAACATCAATAAATCTACAATATTGAACGTTAAAATTAATCTTAGTCTGTGTCAAAACTGCATACACGTCCATATTAAAATGTGAGTGTATTTTATAAAACGATACATTTAAATTACAATAGTGCCAAGCAAAAATGAATTGATAAACAATAATCCATAAATTATGTCAAGGTTAAATGGGATAGAGATAATTCACTCAAATAAAAATAATTACGTGTTTCAGTTTCAGATCCAGTCACAAAGCATACACGCCTGGTGTCACAAAACAGAAGATATCACCACAGAATAAATAGTCAACCGAAAGCTATTGTAAGTTTAGTTTTGTTTAGTATGGAACTTGATTTAAAATATCCAACCGTGAAAACCCCATGTTATCCGTAGTGCCACATGAGAAAGTTTTGCAGAAGGTTAATTAATTGGTCCTTTAGAGCACTGGCTGCAGGCGATTTATAATTTACCAAATACTGCAATTTCATTAAAGCATTATTCATCTTTGATTGCTATCAACGAAAATATTTAACAAAACACAAGGTTAGAAATAGGTAATTTAGCACAATGATGGCACATTTTGATCACATTACTGTCATCGACAGCAAAGAAACTCGAGCATGTGGAGCTGAGGTGGAGAGATACGGTGATAGACGGCAGGGCTCGCAGCGCATCCTGTGCTTGGGCTACCCGAAGTATGTTGATTTTCCTGCCTCAGTCATGTAGCATCTATGCGCTACCTACCTATCATAACATTGTCATTGATTTACTCAAGAAAAACATTGCAATAATATAGACAGGAAACAGCAAGTAAGTATCTTAGTGAATTGCTCGTTTAAAGGATCGGACATTTCAATAAATCGACTTGTACATTTTCTTTGAGAACTGTAATGTACACCTAAACACTAGGCGTATTATTTACTGATTTCAGATGATAGGAAGGCCGACGGTGTCAGAGTTCAACTTGTTCAGGATACAGAGAGAGTTGCCTGATGACACGCCTGAATTCCACAGTGACCCTGGTCGTAACATCCTGGCCACGCCGTCCTAGAACTCGGCCCCAGGGCATGTGAGGGAAACTGCCGTCTAACCCCGTGCTCAGGGACAACCCCAGGTGAGTTCAGGGAAACCATCATCATCTCGTCACCAACCCCAACCCTACCTCACCCACCATCATGTCCCTGGACGTAACATCCTGGCTATGCCGTCCTAGAACTCGGCCCCGGGGCATGTGAGGGAAACTGCCTTCTAACCCCGTGCTCAGGGACAACCCCAGGTGAGTTCAGGGAAACCATCATCATCTCGTCACTAACCCCAACCCTACCTCACCCACGATCATGTCCCTGGACGTAACATCCTGGCCACGCCGTCCTAGAACTCGGCCTCGGGGCATGTGAGGGAAACTGCCTTCTAACCCCGTGCTCAGGGACAACCCCAGGTGAGTTCAGGGAAACCATCATCATCTCGTCACTAACCCCAACCCTACCTCACCCACGATCATGTCCCTGGACGTAACATCCTTGCCACGCCGTCCTAGAACTCGGCCTCGGGGCATGTGAGGGAAACTGCCTTCTAACCCCGTGCTCAGGGACAACCCCAGGTGAGTTCAGGGAAACCATCATCATCTCGTCACTAACCCCAACCCTACCTCACCCACGATCATGTCCCTGGACGTAACATCTTGGCCACGCTGTCCTAGAACTCGGCCTGGGGCATGTGAGGGAAACTGCCTTCTAACCCCGTGCTCAGGGACAACCCAGGTGAGTTCAGGAACCATCATCATCTCGTCACTAACCCCAACCTACCTCACCCACGATCATGTCCTGGACGTAACATCCTGGCTACGCCGTCCTAGAACTCAGCCCCGGGGCATGTGAGAGGGAACTGCTGTCACCTAACTTCGTGCTTAAGGTCACCCCAAGTGTTCAGGGCGGAAAAAGTTTCCTAATGAATCGTCATGTTCCCATATTTACAAGTTGACGAGAGAGCAGAAAATAGGAAAGAGATATAGATGGGACTCCTTACTCCATGCTCAGGCCTAAGAGTTATGTGAGATCGTAATCAAAATGTAAACCAAGCCGACATGCAGCTAAGCGCCAAAGAGCCACAGCCGTAAGTTAAGCGATTTTGTTTAGGAACTATATTTAGTTAGCTAATTGTAGCTGTAATTCGCTAAGCTCACAGCCATGCGTCGACCATCGGATCAACACTTCGAGCTCTATTACCACAATGGTTATGACTTCAATTCGGCCTTGAGCCTCTGCTTTGCCACCTCTTGTTTCTGTCTGGCCTCACCCTTCTTGATCTTGATACCAAACGTTGGGTGTTACGAGGCTGTTCCCACAGTATCTCTCCTACCTTCGATCTCAGCCATTTGTGTTTCTCGGGTGTTTCGATGCTGTTTGCCCCGATTTGGCCTTCGACCCAGCTGTACATCCTTTATTTTATTACGAGAGTCTCGTACTGTTTAACCCAACCTAACCTTACCTATTAAATTTGCAAACTAAAACTGGCTAAAGAGCCTACAAAATACCTGTGATATTAAACCGTGAGGTTTCCTCCATGAAAATGAACGTTGAACAAGAGAGCCGGATAAGCGTGAGCTACTACATAGATTGAGAGATATACGAGTATTGTGCGGTTGTCAGTAGCCAAGTCCGGTCTGACTGATTGCTTCACCGCACATAAAATATTTATAGAGTGACAACCAAGAGGTAGTCATTGAGTAGGATTAGGGAAACGGGTCATCATTCCCCATAATTAGGTAGAAGAGAGTTTACAGTTAGCACTGGCCAAGTTGAAAAGTTGTTTTGGCCCTAGTGTGTTCCAATGGAATTTTTTTGGTAGGGGTCAAAAGTTCCAATCCAAAGTATAAAGCCCAATTTCCAAAACAATTAAATCTCCAATGTTTTTCCAAAACTATAAATTTCCAATGTTCTAATGGTTATAATAACTATTACGTCTGCGTGTATAGTATTTATTTATACCAGCTATTTCTATGGTAACCGTTCTGGTAACAATCTATTTGACACGTTCTAAAGTTGAACACATTTAACCATACAACATGACGGAAGTAATACAATCCGGCAGGACGAGCTACTTACACATTGATGGGTTTCTGTTCTACATACATTCACACAACAAAGGAATGCGCTATTGGAGTTGCAGAAATCAAGGTCAGTGCTCAGCGCGAGCTATTACGGATGGTAATGGTGCCAAACTTTCAATTCGTCGTCATTCCGTGAATGACCATATAGACACAGCCAATGTAGAAGATTATTAATGTTTTAATGTTCGTTATTATTGGTCTCTGTAGGTTACTTAGTGTTAAGACAACTAACCTTGGAAATCTGTGAAAGTAAACGAAATATGCTAATGTTTGCAACGCTAACGTTTCAACCCTTCGTTCAGGAGATTAACATCAAGTACACGAAGACTTAATTTCGTATTTTGTTAACTTTCATTAAATACAAACTTATTCTCTGACGAACCAAATGGTTAAAAGTCAGAAGCGTTTGTAAACATGAACCCAAAGATTAAAGTGTTTTATAATGTATTGCAGACAACTAGTATTACAACCAAGAATGGTGAGATGTGATTGGTTGTTACTTTGTTAGTAAGACGCATCTCAAAAATATTGTTTTCGAATTGAAATCAACAAAACGATCTGTATAGTTCTTTCCAATGACGAGTCGATATTGCTGTGCTGCTATCTCGGGGTTTTATTGAAAACAAATAGCCAGCCTCACTGTTTTGGCTGGGACGTCAAAATTGTCGTGGAATTGCCGGGCTTTACAACATTGAATCAAATAAAAGTTTATTGACTCGCTTGCAAATAAACTGTTCCTAGACTTATTTGACTACATACATTGCATGTCATTGCCATTTCTGTTTACTGACAACAGTGTTGTATAATTTGACCTCATAAATATGGTTTAGAACGTTTATTATTTTGGTAAACACTAAGCTATGATTGCCGTGAATGCTTTACTTTCTTTACTTGTTTCTTACTTCACCGTGTTTCTTAACTTGCAGTAAAAGAACGGAGGTCTGAGGTCGAAGGCCGAAGCGAAGAACCCCCGAAGGCCTAAACTAGGCTGTGAACGGAGCGGATAAGAGTAAAAGAATTGCAAAAAAATTCTATTCACTCATGCAAGCAGCACTTTAGTGCTTAGCTGCGTGTCGGCCTGTTTTATGTTTCTATTGGGACAAAATATAATCAAGTCATTAAGATTTAAACCATAGTAACCACTTAACATTGCTTTGTCTTCTGAATTTGGCTGGGAGAAAAAATGTAGTATTACATAAAAAGTTTGCTCCTTTCAAACTCAAATGAATGATTTCTTTATATACTGGCTTTACATTGTTGCACTTAAGATTTAAATAAAACCGTATCGAGACATAAAAATGTAATAGCAATCGTCAAAAGAAAACAATCTAAAAGATTAAGATCACATTCAAACATACAAAGTTACATTTAACTATTTCCAGTTACTTTAAATCAATCCACTCTTGCCCTAGTGTCAGTCAGTCTGTTATATGATCTCCCAGCTGTGAGACATAAACTCTTCTGTGCTATAAAACGCCACTGAAACCTTTTTATTTACCTATTCCTTTTAGGTTTTCTATCTTTTAGTACACAGTTGAATATCTTTTCAGCGATGAAACGAAACGTTGATAGTTGAGCTCAGCACAAGCTAAACTAGAGATTAGATAGGGTGATACAACATTAACGTCTTCATCCTTCATCTCTTCGTATTCTAAAGTGCTCTTTATGCTGGTATATAAATGATCTGTCCTTAGCAACTACTCTGCACAGCTGAATTTCATGTCGCTCGTATTTCCTGACCTTCATACTATATTTTTACGTTGATCATAGATACTCGTATAGGTAAAGACCAGCAGTTTTACACGTCATATTGAAGAGATAATATCATATTGGTGGGAAATTTATACTTCATACTTTATCATCTTATAAATTATCACAAGTAAAACATTTACTTTGCATATTTATTCACGTTTTAACTTTAAGATTTTAGTGTAAGACCACGTAAATTTCCGGAGTATCTTTTAAATTTACAAAGAAAAACCGTCAAGAATATTTTAATCTGATGAAGTAAGACAACTGCAATAATATTTTAAACAGTTTCAACATATTTACCCTTTTTTCAATATCTTAACTTAGTGTCATCAACAAATTAAACTATGGGAGTATGAATGTAGCAAACCATTTAAATCACACGCATAAAGGTCGTTTTTGGGTTCTAACACAGATTGAATCTGCGTGAACTGTCGGTTTTAACCCCCCAGAGGGGTTGAAAATGTCCTTCCATAAGTAGTGTCCCTGCGGTGCCCTCGCTCTCGTAGTTTACAGTTACCCACTAACGAGCAAACCCACACACCAGTTCTTACACCAACTCTTTCCTCTTTACCCAGTCCAGCCAATGGAAATTTTTAAAAACAGATTTTTTGTTGGTTTAGTGTTTATTGTCTGTAACGTGTGTATAATTTTGTGCCAATCTAGTTGCTTTTACAAATGAAGTTAATTTAGTAAAAAGAAGAAACGGACTTTACCTGCCACTTCTGGAAAAAACTATACTCCTAACGTTTCGGGCAGTTAAACCTTTCTCCAGAAGTGGTAGGAAAAGTCCGTTTCTTTTTTTTACTAAATTGCTCTCCGTCTCTATTATGAACTTTCAAACTAACGAAGTTAATTTATTGGATCCAAAGTCAGTGTTATTCCCTCTGTTGTGCCCTCTCTAAAAGAAATCCCTAAACAAATATATATTTAACTAACAGAACCACTAATAAACTGTTTCATACTTTACATTATTAAATTATACAATATTTGCAATTTATTAATTTATAATTTTATTCAATATGTCTAGGTTAATTATGTATTGAAACGTTTTCAGTGAAGGTCGTTGTATGTTTAATTATTAAAAAAACATTGTTGGATATTGTTGTTTGTATTTTGTATATTTGTGAATTAGATAATTTGTATAATTGATATACTGCAATGTTAATGAATTAATTTCTGTTTTGTAGCATTTACAATCTTATAGATAAATACGTTTCACAATATTTGTGGAGATCATTTTACGCAAATTATGTTTTGGACTTTGAAGAATTATATTTTGGAATTAATTATACTCGTATTTAAAAAAAGGTCAGACAACTCTATATGCATTTTTTACTTGCCGAAATATTTCTTTGACTCTGAGCTGAGAATCCTTCACGCCACACTTTTTGTAATAATTTTCACATAGATGACAGATCTCTTTTACCAAAGAACGAACAACTTTGAGTTATATGTTCACACAATAAAAGTACTTGCCAAAACATGCGTTTCATTCTGGGCTGAAAATTCCTAAGTAACACTTTTTGCGTGCGTGTAGCAGGAATATCAAATACGCACTTGATGTAGCAAGAGATCGAATAAAACGTTGAATTCGTTATGAAAACGGAACGAAATGTCTTACTGTCGTCGTTCCACAATGTTTATATAGTTTATATACTCTATGTTTTACAATTTTAAGTCATTAATAGTTTTTATTTTTCAGATTGATGACATCTTATATGCCAGAACCTATCTACCTTCGCCGTAAACGCCAAATAGAGAGTAAACTTCCGTGTTTCAATTACAAATTATAAAGTTATTATTATATTTTTAAAGTAGAGTCTTAATTTCTAAAAACATGTTTTTAACTCAAACGCCGAAATGATATCATTCATATTGAAAGACATAGAGCAACGAAAGGTTATTAAACATTAATCTGTACATTTAACATAAGGCATATTTTATATTTATTATCCTTTAAACACTTGGAAAGGTTGAATGTGTATTGTAACAGTTTGTGAATAAATTATTCATGGTGTTATTTATAGCCACTGATGGTTTATTAACTATTTATAGTAACTTACTTGACAATGTTCAGCATGTAACAATGCTTTTAATATATTCATATCGTTAACATTCTTGTTAATATTGTATTTTGACGAATAAAGTGTTACTGTTAATCTTCCCTTTAACCGAAAGCTTAACGAAATGTTTGAAATATTGTAGTTTTATCAAAGTTTATAAGTGCCTTATCTTTATAACTATTTATTTTTCTAAGATGAAATGTAAAAACCCCCTAACTAAAGGTTATATTAACCACTATAATATAGCCAACTGGTATCACTACAAAAAACTAAAGATTTAGTCTTATAATCGAAATACAACATGCTAAAATAAGGACAACCAACTACTGAAATATTTGTATAATCTCATCCGTAGCTGAATTTCAAAGCAGTTACTGTCTTCTTATCTACACGCAAGATAATTTCAACTAACGTACATGTTTCAATGTACCAGAAATTTATTTTTGTCGTTCGTATTAAAAGAGCAATATGCCGCTCTGTTTTGTATCATAGAAGTGTACCTCATAGTTTACTTGTATTTTAGGTTGAATAAACATCTTTTTACGACAAAAAATTGTTTTACTATTTTTACCTGCGTTACATAGTACAAAAAATTACGTTAGAACACAATTTTTGTTAATACTAAAAAAACAAGAGGTTTTACGAGGATGGAACCTTTGTTTTTAGGAGTTTTTACTTTTATACTAAAGCAATAATAATAACAACGACAATACGTTTGATGTCAAAATGATTACAATAAAATGTGTTTAACAATAACACTATATATTATATACTACAAGAAAGACCTCGAATCGTAATTAAATGATAGGTTAGCTTTAAATATTACAAAATTCCACAATGCTATGTAATGAATGTTGATCAAGGTAGTTTTTAAGATTTGTTTTAAATTTTGTCCTACAGTATCTTTTAACATTATCGGGTAGTTTATCGTATAGTTCAAGTCCATGGTAGTTTGGTTAGATAAAATTGTTATACCTTGTATTGCATTGATTAATGTTCTCAAAAATAGTACACGTAAAAAGAACATTTCCAAAATGTACATAAAGGATAAAAGAATAATGTTATTATAATAGTTTGACGTAAGGAACAGGTTGAAAATAAGTTTGTCTGAATGTTAGAGAAAACTTCTAAAGCATAAGTTTTCAACATAAGTTTTCAGCATAAGTTTCAACATTTGTGAAGTTGTAATTTATATACTACCTTTCACGTTCCGCTTTGTTCAATTCCAAAATCTGCAACTCTCGCAGACTTTCGAAATCTGAAGCTTTGCGTCTGTCTGAAATATACATAGAACTCCATGGATATAATTGTGGGTTTCAAAAAGTATATTTACAATTCGTTGAACACACTCCCCAGAATATCGAATTACGGCGTCAACCGATAAATAGTTAACATTATCAGACAAGTTGACTACTAAAACTTTGTAAATAATTTACGCGAAAAATTACCACTACCTAAAGCAATTAACTAATTTCTTTGCCATAGTTTTGGGTTCCCACTCTGGGCCGTTTTTAATTGCCTGGTTAGCAGCTGGATAACTAACCACCGGTTAAATTGTTTACAGTCTGCAATGTTTACATTTTCACGCAACGTTCAAAGTGTTTAAATGAATTATTTTAAAATCTTTCATGCAATAAATGTATAGTTTTACCATTTTTATTGAATTTAAAGTGTACACATTTTGTAATATAGCTCAATACAAACTGTAACACCAAAATGCAAAATCAAAACAGACAAAGTAAAACAACCTAAAAAATATCCAGCTTTTCTATTAATTGGCTTCCTGCCCTAATTTTAACCGCCGGTTAAGGCTGAATTGAAAACGGCCCTATGTGTCTACACCACGAGTGGGTAGAACCAAAGAATATGCTATGGTAAGTAGTTATAGCGCGTCGTTTCTCGCCGTTTTTCTCCCCCTCTTTATATTCGACTTGATTGAGTTCTTGTAATAATAAAATTGACATTTTATAGTAAAGTAAACACTTCATATTGCCGTTTATTATAGAAGTGTTGTTTTTGATTTGGAAAAAATACCTGGGAGAAGGTCTCAAATGATGCACTGAAACCTGAAATTGTTTCTTTTCAACAACCAACAATCGAAGAACCCATTTCAAAGTCTACGGATACATAAAAACACGACCACCCTTGGAACAAGTTATATGCGCCTTAGGAGTACAACAGCTGTAAACTCATTGGTTTGAACTCAAGACATGGTTTCCTAAAGAAAAACACCGCAGGTCACTTTGTACAACCTTCTCGTTTCTATGAAGTCGGTTAAAAGGTCGTGAGCTCCTTATATTACGATGAATTTGTTTTTAATATAGAAAAGTTCTTAGGAAACCACAGCTGATCTTTTCAAAGTCGCATGCGAAACCGTCAATTAAGTAATCATATTTTATGTTAGGCCTACTTAGAAGTAGTTACAGGTTTTAGATTATAATTTAATATTCTTCATTTGTTGATGCACAAATGAGTATGGTCCAACACCGTCACGAATGTTGTAAATAAGTTGTGAATTTCATCACTACGTGCTTTTTAAGAGCTAAACATTCACCCAACTGACCCTTAAAGAAAAAATCTAGTAATCTAACTATACAACAATTTTTGACCTGTAATATATTGAAAGATCCGCCTTTTCTTTACGAGGAAAATATGTCTTCTATTGGTTAGTTTTTAACTCAAATATGACATAAGTGTAAGAAGGTAAATAGCTAAGAAAATTAAATGAGCCATTGAACTTTTTGACACTAAAATCAAACAAAATTTGTTTACAGAGAGCGTCAACTTAATAAGAATCTACAAAGTCTTAAAACTTTTTAAACTTATTCAGAGTGAACGCAGGTGACGCTCTTGGTCAAGCGTTAAAACTTGACTCTTCATCTATAAATAAATACATCTTGTTTCATCTTAAAGTTAAGTGTTTGGATGTTCTCTAAGTTGAATTTTAATAATCCAAGAGATGTTCTTTATACATTTTTTTTCTTAAAAACCCGCCGCGCGAAAGGTTTGTAGCTTTCAACCTTACATGCTTTACGGTTTCACATGAAGACCTTGATATTACTTCACAATGGGGTGTCGCCATTGTTTATATACAATCATTAATTCTACTCTAAGATTTAATGTTTCCTCTACCATAACATTTTTCTATAACAATAGTGTTTAATTTTAACTCATGAATAAAAAAATTCACTCATATATACTCTTGGACAAAATTAACGCATCGCTTGATTTTCTCATAGTTTTTATCATCCATCTTTAATTTCGAAATTGGAGCTTTTCGGGCTGAACGCAAGTAAATAGTTAATTTAATTAATCAACAACAAAGATATAAGCACTATAGTTAGGTCTATACTATGAGAGGACGGATGGCACTAATCTTTGTTTTAAAACTGTTTGACATTTTACAAGTGATGCGTTAGTTTCGTCCAGGAGCGTATTTTCTAAATATTTTGCAATCCTTTGGGGGTTTATCTTTCATACGTTAATTTCTATCTGATATAAAATTTTACATTTAGACATTTCTTTGTTAAGAGAAAGTTTAATAACTACACAATATAATAGTAATATCCTAGCAAGGTAATTAAAACCGGCAGCCTTATTTGATATAATTTAAATTTTTGAACTGTGTGCAAATTATTTAAAGTTTTTATCGCTTTCCCTCAAGATAATGAAGATCTTTTTTCTTGCTCCAATGTGAATTGAATATTACATTTTTCTACGGTAAAATTAACTCTCTACTCTTCATTATTCAAAAATAATTAGTATAAATACAATTAAACCTAAACCGGTATTATGGTTCATTGTTTGTTTTAATTCAATGAAAATATATATTTATATTACGCTGAACTAGAAGATTAAAACCCATCTGTACTAAGTTACTCTTAAGATTGTGCTTGAGTGATGTATATTTCTTTCTTCCTGCAATTTCAAGAGTGTGCAATATTTGTTACAAAGTTAACAAAATATAATATTCTCATATTTATTTTTGACCTACGTTTCTGGTTATATGGAAGATCAGAAACAAGCTGACAAGGTTGGAAAAATGAACCGAACCGTGTTTGAATAGTAAAGGAATCTCAGTTTTGTACGTGCTGCCAATTTTGTATGAAAGGTTTAGCCATTTGTATTTGTCTAGACTGGGGCAAATCTGGGGCATTGTGTTAAGTTTTGAAACATGGAAGCATACCACTTCTGCAAGTGTTCCTCTGACTCACACAAAGCTTTAAACCAACGAGGAAAGGAAAATAGTATTTCCAGACTGAATGCAAGAGGTGGAAACTCTGCCGGAGGTAATATTATTTGGTTCCGGGAATCAAAGAACGTAATTTCATCAATGAGTGAGCTGGGTTGACAAAAAACACCCATCTTTGTATGATTTTTGTCCTATTGTGATGGTGGTTTCTGATATAAATCTACGAGCTATATTAAAATAATTGATGAAAATCTAATGGCAGTCAGTACGGCCGTTCTATCAGGCCGATTTTCTTCATTATTTTTGGATGAAAGGTATTTATGTATAGATTCATCATCAAACATCAAAATCGCTAAGCTTTCACTTCTCAAGTTATACTCAAAAAAGGTTTTGCTGTGATTCCTTAACTGTCCTGTCGCCATCTCCAAAGTTATAATTGAGATTAATTGTTTCTTTTGGTCTAAGAACACTCCATGGTGTACCTTGTCTTTCTTTATTAAGATTTCAGTGACATATTTAGTTACCTCTAAGAGGAGTTATGCGTGGACAAACTATTTTTTGCTGTTAAAGATTTAAATTAGCTTGAAATAAAACATGTATGGGCGAAATTAAAAATTCCCAGCTGCTGTAAATGTAAACATCAACAAATAATAACAAGACAGTGTAGTTTCAACTCTCAAGGAAATACCTTAACTGAGAAATGTATAGTAAATATAAGCTAGTGAATGCCGAGGCCGAAGCAGGGACCGTGAGCGGAACAGGAACTGAAAACCGTAGGCGAAATGAGTGTCTGGGGGTGATAACGAATATATGACTACAGTCTACTATATTTTGTTAAAAACAACGTTATATTCAAAGTACAAAAATTATAAACTAAACAGATTCTCAGTATATTTGCCTAATTCTCACTTGGCGAGTAGCTGCAGTGAACCAAGGCTAGACAGTGGAACTACAAGATTTGGAACTGCAGATTTTAGATACATTTATAAGCATTTATTACATAAAATATGACGGCAAGTAATGTTAGAAACCCAGTATTTATATTCTTAAAATAGTTATTGTGCAGTCCAAGCGGACAAGAAGAATTTAAGAACGTTTGAAGAAATTTAGACCAGTTGCTGAAAAGTTAAGTTCAAAGCACGTGGACTTTCACCTATTCAAATCTAGTAAGTTTAAAGTTCAAAACTTTAGTTCATAAAATAAGGATTAAATCCGATAAAACTTCTCGTAGTCAAAACCTAATTATCTCGTTACTCAGGTTACACGCAGTGCTTATGTTTGTCAAGCTAATAGAGAAAACGGCGAACAGCTGTTCGTTTTGACCTGGATTAGAGCAAATCCGTGGAGGATTGGTTACGCGCGCGAATCCGGAGCTCATCGCACTGGTGGCGCGGGTTCGATGCCCGCAGTCACCACTTACAATGTGTAATGTGACTAATACGATAACGCTAGGTAAAGGTTGAGGTTGAGTGGTAGACCTAACTTCGGCTCTTGTTAAACAAGACAAACTTGACCTTTTTAGATTTAATGCTACAGTGAATGCCAAGAGAATACTCTGATTGTTGGTGAAGCTATATATTTGTCAGTTGTTGCACTTGATGAGGCATCACTCACGGAACTCTGCTGAATTTAACATGAGTCACGTGACAGAATCTACACCAATCACAACCGGAAAAGTATCGTCTTTTCTAAAGCTTGCTACTTACCTTTCGGTTTCATTTCTTCCAAAACAGCGTGTTTTGTTTTTGTTTTGGACTAAAGAGAAAACTATTTCTAATCAACTCATGAATATATACCACTACTCTGAAATGTTCAAGTATATTATTAAAAAAGGATAAAAAACAAACAACTTGCATTCGGTGAGTAGTTCAATGGCCGGTTGGATCAAATTATACAAATAATTCAAATCCATCTGGCTCTCGTAAGAGGTTTTTGACAGACCTACTGTTTAGGACAGATTTACTGTCTTAAACAGCTTGGTGAAAATGGTATTAGTGGAGCAATCCATCCAATTAATATTGTATCTAAATATGACTGTGGAACAATAGAGTAAGTTGAGTAACTCGGTAATGGACCTTTAAACATTTTAAGACCTAGTTTAAAAGCGAAGGAAAAGTTCACAGGAAGCATTATTAAGAATTCACAATGATTTACAACTCTAAACCAATCAGATTAAACGCAAATCACTTCTGGGACACGTCACAACCTAACCTCAGTCTACAAATAATTACATTTTTTGCTGCTAAATGTGTGGACTGTTAAATGGGAATTACATTATGAAAAATTCAGGGTTTTTTAGTAATTATTTCCCTTCTTAATTAAGTGACGAGCGCAATTTTATACTTTCAGCTCTAAATGCTTTAATGTTTCAACAGATTATATACGGTTTCTTTTAAATACATATATACCACTCACCGGATGATAGACTAGACCCGAAACTACGGTTTTGACGATTATACTTGTACAGGGTACTCAATATTTCTTGTTTATATTTCATCAATTTATAAAAGCATTTAACCCTGACTTACCCAAAGCTCTGCAGCCATCTAAAGTTTTCAATCATCGAGCTGAAACATAAAATTGTACACACTTTAAAATTTTATATCGAATATAAACCCCGCGTTTTTAATACATTTTAATGGTGCGTGCTTTTCTATCAACTTGGCAGAAACTGTTAGTGGAAATGCAGAACATCAATTATTGAGTCGTGTTCAAACTCAACTTGGACGAAGCAATTATTGAGTCTAGAGGATTAGAGAGATATATCAAAATCCACGAGCAAAACCTCTCGTTATCCTCTGGGTTTTGCTTGTTTTCTGTTCTACATTTCTTGCATTGTCTTGAATAATTTGCTCTGTGGTAGAAACACGTGCACAAAATGTTTAAAAATCTTGACATTTCAAATTGTTAATTTTTTTATGTGGTCCTGTGTCCAAAGAAGACAAACAGGTCTTTTAGAATCTTAATTTATCAAGGAAGCATGTCATAACTTTGCGCTCGGTGATTTATTTGGAGGGAGAATGTTTAGCAAGAACAGCTCATAAATAAGTAAACTTCAACTTTGTGAACAGTCCAAACAGCTTATAAGCAGCAACATTGATTGAGCTCCATCAATTTTATAGATGGACAGAATTTTTCTACTGCACAAAAGAAACTCAGTAGAAGTGCTATAACATTCTGTACGCCAGAAAATGTTGGAAAGGTGTGAAAAGCAGTCCTTTATCAGTTTTTTCAAGAGAATGAAGGTGTCAGCTTGTATTAAGTCAATACTTAAAGGATGTAGTTTTCAAAAGTGACTTGTTTTAAGTAAAATGGCATAAAATACCCAATAAGTCTGTACAATATTTAGTTATCTAACGTTAAACATTACCTAAACACAGCAAATTCTAAATTGTATCGTTCTCATTGGTCCACCCTGTAGTATCATTATTGTTTGAAAATGTTTGTGCGTGTCCTCATAGACTTTAAAAGGTAAAGGTAAAGTTTGTCTTTTTAACGTTGTGAAGTTAGGACTACAAACTCCTCTCTACCACTGAACCTCGACCTTTACCTAGCGTTACCGTATAGTCTCATTACAAATGTAAGTATGGTGACTGCGGGGATCGAACCTGCGCCAGCGGAGTGTTTAACTCCGGAGTCACGCACGATTCCTACCCGCCACGGGTCCGCTATGTTCAAGAATATATTTTAATCAGGTGTACTGTTTTGAAACTGTCCCAAGGATTAAAATCCCAAAGAGCTGCAAAGGTAAGATGGTATAAAATTCGTTTACAAAAATAATTTTAAGTTAAAGAAACCCTATGAACATAGAGTAGTAAAACTAACGAGTGTGTATAACCCGACACCCCGTTGTTACATAATGCAATATCAAGGTATAATATCTTCAGGTGAAACAGTAAAGCATGTAGTGTTGGAAGTAACAAACAGTTTGCTCGCCATTTAATTATAAGGAAGAATGTTTTGCAAGAACAACGCGTGAATTAGTCGAGTTCAACTTCGTGAATAATCCTTTAGTTTAATACTAAATCCAATTATATTTATTTTAATTTGGGAAGATCAAACTTTGGTAGCAATCCGACAGTTAAGATCAATGATCATGTACTTGACGAAGTTAATTATACTAAATTTCTAGGTATTTTTATAGATAGTAGTTTTATGGGACAGCCATATTGAACATATCAGTAAACGGATTTCCTCCAGAACCTTTCTTCTCAGAAACCTCTGCAAACACTGTAGGCTAGGTACTCTGAGAACGGCTTACTATGGACTAATCTAACCATATATTGATTATGGCATTATTTTATGGGGATCTTGGTCTGCTCATAAATTACTTAGAATATTTATCCTACAAAAGAGAGCAGTTCGAATAATTTAAAAATTAGGACACAGGGAGGCTTTTAGAGAATCTTTCAAAGAACTACAAATTTTAACACTTCCTTGTGTGTATATTTACGAAACAATAATATTCTTTTGTAAAAGTGAACTTTTAGTTCGAGGTTGTGATATTCACAACTATACTACTAGAAATAGTCATAAATATAGAACTGAAATTCACAGAACAAATATTTTTCAAAAATTACCCCGTCAAACTGGAGCTAAATTATACAATAAATTGCCAGAGAATTAAAAAAGTATACAAAATAAAGTGGTTATTTACTCGTTCTGTTGAAATAACCACTTAAATATAGCAGGAAATGCGATTAAAAATGCTAAATATCACATAAAACAGATAGGCACAAGTTTCTTCGAAATACCATATGGAATTACGTTATAGGGTTTTGGTGTTTCCCTCAAAAGATTTTCAAGAACAGTTTGTCATTTACAAGATATTGTATGTGAAATGTGGCATTTTAAAACTGATTTTTTGCAATCTTTAAACAGGCATTAGAAAAAATTAGTAGACATAAAAAAACTTTCTTTGCGTCGTTAACTTTGTATATAAATTCCCTTTTTTTGAGATGCCACAAATGGGGGGGAGGGGTTATCATTTAAGAATTTTGGGAGGCCTCTTCCACGGTTTTCGGGTGGGGATGGGTGACACAAAGTACGTCAAAACAAACTTCAGAATCCTATAAAAACGTTCCCAAAAGTTTTCAAAATAGTTTTCCTTTTTCTAAAGTTACAGTGGGAAGGGAGGGGACATTAAAACTCACCCTGTTGATGGATAGCCAAGTTGTGACTCGTTTCCAAGAAGTTACCTGAAATCGCTCTGAATCAGTTTAGAAACTTGTAAAGCCTTGTAAATTCTGAAGAAGTTTACGCAAAGCCTTACTTTGCTTTTCAAGTAAAATTATTTAATGGCTCATTAGCTTTTCCGAATTACTTAGCCAGATTTCTTGAAGTTAAAAGGATTAGTCAACCAAACAAGAACCCATGTTTTCCACTGAAATAGCAGTTTATTGATTGTTTCTCTCTCACGGTTCCCGACGGTGGGTGAGGAGTAGGTGGATCTCCAAGTGTATCTTCTGTTTCAAAAACAACGGCTCTAGAAGGGTTTCCTGTCTGGCTTAGCTCTTAGAAGAGTCGCACGTGCCGCTGACCTTGCCAGTCAAGAGAAATGGTACGAACAGATGTTTTAAGGTGGATAACGAGATGTTTTTGTGAATTGAAGAATTACCAAATAGACTTGCTACCCTAAACATACAATAAATATTAATTTTATTATTTCATTTACTTAAGAAGAATAAACTATAACCTACCTATAAGATGAAAAACGTTTAGAAGTAAAGGTGGAAACTATTATCCCCAAGATAGTTCCAAAGGAAATCAATAAAATTAAACATAAACAGATACGTTAGTTTACTTTATATTTTTCTATAATCCCATATATTTTGAAATATTTGCGTAATTATTTCTTTAGAATGTCCATTTAACATGAGTGCCATTTTACACCACTGCCAAAGGCCACACAAAGCTACTTGTAGAAAGATGGCTTAACATCTACAGTACGATATTATTATACGTATAAGTCACTATATCATTTAAGCTATGTTTAAACCCAGCAGTAGAACGAAATGAAATGAGCAGTTATATATTTAGAAAACATTAAGAGAGAAAATATTTTGGTCGAACCACTTCTTTAAGATCATTAAATTGCGCAGTGCCTCTGACAGTTCTTTGTTCTACGTTTTCTCTCCCTTAAAAGTAAAGTGTCGTTTGCAAAAAGAAACAACTTTCCTTTTAATCTCAACTTAGGAAATTGTATTATTATTTATAAAAATAAATTACATTGGACCGAGAGTAAACCTTGGATGACATCGTAGTAAATTGCAAGAATATCGCGATTAAAGCCGAAAATAGAAACACATTGGCGCTTACCTTCAAAAACTCTGGTCAACCTTGCAAGAGCGTTACCCACGAGAAGGCCAAGCTGTTTCTGCTTATTTTTGGATATCAAGTTAAATTGAAAGTTTCACTACATTACTTCCCATTGTATGCAACTTTTGTGCAAAATAACGCCAATATTCTTGTTTTCGGATCAACCCAACATGATAAAAGGAAAGGAAGTAAAGGTCCATTAATCATTTCAACAAGTTTTCCAAGTGTGTCTACGTATCGCCGTTTGAAATTTCCACGGGCTTTTTAGATGATTAGCTCAACAATAGAACACTAAAACCCGAAACGGGTCTTCAGCCATCAAAAATGCAAAACAACTTAAAGGAATAAACTTCTTAACCAAACCATTAAATAATTAGCTTTTATGTCCATAAATCTAAGTTAACTGCTGACCGTGATTTTATGAATGTTAATTTAAAGAGCTGTATTCAATACCTTTCTTTCAATGTGCCAAATTAGAGCTGAGATCTTACTGGTGAACTCATCGAAGTAATTGACTTGACAAACATTAACTTAATTGCACTTGCAGTGACTAAACACCTGCTAACAACTTATTTAACCTTTATACCACTGGGATAAATCAGAAGTGTAGGTAGGAGAAAAGCTTAACTATACAGCAGGGTGTCTCAGACTATCCGTGTCTCTTGTAACACTAAAACGTTTGATGTTAGAGTAAAAACACACATTTATAGAAAGATTATTCACAAAATGTATTTTATTTGAATCACGCATTAAAACCATATTAAAACTCCAGAACACCTAAAAGAGTATTATTGTAGTCGTAATGAAAAGGGAAGAACAGAAACGTCTTGTCGAGTGAAATTTAAATTATCATCTACTTGGGCCAGTATTATTTTTTACATCAGACTTTTTTTCGCAGAACTTAATATACTGGTTTTCCTGTTTAATTTAGTAATCTGTCTAGAAAGTAGTTATACTTGATAAAGTGGGTAAGGTATGATCAACATTCATATTCAAACTGAGGAGGAAAGCAATAAACATGCTCAGACTGAATTTAATATGAGAAACCGTCTAACGGAGGTAATAACGTTTTCTGGGAATCAAAGCACTTTCTCGTTACTGGATGAGCTTTGCAGACGCCTATTTGTGTATGATCTTCTACCTGGTTGTAATGTCGAGTTGGTTTTGGTTTTAAACGTGAAATTAGTGCCCAATTTACAAGTAGACTTTGGTGTCCCTAAACAACGTCTGATTTAAAGGCGACATCTAAAACTGATTGGGACATTAGACCGAGTTGAATTAACACGAACATTTTTCATCGTCGGTAAAGAAGCTGAGCTCTACGGGATTAAAAATCTTACCCCGTCTAAAACATAACACATGGACCCAAGGATTTTAAAGAAAATTTGCTTTGAAAATGTGGATTAGGTTATTGAAGACCCAGTCTAAAAGCACTTATTGGGATGTCGCTTATAACATAAAGTTCATTGGTTTTGTACATTGACTTGTGATTAAATCTTCTCATTGTTGTAAAAATTACAGCTTTTATCTCCTTTCATGTGTAAACAAGAGAAGCTTTTGAAATTGATTGGAATAACAAATGTCGAGTGCAATTACACGCTTGTTATCTAATTTGATATTTGATAGAGGTAAACAACTAGATTTAATGCTTCAGTGGGCCACGGGATAATTTAATTGTTCTAGAGAAACGCTTATCAAGTTGTTCTACTTGATGAAGCTTTCATTTTCTGAAATGCCTTGCTGAATTTATCATGAGTCACGTGACAAGAATCATGATCCACCAATCACAGCCGATTTATCAACGGTTCTATCTCGTCTTCTCCACTACAATTATTACTGTCTTAGCAGTTTTATTACTTTAAAGGCGGCACGTCACTTTGGTTTATTTGGATTGTCCAAGCAATTTTTTCTAATTAACAACCTCAACGCTAACTCATGAATACACTCCTCTCAAAAGTAATAATTTTGATACTTTTGCTTTGGGTCACCGACCATTCCTGGGTATTTTGAGGTTACTACGGGATAATGGTAAGCGTTTTGATGGATGATGAGACATAAAGTCTTGTTACAAACTAGGACCGACCGCTCACCAGATTGGGTCATCAGTTAAAAGTGTAAACCAATGGAATGGACCAACGGCTTAAAGTGACTTCCGAACCACGGGCATCGAACCCGGGCTGATTTGGTTCGGTACAACCTGCCACTAAGCTATGGCCAACCAACCCTTCATATGATCATATAATCACACACTAAAAGAAGTCGGAGATGTATAGCCGACGCGTAGCCACACTCTGCCGTGCATCCTAGTGAATTTCCCGTAATGACGTAATTACAAGTAAAGTACTATTTTCCCCAGTTTATGCCTAATTGGGGTTTGTGCTATAAAGCACATTTCTAATACACATGTAAAGTACATTGACACGAATGTGTCTAATAATTAATTAAACTCGAATAAAAATCACAGTAAAATCGTTTTAAGGGGAATCGTCCCGCCTGAAACATCTTCTATCCTTTCCACTGAACCAATTTTGAATGATAAAAGACTTAACCTCGAGATTCATAGGAGGAATATATTTTACCAAATTCCGTGAACGCCATTCAACCATTTGGCAAAAACAGAATTTATATGAACCACCAAAATCCAAGTTACTGTATGTGTTTTAAGTACTTTTTAAGATTCCTACTATTTGTAAAACCAATAAAATTATTAGCTTTGTCTCTATTTACATTTATATTGGAAACTGTCTAAAAGTATTGAGTCAGCTAAACTAGACTGAAACGTAGAGGTAGGTGAGATTAGGGTCACCCCGACCAACTCGACGTGACCTGAATTCCGGATTTTAGCTTTGACATAAAATACTTTCGGGTAAAATTTGTTTCGTGTATTTTTGTGGTATCGCTTTAAATAAAACCTAGCCAACACGTGACCACAGTGCTACCATGAATCCTAGCAATTCCTGTAACGAGGCTACGAATAGTATTTTTTGGCCTCTCTTTGGACCCTTGCGACCACTCCATAAAACAAATTTTGGTCCGATTTTCGAAATTAGGTACACATTATTTTTTGTAATTTTAGGGATAAAGCCCCCCACCAAATTTCGTGAAAATAAGACCGAAAGTGCGAGCTGTAAGTGGGCATAATGCACTTGTACATACAGTTTTGCTATTTGACTCAGTTTCGTTCTACGACGTTTCGTTCTTTTTGACGACGGAAATGAATAGCTCTATTTCCAAATAAAAAACAATAGTAGTCATAGCCAATCAAACGTAACCGAAAGAAATTTAAGTCAAATTTATAGTCACGGGAGTATTTGAATTAATAACAGGTCGAACTACATTTCGCTTTATGAAGCTAAATCATGTGTATTTATACAACGAAAAAGAATATCAACAAACAAGTAAGATAGAGTTGTTCTAGATAAGTTTCAAGAAGAATATGCACAGCTCTGCAAAACCTTCATATGTTAGGGAAGAACACAGGAAGTGGGCCAGAGGACCTTGCAGTTACGGATTTCCATATGAATAATAGTAATGAAACCGGTTTTAAGTTACTATGTCCACATAGACTTAAATAGAATATTTTTATTGCTATTTTATAGTATTCTCGAGGTGCCTATTGACTTAACTATGGATATAAAAAATAGAAGAAAAGAAAACTAAAAACAATAGTTACAATAGAGAAAAATGAAACTAGACAGGACACTTTTACAGGATATAAAAGTAACTTTTTAGTCACTACTACACCTTTTCCATTTCCCTAAAATAAAGTTTTGAGGGAAGGATCAAAACCTTTAAATAACATTCAGTGACACCTCGTTTCAAAGGTCTAGGTTAAAGAAAAAAAAAGATCAGTAGAGCTTATTCAATATAGTACAAAATGGCAGCTGAAAATTGGGTTCTGAAGATTTTAATGAGCTGCCATTTTGTACTGGGTTGAAGTAGAAAGCTCTAGTTTCCGCTGTTATTTTTCTTTAACCTAGATCTTTAAAATTATGCGTCACTCAATGAGTTTTACCAGTATTCATACTTTTAACTCACCCTGTGTGGAATTTACATGTGATACGAGTAGTCGGAGAAACCCTGTTAAATAAGTATTTGGCTTTCTTCCTAGCTAGGTATGGGCTAAAGCCTGATTTTTGCTAGAAGTGCAAAGGTGAAATCAGTTGTTAGCAGGTGATAAGTTAACTACAAAGGACAGTAATCAAGTTAACTTGTCGAGTTAATTAATGCGAAGAGTTTCCAATTAGATCTCGGTTCTAATTTGAATTGTAAATAAAAAGACACAAAAAGCTTTTAATTTATATCTCAAAGATTTCTTTACCATTAAAGCTCAGATTTTCAATTTGTTTATAAGTTTAAGACAGTTTATATTAAGCAGTATCTTAGATAGCTGGAGACAACTATCAGGTTTATACTATAATCTGTTCACTGTTTTTATAAATAGTCTAAGGCCACATTGATTTCTTCTTTGTTTAACGTTTTGTTTCGTAGTTAATTGTTTTGAAAATTTCTTTGTAGGTGTTTCTTTGTTAAGTAATTAATAATGTTCCAACTCTGTTATATTAATTTTCTTAAAGAGGACAAAAGCCAGTAAGAATGCGTTTCTTTTCTTAGTTCCCTGTTACATAGTTTGGTTCCTCAATCATCCTATTAACATACCTTTACAAGTAAGCTTTTATCCCGATTTTAACTTGATTGAGCTCACGACTAATTAATATCACCAATGATTATATTACGGTAAGTAGATTGCGCATAAACGCCACACGGCTGAGGCAAGGAAATCAACATAGTTCGGCGGCCACAGATGGCGCTGTGAAAGAATTTTTTCAAGATTATCAAGTAGAGCCGCTGACGCACGCATAAGTTTGTTCGTTCTCGAAAATCGCACGATTTGGTCACATTTCAGTAATCGATTTCGGAAATCTCGAGCATGTCGAGCGGAGGGGAGAAACGGCAAGAAATGGCAGCGCTATTCTGTGCTTGGGCTGCCGCAACTATTTTGATTTTTCTGTCTCAGTCATAAGGCATCTATGCCCAATCTACCTACCATATCATTACTTTTGCTACAACGTGTGAAAGATACAGTTACTGTTTCAGAATATGATAACAAAGAAGTATTGAATTAAGGAGAAAAATGAAACAAGCAAATGAACCCTCGACTTCTCTCACGTAAAGCCACCAGAACTGTTGTGGTCAAGCTGTAATTGAGTCTTATAATTAAAAACATCCTTTAATCTTCCTACACTTCTTAGTTTTATTTCATTCAGTTAGCTATAGCATTAAGACATACTTTTGAAGATAACAAATGAAGACAATACGTTTGAAAAATACTATCCACAAAAGAAGGATGCCCCAACAAAAGGCAAAAATAAACAACTACTGCATAAAGAAACGTGGTTATTTCAGTACTCACGAAATTTTGTCACATGCTTAACCATTGTTGTTCGTTTACATTAGTTTTTTATATTTAAGTTACTACTAAATTGTTATTGAAGAGGTAAACAGAGCCAAATCCTAAGGCATAACTATCTAGACAGTGACACTGCGTTCAAATAGTATAGATTTTGAGAATGCCGTGTGAGTTGATTGTCTCAATATGCTTTTTACTCAACATAAAAAATTGTTTGAAGTATTGCAGTGTTCAAACCAGAACGTTTGTATTGTTAATGTGCTATGCGTGTTAATGTGGTGATGGTCAACTCATGTCCTGTTCATCCTTTAAATTGAAATGTGTAACTTGTGAAAGGTTTTTCATATTTTAAAATGAAATGTTTGATTTATTATCCAGTTCTGATTTGACTTTTCTAAATAATGACTTAAATAATGTTTTTGCCTCGCGTGCTTGCTTTGTGCACTTGGCACTTTGTATAATTAAATATATATGTCGGTTTCTTCCACTAAAGTATTACTAACTCAGCATTTCAGAGCAAATTGGGAGAATACGTAATACGGTCTAGTTAATAATTTAGTGAGACTGAATCAGCAACGTTTGAGTTCCGAATCGGTTTTATGTTAAAGGTTGTTTTAATTAAATTGCTTTGACTAGTATCACTGAACTCTTCCTTACTGGTGCAGAATTTTATAGTTAGAAAATATCCATAAGAAAGAGAGCTATTCATTTAAACCAAAGAGAAAAAAAAATCATAGAGCAAAACGGTTTGAATTTTAAGATTTCCCACCCCTTTTGAGGGAAATTGCTAAACTTTAAAAATTATTATGGTCCAACTTTAGGAGACTTGGTGTAAACATTTATGTTACCGTACCAAGCGAGTGAACGAAAGTTAACCAAATTGGTTCAACCAGACCAAGATAGCGGTGGAAAACCCTGTTTCCGCCGTAATTTCCTCTGGAAAATTGATTTTTTGATGTTTAATACGTGTTTGGTATAGTATTACCATTCATGGTTCTGCAATAGTTTTTTACTGAGCTAAAATTACTAAAGTGTACAATTGTTCATTGTTTATTCAAGTCAACTTAATTAAAACCCGATACTCATTAAGAAACACAAGGGTAATTTCGGATAATGGATTAAACAAAGTAAGTTAAACGATTGCGATGTGCATTGTTTATGCAATAAAAATTTATTAATTTATTTAATTTATGGTAAGTCATAACGTTGTCAAAAGTTGTCTGGCCTAAGTCAACACATCCTTTTAAAGGCAAATGGATAGTGTGAAATATTCTCATATTATGAAAAATCATAGATTCAGGTAAAAACAAAGAACATAAAAAGAAAAACTTAGTTCTGACATGAGTTGGTGAAGTGAATTGCCACAGTGTATTTCCAATTTTAGTTTCTAACTTAGAGTTGTTAAACGGACTTGGCAATCAAAGTTAGGACTTTTAATCTAAGTTTTGTAAAGGAACTTCTCGTAAGAACTACCGTGGAACGCATCGAACTTTGGGCAAATAATAAGGAAACTGCACAGCCTTATGTGTGTTATTCATTTTACAACATGATGAGGTTTGGTTATTCTTTATATTGAACTCTTTGCAGCATATTGATACAGAAACTAAACCATCTATCGTCCCTTGTTGAAACGTCATACAAAATGTGCATAACTTGGTAGTGTATTTTGTGACATGCTTTTAAAAACATTTTTCCTCCTTATCTTACTAATTTGTATAACGTATTGCAACCTTTTTTTTAATGTAATTTTTGTATCGATACATCTTAATGAAAGTCATCGAAACTTTTGTTTAACTAGTTTTAAGCTTAACTCTTAGGCTTTCACGGCCGAGGTCGCAACACAACATGCAGTAGAATTTGACAAAGCCAAATTCTTGGAAATAATATATAAATTATTTACCCGAGAGCCATCCAAGAAACCAATGACAGCATTAAACTTTCCAGAAGCAGGCAACCAGTCCTGAAGAAGTCTTTTCGATAGTGTCACAGCCAATGAGAAAATCGACACTAGACATCCCTGCTCTAATGAGCGGTTGGCAGCCTTGCCACCAATAGGATAGCAGACAGCAATTAGCTCAGTTTCAGCCAATCAGTGACTGAAGATTTTATTCCATAGCGAGAACGAAATATCTCAAGCTAATTATTATAACTTTTGACGTGATGTAAACCAGAAGAACTAGATTATAGTTCACGTGTTTCAAAAGTTATGTGTTCTCTTTCTTTTATTCTTCTTCTTTGAACTTTTAAACAACGTTTAACTTTACCAAAAAGTTCATCGAAAGGTAGAACATTGACTATCTCTAGGTAGAAACTATGCGTAAAACCGGTTTGAAAGTAACCTCTGTGCTAAGTGTGTTAAAAGTCGTTTCCTAAAAATGAACAGTTTAAACACAAATTTATGTTTTAATAAGACCAACCTATGAAAATGTCCGTATTTCACAATTGCTTTAAAATTGAAAGATATCTTTATCAGGACTTCTAATGCGCTTATGCAATGATTGCTCATTTAAGCGTCTTTGTTAGATTTTGCTGCCTTTAAACTTCAAACCTTTAATAATAATTCTAAAACAGGGAAACTATCAATTATAATTACATACCGCTCAATTAACTACTTATTTAACAACAACTAATGATCTGTTTCAATTTTGATTTATTTGACTAATCTAAAGTCATCAATGCTATATTGTCATATATTTTAAAATCATCATCAACAAATATTGTCGAAACAATTTTGTATCTACGTTTTAAAAGAAATTACGATTATACGTACACAAGTTTGACCGATTTTTGTTTGAGTTTCCAACTTTTCAAAATGTTGACGTACTTTGCGAGGTCCGACTGAAAAAAAAGGTAAAGTTATTCTTGTTTAGTATGAAGTTAAGACTACAAAGTCCTTTCTACCACTCAACCTCGACCTTTACCGTTGCTTTTGTATAGTCACATTACAAATGTAAGTGATGACTGCGAAGATCGAACCCGCGCCAGCGGAGTGATTAGCTCAGAGTCGCGCACGATTCCAACCTGCTACGGGTCCGCTTTATAGCCTATTCGTAGATGATGATGTAAAAAGAGGTACCTTCTAAAGCTGGATTTTACGGTCATGAAAAATGTTACTACCTTCCACGTTGTAAATTCTGCATCACCAAAAGGAAGCAAAGGATTTGCCCAGCAGTAATAAAAGCAACTGTAAGAAAACAATATTCGAGTGAATGTTGTTTAGTTTCAAAATAGAGGGTTTGAAACAAATGTCCATTCTTAGTATAAGTTCAAAATAAATACGTTTTGATCGTTAACTTCAGAAAATAATGGCATATCAATGGATAGCAATGTTAGCACCCCGTGAAGACTTTATTACTTTAGATACACGTCATTTTTATTTTGAAAATTTATTTATTTCAAAAATCTATTTTATATAAATATTATATCACACTTTCTCCAATCTTTACCATCTGTAACCTGGCTTCCGATCGCTTGAAACACATCCTGTTCGCTAATAACACTTCCTTCCTTTCATTCGAATTAAAATTCAGCCGATTGAAAAATACATATCATAAACTCATGAAGAATTGACAACAGAACGTCAAGTTATATGGATTGCCAAATCACTGAATTGTACAGAGAATTGTTTCCTACGTCACATCCAGTAGCGGATGCATCATTCGGATTGGCGCAAATGAATACTGATGACGAGAGGAGGTGTTTGCCACAAAATCAGCAGAAAATCAGTCGTTCTATCAAAACTTTTTCAGATCGCGAGCGCAGTGAATATAATTATGTTCTATTGTTTATTTTATATTTTTGAGTGTTTTAAAATGTTTAGTAAATTAAAAGAGTATTTACCCATTTATGATTAGTAAACAAAAAAACTTTTATTTTATATTTTAAATGTCCGTGGTTCATCATAACAACTTAAAATAAAACTTGTGGGTGAACCTTTTTGTTAATCGTAAAGATTTAATTTTAAATCGCTTTTTAGTCTGAAAAACTAATTTTAAATCGAAACCGAGTGTTTATATAATTGTATAATGAGACACTTGATGATAGTTGAAAACATGTTTTATATTCTTCGGTTAATTCTTTCAATTATGGTCGTAAGTTTGCATATATCTGAGTAATTTTTAAAATATAGTTTTTGGGTAGGAAAAAGAGTTTTTGTTATTTAAATAACCTCAAATGTGATTTAAGTATATGTGTATTTTGATTTTTTTCTATTCTTCTTTTACTCTAGATATTTAAGTCTTAACTCTTCACTTACGCATTCATAACTAGATAGTTTCCCTAAAAATAAGTAACTTTGCCAAATTTTCAAAAATTTCATTGTAAAATCTTGTTTGAGTTTTTACTGGCCAAATTACATATTCTTTCTATCTTTATCTTACGTGCTATCCAGCTCATTAACAGCTGTTCAGAAGAAATGTAATAAATAATAGTTAACATGACATTAACTCACAGACTATCAGGTGTAAATAAATAACTTGGTATCAAACATGTCAACATGACGTACGAAAATAACAACAAATACGCTCACGGAAGAAAAATATTTACCCGGACCGTACAGTATTTACAGTCAAATAAACACAGTTTGCTGTTGGGAGTTTTTGTAACTCCTATCTCTACTAGCAAACAATATTGATGTAAGAATTTATTTATCCCAGTTTAGGACCTCTTGAAGTATTATAATTACCTTTATTGCCTGTGGTAGAGCTGTGTTCATCTATTTATAATTTAGTTCGCCGTTAACACCCGCGTCGCCAAGATACAAAGCCGTCGTCCCCGTGGCTCAATTAGTGCACAACGGTGACCGGTGTATGATCGTGATCGAAATGTAAATATGCATATAGACTGCTTAGTGTAGTGTTTATTAAGAAGAAAGAAGAAGGCACTTGAAAATGGGCAACTTATGCCCGAAATGCAAGGCACACAGATGAACAAGCTAGACCTACAGGCAATAAGGTAATTATAATATTGATGTCTCGGGCAATTTTAACACTTATTTGTTTTCATAAACGAAAGGATCAAGGCTGTATTTAAAACGTTTTACAGAGAGCTTGAAAGTCAAACAGTATTTATTATCTATGTTTATTACAACTGCTTTAACAATCCAAGGTTTTAGCTGAATAAGATAATAAATTACACAAAACGTCAATAGAGGATAGTTTCTGCATCACTAAGCACAAATCACGATTTGCTGTTTGCGATTCCTCACGAAAGAGTCTGGATAAAGCTCAAATGTTCGCTGTAACAATGCCCAAGAACATTAACTATGATAAATTCTGGGATCAGAGAAGCTTTAAACTCGTACCGCAAAGGACAAACTCTTTAATTTAATTGTTTAACTTTACAACAGAAATAATATTCTTTGTTGTTAAACTTATATACAAAGTGTTCTAAATTCCCCGTAATCATATCTTTAGACAGAGGAAACATTTAAAAACCCCTTTAAGAAATATTAGTGAAGGATCCTGAAGTTCTTTGACGTACTTTGCGTCATCCACCTCCACCCAAAGGCAAGGATAAGGGCTCCCTTAAACTTTTCAAATTCAAACCTCCCGCTAAAGCACCTCAAAAGAAAGGTAACTTTTACACAAATTTAACGAAAGAAACCTTCAATTTGTAGGTTATATTTATTGAGGTTTATAGGTTGTCAAAATCTTCACAGTTTTGAAAGCGGGAATTTTCTGCAAATTTCTAGGAGAAAGGTCACAACCCTGTAAAAATGCCTTGAAGATTTAGCAGAAAAATTGGTCAATCAAAGAAATTGCATAGCAAAATGTGATATTTTGGACCTAACATTCAAACAATATCCGACTGTTCAAAGAACACTCTGCTGTATTCTGTTGTTTTTACGAATGTTTTTAATTTTATGAATCGTACTAGTTATACTGTTTCTGATCCAATACTAAGTATCGGTATAACTGATGACTACTAGTACCGGTGTAGACTGATTTGAATGACTGATTTAGCTGATTCAGTGATAATAGGTTAATCCACAAGACCCAATTACAGTAATGTACACAGACAATCCTGCTCGTCAACACACAGTAATGGAAATGACATCTCATCAGGCTTACTATTATATGTTTGCAGAGGTACTCTGCAACCTGGAGAGAGTACACACATATATACATACATATGTATATAAAGTTTTAAAAAATGCTCAAAACGTGTTATGGGGGTCAGGGTCGGTGCCCATTTCATGGTCCCAGACATGGTCTTACCGCTGACGGCATGAATATCTCATTTTCCAAATGAAATTCTATAATAATGCCTAACACCTACCTGTTTTCTAAACTTGGGAAAGTTCTATTGTATACAAAGTAACAGTTTTAGTACAGAATGGGGAAAGAACGTTTTATTACTCTTATGTCAGAGCTAGTGTAACGTTCAAAGATAAAAACGTTTGAAGTTAACACCCATGTTTTTGTTCAATTCTATAGAAAGTAAAAGTTATTAACTCTTAACCTTATTTTCTCGGTGGACAACAAAGCAACGAGTAGCCTTTGATATTCAACAGAGGGACCTGAGGAGAGTTTAAATTAAAAAGCTAATAACCACTTCCTTCGTTAATTTAAACTAACCGTACCTTAACCTTTCACCTCGGACTAATGAGGTTTGTGTTTGTTTCTGATTAATGCCATAATCAACAAAGTCCTACCGTTTAACCATAGTTTAATTACTTTTAAATCTTCTTTTAGAGTTTTAACCGCTTGAGTTTATGAGTGTACACTGAGTGTTTTACGTGAGAACAAAATGAAAGACAAAAAATGAGTTTTTAATTACATATGTCAAAATGAAGAGTTCTTTTATTCAATACAAAGATGAAAACCGGACTTGTTTTCAATATTTTCCTCACACAACATTCATGCACCATACAGGCCCCAGACCACCTGTAATATATATGTATAGTTGTTAGTAGTTTTACTAAAGCCAATATATTAGATCAACAGAGAGTGACTTAGCTAAAGAGTTCCTTAGGCTTCATACTCAGTCCTTCTGATCGTCTTCATCTGCATCAATGATGTTGTTTCATTGATAAACAATAGAGGACTCAATTCTAAGAATTAAGAGTTTTCAGACCAGTATTCAAACACTTTTCAACTGTTGACACTGCTAAGTCTCTATATTTAACAATCATTTCTTTTCCTCAATGACATTTATATCCCAAAATCTCATAAAAGCTAGAAGTATGGCCTTCATGTTCTTAGAAAAGTAAAGGCAAAGAAAACTACTGAACTTTGAACAAGAATACACGGTAGCTTATGAAAGTATACCTTCGAAAAAGAGTACAATTAACAACAAACTTCGAACTTTAAAATAAAAGTGCCCTAATGACATTACAAAACTCAGATAAAACAAAAGATGATTGCAGAAGCATATTATAATCAAGACAATTTTACGGAACACAATTGGGATAGCGACTAAATGGACAGACTGTTTCTGGATTTGACAAAGTTTGAGCGAAAGAGATTTGTATTAGTGTTAATGTAATGAGATATTTGAATGTGATCTATTCATGATAATGTGCAGTACTATTCAATAAATGCTGACAATTTAGATGCATGACTTGTAAACATGTTTACTCAAGAGTAAGATATGACATTTTCATTGAATTTACGTTGGAAATCTTGTGACAAAACAACATGGTGAGTTTAAATTTTCAAATAGATAAGGTTTCAAACAATTACTCTAACGTAGTCATTTTATCTTCAACATTTCGACTGTAATATCTCAATTTTCGTAGATTGATACAAAAATAAAAGCCCGAGTAAGGAGTACAGATGTCTTTATAACTTTTAAGAATGTAGTCTGTGAAACACAAGATTTTATATTAAAACCAGCTTCGAAAATTCTAATAAGCGAGAATTCGCGTTAAAAGCTCTGAGATGTTTATGAGTTATTTAAACACATTCTTGTCATATTGGACTACATTTCAAATGCTTATATTTCCTTGTATTTTATATTTAGGCCAATCAAAAAATACAGAATTATAACGTTTTCGTCAAAACCGCAAGATTATTAAATGCATTATTAAAAGAGAATATGAGACTATAAAAAAACAATGTTTAGGTAGTGAGCTCACGAAAAAACCGGCTCTAAACGTCTGTTTAACGTAGTTTACTAATTTTAGGAACTACGAAATGGTAGTTTCAAACATGTAGTCGAGAATCTCCTAAAATATTTTTGTATGTAGATTTGTAGTAATATTTGCTCTTTGGCGGGAAGCTCTTTGGAACGAAACTCTTTGGTATGACCTCTTTGGCAAAACATATTCCTTATAGGGTTAAAGAGAGCTGTGTTAGAACTGTGTGCAAATTAGTTTCAATTTAGGGATTTCCAATGTAACTACGCACACGTTAAGTTATTGGTTATGTTTCTTTTATAATTTCTTGGGATACTAAATTAATTGGTAATAAACCAAGTTGATTCAGAACATATTTTCGTAGAAATTAAAGTTAGATTGAAAATAACCGGCCGGTACAAATCGTGTCCAGTACTAAAAGTAATAAAGTTCAAAACAATAACGTAAATAAAATAGGTTATTTGTATTTCGCTTCATAATGTTCTTTCATGCTTAACATAACACAGAGAAACATATAACTCGATAAAACAATAGTTTCCAAGTGACCGACTCAATGTTAGTTTCGGTGAAACGAAATCTGTTTCATATCGATAAAATTAATTAGTTTTAATCATGCAGAAATAGAACAATAGCAGTTTAAACATTGTATATTTTATTATTAATTTTTATCCTTAAATATTAGGATATTGGCAATTTTCAACACACGAAGAAACCAATATCAAGTGATATTTTATTCACTAACGCTTTCAAATCTGTCCGCCTGAAGATGACAGCTTAGCTGTTGAAATAACAAGTAAATAAAATATCACATGAAATTGCCTTGTTGTGTTTTAACCTTGTATATTTTATTTTGGTTAGAAAATATTTTTACCTTTAAAATATCAGTAATAATGTTTTTATACTAATGTAGGCCAACTGACAAACGTGTTATGCCTAAACTTCTTCAAGTTTACCCTTCGCAGACTCATGCAAACAAAAATGCTACGTGAAACTAGGTCTAAATGAATCTTGAGAAATTGAAACATGTTCGAAACGATTTGTTCCCAAAAATTAGGGGGGAATTCCAAAATTATCAGAGCGAGTGGGTAAATATGATACATTTTCAATTAAAGAGTGGTTTTGTCAAGGAAAGAATTTGAAAATAATTTGCCCTATATCCCATCCGTAAAGTCCTTTTTTACTTTGTTAAAAGTGTTCTGTAAAATTACTTAACCTTTTATAGTAAAAAAGGTTTCGGTATAGAAATTTTTAGGCCTGAGAAAGCATTAAAGCTAGCTGTCAACCTCCTGGATGAGACGAGAACCATGATGTACCAAGATGTTGAACATGTTTTTATATAACTTTATAGATACCCTAACGCCAAAATCAGTATATTATAGGTAATATCTTTAGTTTTTAATCGATTCCTAAATCCAAAACCATATACTTAATAGTACTAAATTAACTTCATTTTTAATTTAATACTAATGTTCAACGATATGCAATCATGTTGTCGTATATATGGTTTAATATTTGAAAGATTCGAACGTGTTTGTTTCAAAAGTATACGCATAACTTAAAATATTCAACAATCTGCATCCACATCCTTTAAACGTCATAGCCAGTAGCTAAAAACTAAATATTTTAACATCGATTTATAGTTATTTAATAATAGGGATGCTAATAGTTAATCAAAAGACAGATATAAAATCGAAAACATATCCTAAGAAACCTATATACACACATATTGTAAACAGTTATAAATCTAGGTAAGAAATCAATTTTACGAAGCCAACAAATGAAGCAAATATTACTATTTTAGACACTTTTAGGTAAGTTGAATTAAATAGGAGCTTTGCTTACAAAATACTTTGATCTTTGGTTTGTTATCTCTTGGACTTAGACTGGGCTTTAGTGTACTTGGCAATTGCTAAGGACTAAGTAGTTCACCAAACATGAAGCCTATAATAATCTTCAAGGAGGATTCAATTCAAATCCAACCCTAGCTCAAACAATAGTTATGAACTCATCTATAAGTTCGACGAGAGTCTATCTAGTTCTTACTAATATTTCAGCTAAAAGAGTTCGAAGTGTGTTTTCTATTCTGAAGAAGTTTGTTACACATGTTTATTTTGCAAAACTCTGGTTATCCTGATGTTCGTTAACTAGAAAAATGGTCCGTAAATACTGATGTTGTTTTACTCAAAAAGTGTATAAAACCCGTTAAAATCTGTTCACCTAGGCCAAGGTTGGGGCATAATTGTCACCATAAGCTCGTTCTGGCTGGTTAGACTTTTTTCTTTGAATTTTTGGCACTTGTTGTTTAAAAATATACCTTACACGATTAATTCCCATTACTGGATGTGGTCACGTGCTGACAGTGTTATAACTTCAAGCTGATTAAATTCACAAATAATAATAATAATTCTTCATTTAATGCTTTTAACAGAAATACTCAATTACAAAAATCATTAGTACCACTAACATAATAAAATGCAATTTTGTTAACATCTACAAATTCAGACAACATCAGTAATAAGATTATGTTATAGGCAATAACTAAAATAATAGCAGACAAGCATACAAGTAAATATAAAATAAATAAATATACACGATAATACATACAGAGATAAAAGACACAAATAAATACTATGAGTACCATGAAAATAAATAGACAAAACTAAATACAAACAATGAGTCAAATATCAACAACAAAGCTAGAAATTGTCGATAACAACTAACAATGAAAGTATTGCGTTATTTAAAAATGTTATTCATGATTTATTCAATTTAAACTAAAATTATGACAAACTAAACTGTTACTCTTGCAGATAATGTCGAGGGAACTGTAAATCAAGTATATTTCTACTCATGCTGCAATGAATTAATGTCGCTGCACCGCTTTGAATACTTAATAATTTTATCTACTATCTCAACAACGTAAACAAGTAAAACTCTTTAATTAGTTTGCGTTGAAAAGTTGTTTTGTCTATGTCATTCATTAAAAAAGGCGTTAAACCATAATGTAGTTCGATATTGAGGAAATCCAAATGTGATACAGAACCTCAAACTTGTAGGCCAAGATCCCAGATGGTGCTGGATTCTGTAATTGGGGAATCCCGGACTAATTCTGTGTAACTGCCTTAATTCAACCGCTCTATATTTTTAACAATAGCCTATGACAATAGAAATACAGTCGCAGTTTGGTGTATAGAGGCAGTCGGAGCAGAAAATACATCTTTGATAAGCTTTAGTGTTGTTTTCAATCAAATATTGAAGTGCATGGAAAGTTACACGCAATTCTACCCAACTTGTCGGATACTAGTTATTTTCGTCCGCTGTTGATTGGATTAAACGTGGACATATTAAACTTTTCTCGTTGGCTTTATGAATATTGTTTAAAGGCGAAAAGCTTGTTCATAGTGGGCTTGTTTAGCTCAAAAAGTGTCTTTAGACCAATACATGTCATAACATTGTTATACCAAAATTGATAATACATTGTAATACCAAAATGTATTGGTCCAAACCTTTCTTCTTCAAAGGGTAAGGGGTTACCACTACAAGATTTTATATACAATTTAATCATGTATTTATTTTCAAAGAAATTAAAGCCCTGGCTTTACAGCAGTGAGCAGACCAATGGCGGCGGGATGAAATCGTGCGCACCCGAGTCACTGGTAGCAGTTCGATCCACCAGTCACCACTTCCTTACATTTGTTAAGTGGCTATAATGTAACGCTAGATAATGGACGACGTTGAGAGGAAGAGAGACTTTGTAGTCCAAAATTCATCGTTAAACAAGGCAGATTTATTTTAAAACATACTGTTCTATGACGTAAATTCAATAGCATAACAATGTATAATAATTATGAATTCACATTTGTGTTTGAGATAATTAACAGTTTAAACGTACATATTCAAAAGGGAATGTTTTAACTTTTAGATAACTCTACTTCATTTGTTATTACTCAGATAGCATAAATTATATACCATGAAAAGAGCACATTTCAAAGTTTGTCCCCTTTTATATACTTCTATAATACTCAACACGTCCTCCCCCTGACTGCTCAGCAAAAATTCTAGCCCATAATAAAACTGTCCCCATACATAACGAAGCAAATATTGATTTATGGTATTCACCAGCTCTATGGTTCTGCAGGTCAACTAAATTTGGTGAGAAGAGGTACGTACATTTCTCCTAACCCCACAAGAAAGTTTCATGACGAAACATAAATCTACGACGAAACTCGCTGAACTGAACTGATTGGCTGAACTTAAAATGTCTTGTGTTGAAGGACAACCATCTTGTTAATAAATAACAGCTAACATGAACTCCTAATGTATGTAAACAAAGTTTAGAACTTATACTTTCCAACCTGCAAATTATTACTCATGAAGCACTACATACTATAAAAGCTACAAAGTATGAAAGTGCATTCTTTTTAAATAACCCTGTATAACAAATCAGCATTTATGAACACGTTAATAGGCAGCACTACCCAAAACAACGTTAACTTAACCCATGTTAAATGAATTCTGTCTGTGTCCTTAAATTGATAAGGGTTATTTTAACTGCAATATAAACCAGGACGTCTTGGCAATAACACTACAATTTCAATTTTGAGAGCAGGAAAGTTGCAGTTCTTTCAGCAAGGACTTTTCCAAAGCTATAAATCTTACTGAAATCTCTCAGAGGCTCGTAAGAAAGGCTTTTAAAATGAGGTTGGACAGTTTTATTTATTAAAGATTAAACCAAACATATGTATAAGTTCGCGTTGTTGCTTATAATAATGAGTATTTACAAATAAAAGATTGTTATCAATAACATCAAGCGTAGCCACAAGGACTTCCGTGAGTTCTTAGCGATTTTTACAGCGTAGTTTACGCCGAAAGGTCCTTAGTTTTGTGTCAAAATTCATGAGTATTGTATACAACCAGAAAGGTCGTATCCAATATTGATAAACCAAACATCAACAAAACCCGTTCAGTTATCTTGGTCTGTCTGATTGGATTTCGTTGATTTTGTAGCGTTGTTAGGTGCGTTTTTATACATGTCTATGTATAATTACCTTCTTTGAAGGTAAAGAGGTTCAATAAATGGTTTAGTAAAATGAATATCAAAATTACTCGTGTATATAATTTCAAAGCCATAAAATTGTTTAAAGGCAATAACTTAAAGCCCCATCGTTCTATACAAAGTTCCAATCATAAAACCAGTTTGTTTTAATAATACAAACATATTCAATTTTTTAAAATGCACCAGTTATTACTACAGTTGGAGAATTTAATTTGATTTATTATACGATTCTTTTGCTTATCTATATACGACAATATAATACACACTTATAATCTCTGTGGTTGAAGTCTTAACCATAGAACCCAAATAACAAGTCTTAACCGGTTGATAACTGTTATACCATAATTATTTTAAGTTATTTCATGTTTTATACCTAGGGCCTTAGGCTTCACTCACTAAAACTATTCACTATGTATTAAAATTATTTGTCCATATCTAAGTTTATATTTTGATTTATGTTGATTTTATCTTGTGCTTTTGTATTTTATGTGTCATTTATATATTGAATATAACAATTTTAATTAGTTTTGACGAAGCCTTGTAGGATTTTGGATCTGTTTTTGACCAATGAAGATATTTATTTATTTATAAATATTTATATTCAATTTAAATATACACGTCTTAAGCAGTATCGTTATTTGTAGGCTCATCTTATTTCTATTTCTTTTGCTTTCAAGCAATACTTTAGCCATATAGACAGAAATTATTACAGTTTCATAAATAAAGACAACTCATAAAATAAATAGTTGTATAAATCAAACAAAACCTAACTTCTATATTTAAATTGTTCACTTATGCAGTGGTAGCTAATGGAGATCTAGAAAATATACTTTGAAGTAAACAATGATACTTAGCAACAATGCTGATACTGGATTCTTCATTTCCTCTCAAAACAATGCATGTTAACATTACATACCTCAATATTCTTACAAACAATAATATTGGCTGATGGAATTCTCCAAAGCTTCATGTTATGTATGTTAAGTTCCTTTAACTTAACGTTTCTATGACTCTCCAAGCCATAATTCTGGGTCTAATGTTTTAGATTCATTTAATATATGATCCATGTTTTTATTTAACCCTTCACAATCACGAATTGCGCTGTCTACTGCTCCTCTTTCTATTCTATACTTGCCCATCCATTGCAAAACCTGTTGAAAGTGATTTATTTTTCTCTTAGTAGATTAATATCGTCCACCTTTTACTAACTTCAACACCCAAGATGAGATAGGCTAAGTCCCAAAACCGGTAATGTGGTTGATTAAAACGATAAGCGCTTTTGTCTTAATTGTCGTGTCACTTAGTAAAATTTGTATATTACAATATTTAAGGTAAAAGTCTTAATTAGTTGTCGTGTATAGTTAGGTTAAACATACCGTTAGAAGCCAACAACGGTTTCCTTAATACTAAGTATGGAGTTCCTAAGAAACCAAATTGCTTGTGTCCCAAAAAGCCTAGCAAGTACCTGTAGATACATCGTCATTGCAAGAATAAAAAACAAACGTTGTCAGTCGCGATTTGTTTGTCTTATAGCCCTCTATTTTTCAAGCCGACGATATCAATATCCACAATATTCCCAGTATATCATCCTCATCTTTATGAAGTCCATATAACAATTACTAGAATTTTAATTGTTTTACGTATTTGGTTTTCTGTGGAAATGAAATTTAAAACTTCTAATCCATATTTTTTAAATTTTCACCGGTAACACATAACAAGTCTTTCGGTTCATAAGCCGATAGTGTTCAGACAACATTAACCACACACACGCACTCTCAAATGACTAAACTACCACGTATTGTCCCAAATAGTTATTTTACACCACAATCCCATCTGGTCCATCTGTCCACCTGTGGATTGTGTAATAAACACGGATATTATTATAGATGGAATAAAAATGTATGGATGCTCTTTTACCATACGATTTCAGACTCTTTTCAGATTCATTCCTTGTGAAATATAACTATTCATTTCTATACTCCAAAATAGAAGGAATTAAACAAAAATACCTGCAGTTTTGAGTTTCCTTACATCCTTGAGTAAAATGGCAAAATATATATATATAATTTATTACGTATACCCTAAAACCCGTATCTCGTAGACTGTTTGAAAGTGAATGTTGAACACACAATAAAGTGTATTTTATTTAATGGATGCGCCTTTTAACTTTACTAAATTTAAGAAACAAAATTGTCTAAGATTGAAGGTTTGTTTACAAACGTACTATTTTAGCCTTTAGCCTTGGTTTTCATCATGTTGTTACATTTAATCATCATAACTATCATTATTATCCAAATGGTATTTCATCAATTACGAGTATTACAAAATAATAACTTTCATGCGCCTATAACCGCGAATTTTCTCCTCGCATCCAAGCACTAGAGTCATTTTGAAACTCTAATAAGTAAATAAACCATTTTAGGTAGATAGTGCATAGATCCGAATGGCTGAGGTAGGCAACTCAACATAAGCTGCGGCAGCCCACACACAGAATGCGCTGCGAGGAAATTCTTTTAAGAATCTCAAGTAGAGCCACGGACGCAAGCACAAGATCGTCCGTTCTCAAAAATCGCACGATTTGGTCACATTTTAAGTAATCGTCATTGGACAAACTCAAGCACATGGAGCCGAGGGGAAGAAGGACGGCAGCGCATTCTGTGCGTGGGATGCCTATGTTGATATTCCTGCCTCAAACAAGTGGTATCTATGCGCTATTTACTAACCATGACATTATCTTTGCTCTATATACGTGAAAGATCATGCAATATGCATGTCTGTTCTCTTGCAAGCTAACTCATAGGAATTTCCTAAATGCAAAGTGAATTTCCCTGTTAATTCCCAAGCTCTGTTCAGCTCAAATATCATTTCAGCAAAGCGGTACCCTGCAGATTCCAGCTTACGCCTAATAACACTAACATTGTCAAGTACTGCTTCTCCTGTAAACTTCTAACTTAACTCGTTTAGTTCCTGTTCGAGAAACACTATACTGAGGCAGTATAATATAAATAAGAGTTTACTAAAATAAAATAAGTAAGTAAATTATATAGTTTAGTTTTATAAGAAACTGTCTTATGAGATACATTTAAGTGTGCAATAAGCATGAATTAACACAACTGAGTGTATGTTTTTGAATTATCTGTTTTTGTCGAAATTGCTGAGGCGATACCATCCACAGTATTCTTGAGACACTGGAACCTGTATAGATAGTTCAATGATTTTTGAAACTCTAATTATCGATACATAAAGAGTTTAAAGAGCAACTGATGACAGTTTATTTTCTAGAAAGCTATATAGTGTTCGAAAAATTTACAGTTATAAAAAATAACACTTTTTGTACAAATCAGATGTTCTCGTATCTAGTTATAAATAAAACTAATCTTAATATATACAAATGAATCCAGTTTTTTTGGAAATGGACTTAAATATTCTTTTTTTCACTCTCCTAATTCTTTATGGAATGTTCTTACAAAAAATCAATGAAGAAATCACAGAGAAAATTTTAAAATTACAGAAAACCATGATGTTTTAGTTTGCACAGATTACTTTATTCTGCCTGTTTAGTAAACAAAGCATACAGCCGTTTAATATTGATCAACTTTAGTAAACACATGATTTTGGTGTACAAGACAAAGTATGTATGTATATTATATTAAACACGTACACCGTAGTACTGCGGTAAGCTGCAACATTATCTACGATTAGCGCTATTGTTTTCTATTTAGTCATTTACTTTCAAAACAATTTCATTAATTCAGCTTGTCGTTAACCTTGCAAGTACTTTGTTCAGCAAATAAAGTATTCTGATTTTGCTGGTAAGGGTATTTAGTAAGCTTCAATACCTACTTATATGAAACACACATAAAACATCTGGCCTAAGTATAATATTCATAACTTATCAATGTGAATTTTCTGCAACGTCATAACATATAACACATCGTGCATATAAGAGTTGAAAAGTTAATATCAACGTCTGACATAATTTTGTTTTTCACCACGAAAAAAACCAAAATTTTACTCATTCTCGTTTTAGTAGTTTCAAGTTATTCCATATTGATGACTGCAATAGATAACAAGATCTCAGGCTTTTAAATGTATCGAATTCCAGTTTGTATTTGTTGTTGTTAAAACAGGTAAAGTCCTCTCTACCACTCAACATCGACCTTACCTAGCGTCACCGTATTGCCACATTACAAATTGTAAGTGGTGACTGCGGGGATCGAACCCGCACCATCTATGTGATGGGCTCCGGAGACGCGCGATATACCAATCCGCCACGAGGATCCACTACGTTACGTCCGGATATTACGTTTTTGTGAAAACACGTTCACCTATTGTTTATAAGGGCAGAGTTTTTACCACGTATTCAACTGCAGTATAATACGGAAGCGTATAATTTAACTCCCATGCGTTCACGGGTGGTGTCAAAAATAAAATCTAGTTTTTCCGATTCACACTGCGTCAAAACATTATAATAGTTAGCTTGAAATATGTCGGTCTGATCTGTGTATTATCTTCAGTCACTCAGAGTTAAACTTGAGTTTTAGCCAACCATTGATTGAAAATGGTATTCCACTGCAAAGCCGAAATACTTCAAGCCAACTATTATGATGTTTTGACGGGTGTGAACCGGAGGAACCAGATTAGAGGTTAACTGTAACAACTATATTGTGTTTTTGTAAAACGTGTAAAGTATTTTTTCGTATTAGGCGAGCCGTTATAAAAGATAGCTGACAAAAGCCCAAAACCACGCGCTAAGGCAATTTTGTTTTGAAGCAGCGTATGATAGACTCCCAACCAATAGATTAAGGGAAATTATAAACTGTCCGCCCGTATGTGGCCGCCTATTGGTGTTTTATAATACATCAAACCTGCCAGTTCAACTGTTGATACAAGAAGAGTTAGAGCTTAACCATGTGGATGGATAGAACACTACAGTATACAGTATTGATGACTATTGCACACTTCAATTGTTTATGGTAGTGACCTGCACTATAACCGTAAGTTTTATTTTGACAGACTTCCTCCCATGTTAGTTAGCTGGTTTCCAATAAGTCACAGTTACGTTTGTAAATGACCTTTTGAAAATGTATATTTTTCATTTTGTGCATGTGATTAATAAGTTTCTCAACACAAATTTTGAATGTTTCGGCAGATTTTAAATTAATATTTCTATTTTTGGTTGTGTTCTCAACACGTAATAATATTTAACCAATATTTATTGTTCAGTTAAATCAGTTGTTCTGAAATAAAGTCAATATGGTTAACCTGACCAGCCTCCAAACACCCCCATTGGCTGAGTATAAACAGGTTTGTATGTTCTCTGCTAAAGTTAATCAATCTGATTCATGGCTGTGATTGGTCGTCCACTGCTCCGAGCCAGTGAAGGGGATTGTCTGGTGGCTGGTCAGGAAGTCAGTAGTGCAGCTCTCACTGGCCGTGGACGTGCCTGATTTCTCTTTTTTCATTTTGTAACGTTGATGTATATATTCTATTGTTCTCTAGGTTATCTGCTACTAAATTAACTAGTTTAAAGGAAAAACAATGGTTTTCTGATGAACTGGTCAGCTTGCGTTGATTACTTTTAGGCTAGCTCTTTTCATACATTTTTACTACTACCTGAAGACGGGGTCAGATTCCAAATCCCGAAAGGTCGTTTAGTTTTTTTCACTAAAACACTATGAAAAACGTCCGTAATAATATTTTACCCTCAGAACTTACCATTACCAGAAATTACCACTAAAAATGCTCTTAAAACAAAGTGTACATGAACAACCAGGCCAAAACGCAGTTAAGCGCTAAAGCACAGCTGGCGTGGTTGAATTGAATTTCCTCTGCAATTTGGTACTCTAATTCACTAGATGTTACTCTAGTTACCTACGCTCACAGTCTAGCTTTACCCTCAGACATACAACGCGAGAAATGGAAGATTTTGCCACAACTACAACAAAGTATATTTATTATACTATTCCTTTCCAGTTCATCACTTACTAAGAGAAACCTCAAAAACAACCTAACTGATGAATTAAGACCAGAAAGAAATATTTGATGTAAAAAAAACAAACAACAGCAATTTTCACAACAAACTTTCATATTACAAAGCAAAACTTTGTTGTAGATGATTTTTGTTGTTAAGCTTTCTACTTTATACCTTTGTTCGAAACTTAAGAGTGGAGGCTAGAGCAGTTTATTCGTACTGCAGGTTTTTAACGTATAACCATTTTCCTTCAAAGTAAAAAAATCATCCAAATATTGTACTATTATTGAATAAAAGCGTAACCTTAGCACGTTACACATATGCCAAACCTGTTCCAGAATCAAAAATTACAGAAAATCAATTATATGATACGATTTTTAAGTCAGATATTTTAAAATTTCAATTTCACACTGTAGACTACTTAGCATAAAATATGCGTACAGCACTCTAACGTACAACAAGGCATATAATCCACCTCATTTGCATTTACAGAACAAGGCATTCTTATCTAAGAAGTAACAGGTCTCAAGTTCATTAACTAGTTTTGGCAAACAAGGCAAGAATGAAGTTCAACTTGTGTGTTTGCCTTTACTATCGGTTGGGTTTGTAAGCTGTTTCTACTTGTCTGCAGTAGTTGATAATCTGTGTGGTTTGAATGTTCAAAACCTTTGAGTTATTTCAGGCGTTGGATGAGACATGAGGAGTGACGTATTTAATTATCTCGTATCGAGTTGTAGATATCAAGTTTCGAATATATCAAACGACACATCATAATGAGAAATTGTTTGATAAGAAGAGACCATGACTGTAATAACATGTTGACTTAGATAAAACTGCTACTGCTACCTTGGGTAGAAAATTAAGGTTGAATTGTAATTAGAAAAATAATCTTGGCTTAGCTTCATTCTGTTGATGAGAGTAACCTTGACCTTTCACCTGAGTTTAATCAAAGTAGTAAACCTTTGTTTCCCAGGTGAAATGCTACTCACTTCTGTAATTATTTATACCAATGTTATGAAAGTATCATTAACGTTTCAACTCAACGAGGACATTTGTAATTGTATTTTTATATTTACAAAAACAACCGAAATCCGTAATTACAATGTAAAGAATAGGTTTAATAGGTTTGATGTCGTAGTCTGAGCTAAGTATCCACCGAAGAAATACTTTAGATTATGTACACACTTTTAAACATGTGCAATTGCTAACGTTGCTTTGATATTACATTTAAAAAACACACATTTTTATATTGAAGTCAAAGATTGGCAAAGAAAATTGTCCTAATTATAAAGCCAAAGCTGAAGCGGTAAGCCGGAAAAAGCTACCGTGAATCCTAGCGAATTTCCTTTAAGCAAGGGGATTTTCCTTTCGGCTAAGAAGTATTGGCAGCTTACAGAACGCTACGACGTTTCGTTTCATGTGTTGGTTGAAAGGAATGGCTCAATTCCCTGTGGAAATTCGCTAATAACTCGAATGAAATGCCTCTGATTCACTTTGAGAGACTGAGTGTGTGTAGTGAGGTGTACTTAGCCGTCAGCTCTGTTGTATGCGCTTCCCGGTGAAATTAATATCCAGCGAACAGTTTTACATTTATGATATTATTTTATTATGTATCTACATCTCTCGAATTAATTTCATATTAAATAAGGATTTCCCCACTGTTTTCTCAACGAAAGACATCCAAAGCTACTCAAGATGGAGCGATCGTGTTCTACAAGAGCCACTATAACTTTGCATCTGGCCTCTAAAGGTATAAGTGAAAATGGCAACACTGCTCAACAATCTTCTACCTCTGAAATAATTGAAACATTTATTCAAATTTAGTCAACTTTGATTTTGATTTTCCAAGCAATTAGAAGCTCATAAAAATTATTCTCTGATGAGTACACAGGTATACTCAGAAATGATTCACAAACCCAATAAATATTTCAAAGGTTTTAAAAATCTGCGAGCAAAAGGTTTGTTTGCTGCAGAAACTGCTCAAGTAAATGACTCATATCTCAACCGAAACGATCCTGAACGCAGTGAGCTCGGCACTAAAAGATCTTGGGAGAATCTTGAATTGGGACATTTTTATCAACAGTAAAATATTGTGCGAACGTTAACATAAAACTTGCTTAAAGTACTTGAGCGATTGGGTTAATTTTCAGATGTTTTCCATCCAAAAATAAGGTTGGTCGGCCAACTAATAGTTGAAGAAATGAAAGTTAAAGCTTGTGGAAAATTGTCTTGTCGAAGTACTTGTTTATTTTAAATATTGAAGCCAAGACAACTCAAACACGTAAGTTAATGCCGAACAAGTCCCAATGGGGTTTAGTAAAGACGCATTGGTAACTGCTTCTGCGCCTCAAACGTTTTCTGGACTGTTTAACCGATCGATTTAACCGATCAAATGAAAGAACGATTTACTTCATTAGTGCAAAGTTATTTTACTATGGAATTAATTTTATATTATTTAACTCCAGAATATATAATTAACTCTGAAAAAGTTATTTACTAGAATTCAAAAGACACTGTTTTTAACATAGAAACGGAGTTAATTGGTATAATGTCATTTAATGCCCTAGGAAAGTTCACTAAGACTTAAAAAGAAATTACTTAAAGAAGAATATAATATTATTAGAGGTGAACTACAATTTAAGACACAGAACTTTTCAGTTCAACGGCATGATAATTTTTATGGAAAACTTATTCCAAATTTAGAATCCAACTATAATCAATGCTTTTACCAGAGAATTACAGCAACTCAAAACAAAAATCAGCTTAGAAAAAAATGCTTCTAAAACTATTTTACTTTCCATAAAAATGCATCTAACAAAAACAAAACTACAATACAAATATACAAAAGTATCACCAAAACACTATTACAAAAAATTGAAAGAAAAATAATTAAATAACTGTGGGTCACTGATTCAACCCACTGACACTAAAAACCACACCAGAAACACTGCTCACCACAGGTACCTCTTTGAGGACTGACAAAACCTAATAACAAATCCTTAGCAATTAGAAACTTTCAAGATAACAGGTCCAAACTACAATAATAGCCCAATTCCAGTTTATGTCCTCACCAAACTCCAGTCCAGTCCAGTATTTAAACAATACAGATAGTTTCACAAACAAAATACTACTATCTCTTTTACAGTTCAAGGGTGGACACAAGATTTCAACAATTCCATCTGCACATATGAACTCTTTTTTTCAATTATACCAATATAAATATCAAAATTTCAATTTTTTTTTCTCAAAATTCAATTTTGTTTTTACAAAGAAAATTTTCAACGAATATCAACAAACTAGATGATTAACAATAACTCTAATTATTTATTTATTTATGATCTTCAATTTATTTATACAATAGCTACGTTTTCACTTGTGCTTTTTGACAAAACAAAATGCAAGATATTCATTATGTTAAACAGATAATGAAAACATTTTTATACAATAAAACAAGTAAATTGCATACGAAAAAAATCAAAAACCATCTGCACATTAGTAGGTAATATACGAGTACAAACCAAAACTGAATAATGGGTCATACTAATTCAACTAAAATGTTATTCTGCTTATTTGACGTAAAAATAGGTTCATATTTTTATTAAATAAATCAACATCATTCCTGCACAAATTTAAAGTTCTTAATTCTTAAAAACGAAAAGCAAAATAATGCACAGTGCTACATCTAGGAACAAAAAAACATGGCATTGGTTGTGTTATTTCTAGGTACAAATAGTTTAATTTTACTTAACAAAAACTACTATCGATTGAGCTGTGTAATATTTTGTACAAAAGAACAGCGCTTTACGTCTTCTTGACTGAAAAGGGACCCAAATTAAATAAATATCTTAGTACAGTAGTAGAAAATCACGGTCACACATAACATTAAATCTTTAAATACAGATATCTCAAAAATTTATTTTGAACCAGTTCTATTGCTGATATATTATAATGAATATTTAAACTTTAGACATATTTATAAGTACTGTATATATCTTAATATTGTCTGTTTATAGCTTCCTCAATTAGCATGCTAGAAGGTTAGTTTATAAAAACGCATGTATTTATATGTTTACTGAAATAAAGATATTTTGAATTGAAATTGATTAGTTTGTCATAGCTGACAGTTCTGTAAAGAAATGTTCATCACAAGGGTGTAATGAAAATAAAAAAACAAACCTCCAACAACATATCTACTGTGCTTACAACATCGTACTCAGCTTAAGGACGACCACAAAAGTCTTAATCTCCCAGAAACATTTTCATGATCATAATACTATAATTTGTAAAACAACCGCAAGCAGGTTTACGATCTAGTTGTATCACGATCATCAGTGAAATCCATTTCCATTGCCTTAGTTTTATTAAGACTTATGAGCTGTGATTTGTATTTAATAAAATAGCTTACAACCTTTTAGAAACTTCTTTAAGAATCGTTCGTTAATGATTATTATATTAGCTCGCCTGCACATACTGTATATTGAGCTTTGGCTATTGCATTCATAGTTATTAACATTACCCAATCAACAGTTATTAAATTGAATTTTGCACTATGGATTTAATTGCAATATTTAAATCCAAAAGGCTTAACTTTAAGCCCTGACACAATCCTAGCGTGACAGTGTGATGCGTGTTTTATCAGCTTATTTTCAGGCTTAAATTTACAAGTTCTGCTAGTGTTGGATGGCGCTAGGTACACAGTCAAATTATTTGGTTTTCAAAAAATATTACTTCAATATATAATTACGACACAGAACAGTTGATGTGTACATAAATAATTTTGTCGTCGCATAAGTGATTATTTTAAACTAGATGTTAGTATGTACCTACCTTTTATTTATATGAGAGTTATCCCTAGTTAGATCAACAATACTCAGTCAACCTCCGTAAGATCTCCAAATTCTAGTCTTCTAATCGTTACATATTTAGAGATAAAAAGCCAGTAAAACGTTTAAAAATTATATTTTGAACTCGTTTTTGAAGCTAGTTATTTTAAATTAATAATAAGTGTATCATCTTGTTTTCTACTACGTACGTAGATTGTATGCTTTCATACCGATTTTGCTCTTATTATTTTCAAGACACCGTGATAATTCAGAGGTAACAAATTTTAGGGTAGCATATTGTATGATATGCCAACTTCACCAATACGTAAAAAATTCAAACTTTATATTTTACCTTCACACACTATATAGCTCTAAGTGATACTCAAAGTGAATTTCAAATGGATCAAGTCATACTAAGACTACTAAGACATCAGGGAGGAAGAAGCTGGACCAAGGGGTGACCACCAAAGAGTCCTTACCTAGCACGCGCCTTTTCCCAATCAACGTACCCACGTGATTTTGAATCACTATATCACTATTTGAGATGCCAACCACTCTCATGAGGGTATATTAAGAGGCAAACAACCAGGTAAGGGATGGTCTGATATCTAAACTATGGTGAGAGATGATGCGGGGATCATCAGATGATCACTGAGACTATCTGAGCCGCTTTAGACCTATATCATCCTCAAAACATGACCTACATGAAGCTGGATTACAGGACCACGCCACGAGTCCCAGTCAAAGGGGGTATCGACAAATAACGGGCATTGTACAAAGTAGACAACTCTTCCGGGAACACGAATTTAAATCAAAAGTAATCAAAATTGGAAAAAGTGACATTATTAGAGCTCAAAATTAAAACTATCCTTTATTTGCTTAATTTGGTTTGCTACGGACAGATCGTGGTCCAACCGTTATATTGGAGGCAACACAGATAAAGATGTCTACTGAAAATTAGTTTATAATTTCGGTTGATTTATTGATTTAGTTTTCTTTTTTTCAGTAACCAATAATATAAATTGTATCCTTTTCTTTATATGTTAAATTTTCCTTTTTATTTCCAGACTACACGTTACCATGCACATTTCATTACCTACCTGAAATAGCCGTATTGGATCGTGAATTAAATAATAACGAATTGAAAGAATTTATTTAATTAACCTGTATAAAGGTGTACAATGTTAAAGCGTTTCATAATTAACGCTTTAATGAAATGGACTTGAGTTAGCAACTGTTATCTGTTAATTTAGTGGTGGCGATAAGCTAGATCTAATTTCCGATACACGTTTGTGCTTCCGTGGACAAGGTTTACAGTTTAACTTAGTTGTGCAGTAAATAATTGGGTTGTTTATCTGCGTGATTGGGACTAGACCCACTTCAAGTAAGAACTTAGATCGTACCGAAATGTGTACCAAACTTAAGGTTTTATATAAACAATACATAATCTTTAAGAGACCAACAATGTCTTTCTTTAATATGTTTTTAACTCCGTGAATACGTACTTTACAGCACATGTTTATGGTTAAACTACTCCCACCATAAAAAGGGTATTTGTGTAAATGTGTTGGGGGCTTTTAAGTATGACTTTACGGAACAACTGACTTTGCAATGACGAATATTTATTAGTAAACATTAGTTCTTCATTTGTAAACTGAGTTTGGTTTATCTAAATACAAAAGGATATTTTAAAGGTTGTATTAGGTAAATTTATTATTTATGATATCTTCAATTATGCACTTAACTTCAGCCAACTTAAATAAAATATCTTAAGAAATAACAAAGCTAATTTCTTTTTGGTCCCTACCATTCAGCAGACGCCATTTTAATGTCTGCCATGTTTAAAATAAGTTATAAATGTCCCTATCCTTCTGAACTACGTTAAATGCTACACTTGTAAAACACCCCAATCACAATCTGGCTAAATGTGTACATACAACAGCCCGAATGCAGGAAATGCCCTAATAATTGTGATTAAGCTCTGAAGCACCCTGTATAAAGACTAAACCACAAGCAAATTAAGATACGAATTTGAACTCTACTTTATATAACTTCAAACAGATATTTGCCTCGGTCCAGCAAAATACCCGTTTGTACGAGTCTGTCCCTCATTAAGCTCATTAACTTTAAGAATTTATAACTTTTCTCATTCAAATATTTACTTTGTCAGAGTTGGAATTATCATTACGAACATTTCAAAACGTTTATTGGGCAAGAATTACGACGACTTTCCGTCCAACCGTATGTCTGAAACAAAAACGGTATCAGATAAATTAAAAAGTTAATTAGGAATTAACAGTTTGTCAGATAAATGATCAGTTTACCATCAAGGAAGTTAACTTTAGACAGGGTTGTTCGAGTGTTATAGATGAACAATAAGACAGTATATCAATACAAAGTGTGGCAATAAGAACACCAAAATTCAAATTATCACAAATATTATACTTTTAATATTTTACAGCTAATTTATAAAGAAACATTGACTGTTCAATGTCGTTTTGATGTGTTGGAGTAGTTTTTTAAACAATCAAATCCAATTGTATACTTTACACAAACATTATCACCCTAACTTGTAAGAATATAATACAAAAAATCTGTAGAAACAATGTCACTTTAGAATTGTATTAAAATTTAAAGTTAAGCTCTTTGATGCTATAAAACTTGAGTCAAGCGTATTGTTTTTATTTACAAAGCCTTTAATAATGGTTATCAAGTTTTAAAAAGATGCAAAATCATTATATCACCGCTAACCTTCTAAAGTATTCTAAGTATTTATGCTATCTTTTGCACAAAACGAGTTTTATGGATGATAATTAAAATCCTCAAGTAAAACCCTTTCTAGAAACGTACGGAAAACGCGTTTCTAGTACCTGCTTTCTGGTACGAGAAAATACGATTCGGATCTTCACAACGTTGAAAGTAATGGCGTAAACATAGTTTTATTTTTATTACCTCCAAACGAGTTTTGGGGATTAACCTAAATTAAACGGCGTAAGCTGACTTTATTCCCTGATTACTTTTGGCATATGTAATTACTAATTTCGTTAAATCACAACTACTCCAATAATGATTTGAGTTTTTATTAGTAAGTTAGTAGTTGTGATTTTTTAACAAAGCTAGTTATATTTTCCAATAAGAGTTACTTCAAAACTTAGCACATATTATGTTTTTAGTTATGTTTAAGCCCCCTTTTCCCCTGAAGACGGAGTTGTTTTTACAGGTGTCCTTCATATTTACTTGTTCGAAAATGTCCGCAATAATATTATTTAAAAATGTAGAGTTCTGCCATCGTTCACAAAAGCTTTAATGAAGAATAGACTACAAACATATAGATAATATGATAAGTTGTATTTTGTACACTTAAAATACAAATAACATCTGATACTGTAAAATAAAACAATAGCTGAAAATCACTTTAACTATTGGTTCATGCAGCTAGAACATAATTCTTCTTATGCTTATATTACAAATTACTATCTTAAACTCGCTTGGTGAACTATGCAGAAATATTTTTAAAGAATAATATCTTTTTAGGTTTGTTGAGGTCGTCCTTTGGCTGAGCGCAATATAGTACACATAGTGGGAATATTTTACAGATTTCCGTCTTCAACACGAAAGTTCCTTCTTGAATATTGTTTGAATATGTATTCATAGGATAAGAGTGGGATATAACCTTTACTAATGTAAAATTTATTAAGAGGTTCGTAAATAATGCATAACAAATTAATATATTGTAATAGATGTAAAACTGTTCGCTGGATATTAATTTCACCGGGAAGCGCAAACAATGGAGCTGACGGCTCATAACGCCTCAATACACAGTCAACCTTGCCTCTCAAAGTGAATCAGAGGCATTTCATTTGAGTTATTAGCAAATTTCCATAGGGATTAGAACCTTTCATTTCAACCAACACTTGGAACGAAACGTCGTAGCGTTCTGTAAGCAGTTTATTGGCTGCTAACACTTCCAAGCCGAAAGGTAAACTCCGCTTGCTTACAGAAAATTCGCTAGGATTCACGGTAGCACTTGTAGCTACGAGTCGGCTTTGGTTTTATAATTAGGGAAGTGTTCTTTCCAAGATGGCATCTTTGACTTCAATATAAAAGTTTGTTGTTTTTAAAATGTAATAATATCAAAACAACGTTAGAAATTGCACATTTTCAAAGGTTTGTAAATATTCTAAAGTGTGTTTGGTACTTAGCTCAGAGTAAAGATATTAAGAATTGAATCAAACCTATTTACCTTATGCTTTATATTATAATTACGGATTTTGTTTGTTTCTGTAAATATAAAAATACAATTACAAATTTCCTTGCTGAGTTGAAACGTTAATGATACTTTCATAACATTAGTATAAAGTATTACAGAAGTAAGTAGCATTTCACCTGGGAAACAAAGGTTTACTACTTTGATTAAACTCAGGTGAAAGGTCAAGGTCAAGGTTGCCCCATCAACAGAATGAAGCTAAGCCAAGATTAGTGTTCTTATTACGATTCAACCTCAATTTTCTACCCAAGGTTCCAGTAGAGCGTTTGTCTGAGTTAAACATTTCGTTGGTGTTTAGGTTACTTTCACTAACAAATCAGCAGTAGTTCATATTTATAATGTTATATTATCTTAATTTTATTTTATTTACTACGCTACTAGATAGAAATATAGGTTACAATTTATATTATGACCAACTTTTAGGTTTCTTAAAGGTAATATAAAATTTTAGATGGTTAAACTATGGTTTCCTAGAAAAGTTGTGATGGTTTTTACGGCCGTCTTTTGTTGGTAATGCATTCATATGGAAATTCTCATGTGAAGGAATTCATAGTTTAAATTGAAAATAATGTACTGTAGAAATATAGAAATTGCTTGTAAAACTAACCAAACGTACAACGCAAACCATATTTTAAATCACTAAGATCTAAGGCCTCCATTCTGCGTCATTAAATTAAATGTATTCACTGTGAAGAGTCATCCTCAGTAGCTGGTAGAGTTTCAGCCAGTCAACCGGCTACTGAGGATGACTCTCCACAGCGAGGTCGAAAGTATTTATTATTTTTCAACTGTGACGCGGTGAAAACCAGAGGCTTTAGATCTTAGTGATGATGCCGGCCGCGAAAGCTTTTAAGAGTTAAGACTTATTTTAAATGTCTTCTTTTATTTACTAACAGTAGTTAAGAATTTTAACCCAGTTACTTTTTACATAATACAACACGTAAGAGATGTAGAACATGTTTTGTTATGTAAATGAACCAAGTACACCTGTGTTTTTGGCAGAGCGTTGTACTGTTGATGTTAAGTGCTTGCTTCCTGCTGTCACAGTTTATTCTAACGTAGCTTAAAGTTTTGTGTTAGCTTTAAACTAACTCTGGAGCTCGAATACTTAAGTCACAAGCAGAGATAAATAACTGGTATTATAGTTCAGTTATCATAGTTTATTAAACCCTACATTTGCGTCATATCATTAGGTTATTACAGTTTGAGAACGAAAACATGGATTTAAAAAAAATGATATTAGGTGCAAATTTTGTCAAAGCAGCTCAGGTAAGGACTTTTTACCTCTTTGATTTCCGATACCACCTAACCTCAAAAGCTAAAAATCGTTGTCAACTTCAGTCTATGATCAAATCCAAGAATTTGACAAAATTAATTTGAAGACACTTTATTTAAAGGTACTAAATTGAAGTCAACATTAAAACCATTATTAAAAATTATTTATAAGCTAACAAGCCCGTGTTTCAAGTGAACAATTTTTGATAACTATAATCTAGTTCTTCCTGTTCACACCGCGTCAAAGCTTCATAATTAGCCTGATATATTTCTGTCTCGCTGTGGAGTAGACCTACTATCTTTGTGCAGTTATTAAACCTATAATTATTGCAGGAAAGTTCCTTGTCACAGAAAACTACCTACACGAAGGTGCGTTCTGAAATAGTTTACATATTTTAAGTACAGAAACGTACAATATAAATTTCAAGTCGTAAAAGAACGAAGTTTGTTGGAATAAAGGTAACAGCAGATTTCTTCCCAACTTTAGACATTTTCAGCGGCTTGGCGAATAACTTGTATTTGCATATTTAGATTGAACACAGATTAGCATTTTGCTAATGTTGAGAGTAGATGATCAAGTCATATTCTGCTATCTAGTGATAAAGACCAAGTTCAGACCCATGAATTTAGTGAGTTGTCGGCAATCGTTTACTAATAACACAGAATATATGCAATCACAAAGATATGATATGTTCAATATCCTTTGCAATTTGTTACTCTAATTCACTGCGCTCACAGACTTACTTCGGGCTTTGGTCTCAGATTTACAGGGTTTTATTAAAAGTTATACTACTTATCATAAAAGGAAATCACATTTTATATTGCAAAAAAGCATCGGACCAGTCATTCCCCTGTTACAGCGAAAAATCACTTTTTTGCCGCAACTACTTGACGGATTTTCAAAGTTTTTAGTATATCATTGTTTGACAACAAAATACATATCTATTGAAATTTGTTCAATCGGTATGAATGTACTGTTTTTAGACCATTAAAATCCCTTTTAGGTAAAAATTCCACCCCTCAAGGAAATTTTGATAATAAATTAAATTGTGATAATACCCACTTATATCCTTCTTTTTCTTGTACTTCTCTATTCCTGTCAGAATTGGGTCTGAATGAAAAGAATTAGAATAATAAAATGGAATGTAGTAGTCAGAAAAGGGAATTTAAAGAAATTAAGAAAGATAATGGAATCGGAATCAGAACATGAAAATAGAATTAAATGGAATTAGAATGAATGAAATTAATGGAAATCAAATAAAAGGAATGTAAATGTAAACGATTTTAAAGCCTGAACGTGCCCATAGCCGCACAAAATGGTTAGATAATCAAACTTGGTATAATAGTAAACATACTTTTACGTCAAACTAGTTGGTTGGTTTTGTCAGTTTTGAGGAAGCTCATTTTTTTTGGCAAAAGGCTCAAGCGTTTAATTAAGGACCAGTTTTACGTGATAGTCAGGCAAAGGATGACTGCCGGGAGCCCGCGCCGCATCTCGTCTCCGGTTCGCAACCCCAACGTCCAATGAGGGCGGCTCAACTGTCTCCCTGTCAACATTGTATTGATGCATTTTCTTTCGGTATTTTGAGGATCTTTGACATTGAAGCATGTCAGTCTTTGAAATTATTGAAATTTTAGCGGGAAAAATAGGTATTTAAGCGTCAGCATGGTAAGACCCAGACCCGGGTCCATAAAATAAGCACCGAACCTTGGAACGCTAAGATTTGGGATAAGGTCAACCGTATGAGGTCAAAATCAACCTGTGGCAAAATTATTATTGTTTGTTTTAGACCATTGTGGATATCAAACGAAACTTTAAGAAGTTCCTTAAGCGTAAATAACGTAAATAATTAGTTTAAGCCTGAAGCATGATTTTTATAATAAATCATATTTTAATTACACTCTGTGCTATTATATTTAAGGAAGCCACACCCAATGTTCGTAAGGGATGTTTCATACCCTATGTAGATGAAATTTAGTGTCTTGTGTCCGCTGAACCGATTCTACTAATTATAAAATTGTTTTCTCTTTTTCCCCGAGACATTTTAAGTTAGAGAGAGAATTTGTAAACGAACGAAACTCTTAGAGTGTTAATCGGATTTAGTCCACCTGAGTTCTAAACCAAATCTTAGTGAATCCCGCCAGATGCTTGAACACCAACGTTACATATTATATGACTTTTAAAAGATTTTATTCGCAAAGTTTTATGTTGAAATGTATATCATGCTTTTACTCAGTTTTGATGGATGAATACTTGCTTTGAGGCCACTCTTAGAGGGCATTTTAAGGTGAATATGGAATGGTGGAGAGTTTGGTGACTATTTTGATGGATGATGGGGTGTAGTCTAGTACAAACTAGGGCTGACTGTGCCCCAGATTCGGTCATTAATTAAGTGCCCAACGACCAATGGAATGGACCAACGGCTTAGCGTGACTTCCGAACCACGGCGAGTGGCCATCGTGAAAGTTATGGATGAGGGGAACGAACTTGGGGTAATTTGGTGCGAAGAACGCACTGTACCACTGAGCTGCAGTTGGATACTTGGAAGAAAATAACTGATTAAGTCTCTTGGTACAATATTTAAAAAGGTACTTGCTTTCCCTGTGTACAGTTATAAAAACAGCAAACATAAATTAAAGAAATAGAATTCAAAAATATTTTTTGATTTCATTTGTTGGCGCAAGATTATCTTTCCGTAGACTCGTAGAGTTCCAGCCTTTGATGTACTTGTCCTTCCTTAAGTTCAAATCTACAAAACCCTTTGAAAGTACAAGACATTCCATTAAAAGCTCGCTTCTTCTTTTCAAACAATCCAAGAAACTATTCTGCAGTAAGGCTCAAACATATTTACTCACAAAGACAGAATCTTCAGTTTCAAAGTTTCTAAGTAAATTATTTATTTTTGTACGGCAGGATCCGTAATATAAATCCATATTTCTTAAAGCGAAATACTTCCAAAGTTCGCATTGGAATATTGTTTATGTAGTGTCTCTGATAAGACTTGACAGTGAAATATAGCTTCTCTTTCCTAAAGCCAAACTCTTTTCATATTTTTACCTTCCATTTCCTTCCAAGCCTTTGAGTATTTGGCTGTTATACGTAAGAAAACGACGAGACAAGAAAGTCCGACAGTATCATTTAAACATTCAAGACCATTATCTTCTTAAAACACTTTTGACTCCAAGCTCAATGTTAAGATTAACTCATTGTTTTGGTAGTGCCGTTCGACAGTAATAAGTATCCGACCGGAAACGGAGACAATAATAATAATAGTTTATTGTCAAATTGTACAGTAAAATTTTTTACATTGAAACATATTTTAACATTCAAAACCTTTAATACCACTGGTAAGACTAAAATAGAAATCAGGCTTTATATTAACTAAAGCTGTACAAATTGGTATGTATCCAAACAATAATTTAGTTTTCCAGAAACTCTCGTAATTTATAAAATGAATTTTGAAGCAAGTAGTTTTTAATTTGTGTTTTAAATTTGTATCTTTAATGATGGTGGGTGGTTTATTATACAATTAATTGCCTACCAGGTTCCATAGGGAACCTGTCACAAATCTGAAGGCTGTGGAAGGTCGGCCGAATCGATTGGTTTCTGGTGTTGTATACATTATTTTGTTCAACGAACTAATATTTTGATGCAAAACAATACCGTTTCTTATATATAGAGATATGAATGGCAATATCGATAAGATTTGAATGATTCTTTGCAGGAATCTCGATAATTTAGCCTGGCTATTATTCTTATTGCCTTCTTGAAGTACAAAAATCCAAAGGATTTTTGTTTCAGAGCAGTTTTCCTATAAACACAATCCGTAGGAAAGATGGAGATGTATAATGCCATAATATGCCATATCAGCATCGCTTAGCACTCTCGGAAAGGGAAGCATCCTGTGCAGGAATTAGGTTTTCTAATAAACTTCCGGAATCAATGAGGAACTGTTCTAAAGAAGTGTTTAAAGGAAAGCTAAAACGTTACTTAATAGATAAAGAATTTTACTGTGTAAATGATTTTTTAGAGTATAATGATAGTGTAGGTAGTTAGATAATTTGAGTTTTTTGTATTTTGGCTGTGAAATCTATTTATTTATTCGTGAATTGTGATATTTTAAAATGTTGAGCCTAGATATCTAAATATTTTTACCTGTTAAACAAGAGTGTATTTAAAATTGAAGAGTGAGACATACTTGTAAAAAGCTTGTATCTATTCATGAATAAATGACTTATGACAAATGTACAAATAGGTTTCTATCTAAATGTTTACCTACTGAGAAGTACAAATATTAATTTTAAATTTACATTTGGATTGCAATTATAAACACGTACTATTTGATATTTCAATAAACTATCCGATTCTTATTGTGGATTTTAAGACCACAAAGAAATACGTGTGAGTGACAGAATTATGAAGTGCACCGTGGTTGTATGACGGAACAGCAAGTTCGTCATATAGCAGCACGCTTTAACACACATGAGTTCAACATATGGCAAAACCAGCGGATTACACGAAATCCGTCATATAGCACTATATTCATCGTCTGTTGCGAAGCGTGATGTCACAATCCAATGTTTAGCCAGTGTATCAAAGTTGAAAAGTTCGATAACCTGTAGTTTATAAAGCAGAAGTTCATGTAAAAAGGGGAAGGGTTTAAAAATTAAAGGATTAAAATGTTTTCTTTTAAGTTGTTCCCCCTAACAGTATGCTTACAAAATTTCAAGGAATTAGAACTAACCGTCTAACACTTTTGGAATTTTGAATAAGAGAGCGTAATCTTTCAAAATAATTTAGATTAGAAACAACTTATGAAGCCATATTTGTTGTTACTTTTAATCGCATACAATTTGTAAATGCAATTGTTTTTCACCAAATTTCATTTTGAAACGTGTTCAATCTTTAAAATTGCTATCTTTTAATTTAATACGTTAATATTTTTGCCATCTCTTACAAGATATTTCTTCTTGTGAAAGGAAAATGCAGAAGATTTGTTCAACCCATTACGGAGATGTATGGACTCCTTTGTTCTTTGAGATAGTTTGTCAAATACATGATCATCAATGTAATAACGTAAAATATTCTTTGTATAATTTGAATAGCGTGCGTCCATCATGTGCGTAATGTGAGTGGAGCAACAATAAGGCAATCGAAACCTGATATTATGAATAATTGTCTTAAAGCAGCTTGACAATCTAAGGTTTACTTTAAATTTTACTTTTTAAACGTATAGTTAAAAATCAGTCATATCAATAATTTTAAGCTAGTAATTGATTAAGATATTAAATTTGCGACAAGTTGCCATTTCTAAAAGGATAAATCCAAAACTAAGTGGTCACGGCTACATAACTAGTTTGCAGTGTGGTTACAGTTCATAGCTTGGTTAAGGACGTCACGCGCCATGCTACAATACCGGTGGAATAATATCTTTTACCTTTTGCTAAAGATAAATTATTTCAAAACGTGCTTTGACCCTTTCCAAACTAATATTTCTCAATATGTGTGTGTGTGTGACAAAAAGTACATCAAAACGAACTGCGGGATTCTATAAAAGCATTCCCTAAAGGGTTTTTCAAATTGTTTCATTTTTCAGAAGTTAAGTGTGGGTGGGGGGAAGGGTGCATTTAAAACTGACCTTGTAAAATTTCTTACAATAAGTTGATTAGAAAAATACATAAACATTGAAACTCAAATATAAAGATGAAAATATGTAATATACATGCTGACTAGAATGCTTACACCTCCTCGACAATTTCAATTTACAGTTGTACGATTTACGATCCATGATTACGATTTATCGGCTTTTGGCATCGGTATTTTATCTCATTTATTTCCTAGAGTTCATTCCCCCAACCTCCGGCATTAGATCTTCATACAGCTTCAAGAAACCACTTTCTTTTGTCTCTACATTTAGTCTCAGGGTTTCTCTGATTATTAGGTCATGTGTTAGAAATTGTTCCTAAACTTCGCCTTTTGTTGAAAAGAATAAAGACGATTTCTTATATTTACTATAATTAGGGAATTTCCTTTGGGAATTTATTTTGTTTCCTTTCTAATCTGTTTTTTTTTATATTTTAGCTTACAATTGACATATTTCCCCAACTTTCAAGAGTGTGTTCAAACGTGTTTGTTGATTACTACACCTTTTCCCGCTTTATATTAGAAGGTAATTAGTTTAGTAGGTTATTTTGAGAAAGTTATCAATGTATTTGAAAATAGTAAGTTGCATTTAAAATTATATCACATGTAGTTGAAACCCGTCAATTCAATTTGAGAAAATATTACTTGTAGATGAGAATCGTAAAGTGTGGCCTATTTGAGAAGATACTTTCAAAAGTTCATTTACAAATTTTTGAAATGAAATTGCTAATAGTATTTTTTTTGTTGATACTTTACAGAAGTGTAAAATAAATAAAAGTCATCTTACGAAGTTATCATTATTATACATTATCATAAAGAAGTGGAGCCGTGGCGGATTGGTAGCGCAGGCTTGATCCCCGGAGTCATCACCAACACATTGTTTTGTTACATTTCAGTTACGCTAGGTCAGGGTCGAGGTTGAGTAGAAGAAAGGACATCGTAGTCCTAAATTCTCCTCGTTTAACCAAACAAACTTTACATTTTAACTTTTTTTAGTTTTGGGTTTAGTTTAGATAAAAATGCGTGTTTAAGTCCACAATAACACTTTAGGCTAAAGAGCAAATAACCCTGTTAACGCTTGAGAACTCTCTACTTTAATATTGCTTACACGGCATGCTTGGTAGCCCGTAAAGATATCTAGCTGACAGGGTAGAACACAAAATGAAGTGTGTTTGGACCTGGACTTTCTGGGTCGTTTAACAAAGTGAACCCATTCCCAATCCAGACTTTGTAGACTTTTGAAACTGTCCAGTTTATACAACGTTTGGTTGGTCATTTGCAGTTTGTTAAGAACAGTATTTATTCATTTTAAACTCACAGCTTTGAATGAGTGAGCGCTTCTCATATAAAAATAACTCCCTTTGTTGTATCTGGTTGTTTCCTGATATGGACAACATGGTCTAAAACTATTTTGTAAAACGTCTATACGTATAAAAGAAACAACCTACGTTTTGCCAACGTTATTGTCAACGATACACTGGTGTCCTTTATTAAATATAAACTGGCTTTGTGTGCCAAATAAATCTTTGATATTACAGTGTAGTTCGACATATTTCCTGTAACGTCCAGCCATTCCGTTCCCTCCACACACCACTTCAATACACGTATACAAAGTCTTCAAGATATTTTTATATCTGGAAATGTTTTGATTATCTTTGTTGTTCAGAAGTTTTAGATCTCCAAGCTTTAAGCAAGGGTTTTCTATTGTACTTTGAGAAACTTAGCGAGATATATACCATTTAAAGTATTAGGTTTATCTAAAACATGTCAAGAATAAAACTGTGTTATGGGTTTGCATATTATCGAAAACACCAATGAGGTGGTTAGCAAAGAATATTCTCAAATTGGTCTCCATACTCGAAAACGGTGACCGATTTTAACATTTTCAAACTCATATTTTCAACTATGGGGAAAAACTTCTGTAAAGTTCTTAGTAAATAAGATACCGATTATGACCCGTTTAAAATTATATAATAACCCAATGGAACATCCTTCGTTAATTTCCTTACATAATAATAAACCAGTTTATCACAGGTAAATAGGTGTTTCTGCTAACCATAACTCTCCGGTACATACTATAAAACAAAAGTAATATATACTATATTACTAAATAAATTTGAAGACAAAAATATTTGGACCGAACCATTTAATGGTCTCCCGCTTGCCGGGCGGTTATATATACGTACAATAATTCTATTTAAAACTATATGTGTAAAATTCAGACTAAATAAGGATCATGTTGAATAATGCATATAACATTTGGTCCAACCAAAGATAATGTTATGGTAAGTAGATTGCACATAGATGCCGAATGACCGAGGCAGTAAAATCAACATAGTGGCAGCAGCTCAAGCACAGTTAGCGCTGTGAGAGAATTCGTTTAAGAGTCTCCAATAGAGCAACTAACGCACGCGCAAGTTCGTCCGTTCTCAAAAATCGCATGATTTGGTAAAAGTCATCGGAAAACTCGAGCATGTAGAGCCGAGTGTAGAAAAAGACGGCAGCGCTATCTGTGCTTGAGCTGCCGAACCATGTTGACTTTGCTACCTCAACCATGTGGCATCTACGCGCAATCTACATACCATAAAATTATCTTTGGTTCCAAACATTGATGCTACCTATGCTATTGACACGTCCTAGAGTTGGCTCGAGTTTATCATTGTTAAGTCAACAACACGTGGTCACACAACTGCTCAATCAAACCACCCCATCCACGAGTCGATCCAATGTTGTTGTGATCCAACATTGTGTTCTAGTCCTATAGAAGGACACACAGGTCAGCTAAATTGGCGCTTTATTGGCAAAATCTTATTTACCTGGGATTGAGCAAAAAAAACAAACCTATATTGACGTGCTTTCTAAATTGTATAAATCATGCGATATTATACTCGGGTATATGGGTGTATTATTGGAAATAAAGAAGTATTTAAAGTATATGTAAAGCTCAAATTCTTTAAACGTTGTTTGGGATTGTCTCCACAACTCCATCAGAGATTCAAACAGCATTCTTACACCAATATGTGTTTTAAGTATCATGTACATGTTATGTAGGTTTTATATCCTGTACATGTAAGGTAAAGAAAAATGCAAAACGAGCTCTGGGGGTCAGGATTGGTGCTCATTTCTTATTACCGGGTCTGGGCCTTACCAAGCTGTCGGCGTGAATATCCTCCTTTATATAGAAAATTCATTAAAAGCGTAAAATGTAGTATTATAAAGGAACTCACTGGCACGTTTTGTTAGGTTAGAAAGACTAAACAAGTAAAAATCACCAATAAACCTGTTTGAATTTGAACACCGACCTACAGAAAGTTTCTGTCCCCGGAGGACTACAGGAACATGGCTTTAATTAGCATCCAAATGCTGTAACACTGTAATGCTGTTTTGCTGTAGCGCTGTAATGCTGATCAGTCTTTCTCCTCAGCTTGTTTCAAGGTAAAAATCAACGTTCAAGCTTAGCTCAGCATAAGCTAATTTTATCATATATTGTTGGCGCATGTTTATAACTCACTGTTTTTATCGAAACAGATTTAAATTTTAAAAATTACTAAAATACTGTACAAAATGATCTTAAATACTTCTATAAGATCTGATAGTTTAACTTTTAGGAGTCTGTAGGGTAAGATAACTAAAAAATTAAAAAATTATGTGGTAAAGTACTAATTATAAGTTAACTAATTTAAAAATCTAATCCAGCGTAAAACTTATTAAGCACAATTTGACCGTTAATGATTTTTCTTTGTATGAGATTGCATGCTGGGTTCTAGAAGTAGTATTGTCATAAAACACTCCTTGAAACCAGATAAGGACATTTAAAAATATATTAGTGCGTCGGTGGCTAAGTGGGTAGAGTATGCAGGCGTGAGGTCGCGGGTTCGATTCCCGGCACAGGTACAGCTCAGCCGCTATATCTGTTCACTTGGCCGAGTCGCTACTAGTCACTCTGAAAACATCGACTGCACCGATTCACAGGCATGAGTCAGGCTGAAGCGTGAGACGGGGCAGCTCCAGGCGCGAGCCAATGTTTTTAGAGTAGTAAAGTACCCCCTCCTCATACCCCGTTCACCTCCGCCCGCCCGCCACGCGCTTTTCCAAGTGCACAGTAATAACGGCTGACCTGTACATGAGAACGTTTTCCCAAAAGTGATACATAATGCCCTCAACCCCTAGATTTAAACATTGTATTGGTGTCGACAGCAAAAGTTCTAACTGAGCTACTTGCAAACTCGTGAATTATCAGAATTATTAAGAATGTTTAAATTTGAAAAAGTTTTTGAATTTGCTTGAATGTAATTTGAATTGAATGGTATTCAAAATATAAATAATATTAGTATCCAAACAAGAACTAGACAAGTAAACTTGTACAAACCTCTTGTCACGACACGGTGAGAAATATTTGTAATAATATTATTTCCAAATTTTAAATTCCTCTATTGGCAATAACAAACTTTAATCATAGACAAATTGAACAAATAAATATGGTTGATTGATGAAAATAGCATATTTGTAATGAAAAGATTTAAAACATAATTTAATTATGTTATTAATTAACCAGAACTGTATTAATTGCTTGTTGTTAGAGTTTACAGATCCAAGTTGCAAACACAAATAAGTTTTATCTTTGGTCGTTGTAAAATGTATAAAAGTTACTAACTTAATAGACAAGTTCCTTGGAATGTTCCCATGGAAGAGAGCATAAATTTCCATACAATAGAATATTCAAAGTGTGTTCTCGTACCCTCAAGGAACTCACAGATTCAAGTTCATTGCTACGAAGCCTCAGAATAAAGTTTTCATCAAAGGATGGATCTCAAAGACATGTTTATTTGCTGGTCTGTTTACAAACTAGATCTATGCATTAGCTGGTTTCAATTACTTTCTTAAATCCTACCTCTGAATATCGTCAACAAACCAGACAAATATTTCAATTTTGGATTAAAAATATTCCGTTTATTAAAATAATTGTATAATAATTCTTGAGTAAGTTATCCGTAAATTAAGTATCTTATCTGTTACTGAACCTTGTCGAACAATTTAATTTTATCTAATTAGCATATTTCTTTGGCTTAAATGTTTTGTGCGTAAAGTAACAATGTTTCTAAGAAAGGTTGGATTGAACTATGATGATTCAAGATGTTAAACTTTCCACACAATTATGAATGTTATTAAACTTTTAGTCAGAATAAAATCATACAAATATTTTTAAAATCTAGAGTATAAGACTTGATTGATTGACTATTAATCAATGATCCAACCTGGGAAACTGTCAACCCTAGTTGGTAACAAGACTACATCATTCATCAAAACAACTCATATCACTCACCATTCATCCCATATTCACCTTAAAATACCATCTAACAGTGGTCTTTGAATCAAAGCAAAGTAAATAAATATAGATAAAATAACTATTATATGCCCGGGTTCGATTCCCGTCCACAGTGATAACTTTTCACGATGGCCACTCCCCATGGTTCGTAAGTCACGTTAAGTCCATTCCATTGGTCGTTGGGCTATTAATTAATGATCAATCTGGGGAACAGTCGGCCCTAGTTTGTAACAACCTCAACCTCGTCATCCATCAAATACACTCATCACACTCACCCTCCATTCCATATTCACCTTAAAATACCCTCCAGGAGTGTTCGGTGTCTCAAAGTTAACAAACAAGATACGTATATGAGTGATACAAACTATACAAAACTTAGAGTGGATGGATAAAGGAATTTGTGTGGGTTTTTGTAAATTGTACAGCAAAATATATCAAATTGGTAGCAGTGATAACATAGAATATTAATATTTATTCAACAATAGCCGATGTATTCTTTCAATGTCCAATTGTCCGTGTAAATATTACCCGATTGTCTTTTCTGTTTGCTTCTAGCAATATCATTATACGAACCCATGTTGACTTCAAAGCAATGGCTTAAATATTGCAATCTTAAAATATTGTTTGCAACAGTATTATTCATTAAAGCCTCGAAATTCACTATGTGTGTGTCAAAATGGGGAGGACAGAATAAAATGTACTCTTGAACAATTGTACGTCATGAACTACAAAATAGTCTGAAACTGTTGCATACGCTTCATGTCTTGTTTATTCTGGTCACGTCACAATCGATGGTTAAAACTCCCTCTTCGTCGTGTTTGTACTTGCGTCACGTACTGTAAAGTATCGTGCATGAGAAAGAACTGTCAGGTGCTTTGTTGTGCTTTACATTCTGTTCTGGTGTTTTGCAGCGAATGAAATTCTGAATGTTACATTCAAAATAGTAGGACTGAAATGTATACACACCTGTATAAAGAGTAAATTTTGCAGGTCGTTCTAGTGGATTTGATTATTTCCAAAAGAGTCTTAATACGTAGGGTTGTTAAAAGTTGATTCTTTAACTGTTTTAGATAACATAATCAGGCATTGGACACTTTTTATCTTTTACATGACTTGAACCGGATATATTTAGTACAACATATTGTTCAATATGCCGTTGAATTTTAATTTGTTCTTGTAGGGTACTAGTACTCTTACGGTCTTGTAAGAGGAGTTAGATTAACTCTTATGAAACTAGAGGCAGGGAAAACTCGGTAGCTTAGATACCTTGCCATATGCATGTCTTAAGAGCTTCAACGATAATCACGTTGTTAAATAGCTTTTAAGATCAGCTGGGGAACTAAGAACAAGCAAAGTTGTTTACTTCCTCATGTTGAGACGTTGTTTGTTAAAGTGGTAGTGTAAATATTACAAACGGTTATATATCGGTCTTAATTTGTATACACGCTAAAAAGTTAATTTATTATTAAAGAAATTTGAAGACAAAATGTGTTGGACAGAACGGGACTTGAACCTGGTCTTCGCTTGCCGGGCGGTTATGCTCACCACTACACCATCCGGCCCAACTATTTCTGCCTTCAAATTTAGAGAAGTATTTAAATCTGAATGTTTATCCGAAACATGTGACTGTCAAATAGTGACTTTAAATCAACAAGCTGGAAATATTACAAACATAATTTAAATACTAACATAACAGATGTAACATAACAGATTATTAGTTATTTGTTGCTTTACATACGAACAAACTGTACGATGTACAACACAATGTCAAGAGAATACTTTTTATCGAATTTCCTTTAAAAAAACCATCAGCATGGTAAGACTTAGACTTGGGACCATGAAATGAGCACCGATACAAATTAAGATCCATATGTATTTATGTAAAGTATATATGAGGGGAGCAAACAGGCTTGTAACGCCGGTAAGAGAACGGCCGAATGCCAAAGCGAACCTGAGAACTGAGCGAATAAGAGTAACAATTTGCCAAGGAAATTCGATTCACTCATGTAAGCGGTGATATAGCGCCTAGTTGCGTGTCGGCCTGGTTTTTCAACAAGACCAGAAAATCTATTGTGAAAATAACGGAGTTTCAGGGAAGTTTCTGAGTGAAAACGGGCAACTTTACTCGTTATTTATTACCTTGTTTTTTTCAATGTATTTTCCTGCAACTATGTTATTTCTGAACCAAGATGTTCTTGAGATCTTGGTACGAGTATCAACAGTTATACGATAAAACTATCTTTTACTGTATACCTAACAGTTTATCCGCTAAATAAAGTAAAACTACAAAGAATACCTTAAATTAAGTTTTTATTCTTGACTAAGCCTTCTGAAATTAGTATTTAATTTAAAGGTTACAAACATAAAAATAAAACTATGAAGATCACAATTAAAAGATCTTTGTTGACCTCCTTTCTGACACTATCTTCACAAGAAGATTGTTACACAGTCACGTTAAAGACTGCCACTATTACTTGTATAATTCATTATTCATTTGACTTTTCCCCATCTTGATACAGGACTTACTAGAGCCAAAGATAATGTTATGGTAAGTAGTCTGTGCATAGACGCTAAATGGCTGAGGCAGGAAAATCAACATAGTTCGGCAGCTCAATCACAGATAGCGCTGGACAAACACGAATATTGTTTGTTTTATTTTTAAATTATAAGCGACTTTTTTTAAATTAGTAATTTTTTAACGAAATACATTGTTTATAATGAACTGTTCAACTGAGCTTTGAAGCCATTTCACCGTTATATATTTGGCGTTTTATATTCAAAGTCAAATTTTTTTCTAGTAAACAAGTGTTAGTTGTACAGTTATGAAGGTATTGAAAGAAGCAATCCACGCTTGAAAGCTCCCTATCCTAATTTGCCAACCTTTGCACGACCGGTGATACGTAAAGGTACGAGATCCCGGTCAACCAGGTGGAATGAAAAATACGAGCATATTTAAATTGGATTTTACCTCCTCAAACTGCGCGACAGAGAATTTCCATCCCAAATTTAGTTTTAATGCATTTCATCTTATTTACATCTTGCCCAGGTCACTAACTCTGCTCTTTTCATCTTTTGAGCGTAAAGGCTTCTCTTACATAAAGCAAAACCTTTTTTTAATTGAAAACATTTTCTTTTGACACTAAACTTGTTAAACTAAACGACGTATTTGTATTTTTTTAAGAATGACCCTTTTTGGCCTGTTAAATGAGGTACGACACGACCTATGTGAGTTTCAAAATGTCTATTTTCTTACAAATGACCCATGCCCTATAAAGGTGAAAATGTAAAGTTTTTCTTGTTTAACGAGGTGAAGTTAGGACTACGAACGAAGAAGAATAAAGAATAAAGAATAAATGTTGTTCTCAACAAACTGCAAACGACCAATCAAACGTTGTTTGAACTGGACAGTTTTAAATGTCTACAAAGTTAGAGGGATCTAGATTGGAAATGGGGTCACTTTGTTAAACGATCCGGAAGGTCCAGGAAGGATTCAAACCCACTCCATTTTGTGTTCTACCCTGTCAGCTTGGATATCTTTACAGGCTACTAAGCCTGCCGTGTAAGCAGTATTATGGGAGAGTGTTCTCGAGCGTTAACAAGGCCTTTAACATAAAGTTTTATTGTGGAAGAGGCATTTTAAACACGCATTATTACCTAAACTAAAGCCAAAACTAAAAAAGGTCAAGATAAAAAAGAAGATAAACTTTGTCTTGTTTAACGAGGTGAAGTTAGGACTACAAAACCTCCTACCACTCAATCTCGATCTTTATCTAGCGTTACCGTAAAGTCACATCACAAGTGTAAGTGGTGACTGCGGGTATGGAACAGCTCCGGAGTCGCGCATGATTCCAACCAGCCACGGGTCCCTCAAAAGTTAGTTGTGTTTAACATGTCGTAGCTAGTACTACGAATTCGTCTCTACCACTCAAACACGACCTTTACCTATCGACACAGTGTAGTCACTTTTCAAATTATAAGTGATGACTACGGGGATCGAACTTACGCCAGCGGAGTGATACGCTCCGAAGTCGCACGCGATACCAAACCGCCACGGATCCGCACTCTGTAACGAAAATAAACTTTTGCGATGTTTGGGTCCGTTTGTTAATGAAAATACAAATAAATTTAGGAATCTTCCTTCATATAGAAAATAATGGTAGTGGAATTTGTAAAACTTTTCATAACATTATTCAGACGAAGTGTCTCTCGTTGAAATCAATTTAAAGCATATCCATAGCTTCATTCTATCCCTGAGCAACTGTCGAATAGTCATATTATCATCCTGACCTAATATACTCAACTATGTAGCTCAAAAGTATCTTTCAAGCTTATTACTTATCGTAAACAAATAGAAGTCTTAAATCAGATAATGATGCAAAATAAAATGATAATTTAAAGTGTGACCCATATAATGACGAGACAATGCATAAAATACCTGGCTCAAGAGAGAAACAGCTGTTCGATATGACACAAGCGAGTGAAAACATTTGTTCCGTATTTCGCATAAGAGACCGAAGCGAGCTCTATAGTTATTGATCAAAGAAAAGCTTTTTTGGATAACATAAGCTTAATTAATAATATTTATTATTAATTAGTCATAAGTCAAAAGTGACGTAAGTCATATTAATATTTTAATATGTATAAATAAAACCATTTTTACTGTTAATGGCATAACTCGAGAGCGGCTTCAAAGATTTAAATCTTTTTACTGTTCTTATTTTGAGTGGAATTTTCTTACGAGAAGAAAGACAATTATACGGAAAATTTTATAATAACATAAAACTATGATGTTTTAATAATTCACATCTTACCATACAACTACTTAGGGAATTCTCGTTTAAAAGCAAAGCTGCACTCAATCTCCCTCCTGATGACGTATAGCTAATTTAAGGTCCCAGTAGATTATAACGAACATCGCTTTAATTTACATACATATTGCTCTTAGCTGGTCAACTCTTACTTATGAACCCTTAACCTTTTATCTCTTCCTCAGGTGCTGCAAAGTCTGAATTTATTTTGTAATTTGTTACTCTTATTCGGTCCGATCACAGCCTCAGCTTGGCTTCCTGTGTGACAATGGGCATTACGAGGCTATTCACTCTGCTCACAGCATTGCTTCAGCCTTCTGCCTTAGACTTACGTATTTCTTTACTGCTATTTTTATTACATATCTTGAAGCGATAACAAATGTAATAAATAGGACTATTATTCCGCTGTTGTAGCAAAAAGCCACTTTTTGGCCGTTATTTTGAAACGACTAAATGATTTTTATATTTTTTTGTATATTGATAGACATTGTTAAAATACATATTTATTTCAAATTGCATCAAAATTAGATGAAATTTATTGTTTTTAAAGGATTAAACCCCTTTTTTTAACTCCCCAAAGGATATTTCTGATTGTCCAATTTTGCTGGCTAACGAACTTTACCAAGCTATTTACAAACGGAACGTTTTTACCAAATTTCATTAAAATCGGAGGAAAATGCGATTTGTAGAGAGTACATACATTTGTTATTTACATAATTATGTATATGAAGATTTGAAAAAAACGCTCTAAACATGTTCTGGGGGTCAGGACCGGTGCTTTTTCATGGATATATCATTTTTCCAAAGGAAATTCTCTAATAAATGAAACTTCAAAGAAGGGGAGCGCAGCGAGGGGATCCTTCAAAACCCAGGCAAAAAGGAAGGAGATGTTTGCTGAAAGTGAAACGTTGAAAGTGAAAAGATGACACGCGCCTTTGTAACTTCAAATGATTCGGAGAAATATTGTGATATAACATCTGCCAGATGTGCCTGGTCCATATATCACAAACAAGAATGTCACATCACTCAGTTTATTTCATCACTTGTCTCCCGTCGCTGAAATGTGCCAGCTTCAGTCATTCTTCTGTTCTTCTCAGCAGGATGTTTAGAATATTTTCGTAATTAATATATTGTAGTTAAAAAGTAATTAAGTAAAAATTATTTTTTATAAAATGTTATTGGCACACGTTAAATACGCTAATGAATTACGCTTACTACTTTGGGTTAGCTCGTTTTCTAGTTTTTTGCATTATGTTATAAATTATTTTCACCTAAAGGCGAGATCAAATTGCAAACTTCGAAACGTTATGTTCTTCTAGACCACTAACAAGACAGAAAACCGCCAAAATGTTCAAATTCAGTGGAAGTTGTAACCGTTAAATAAAGGCAATCTTCGATTTGTACTTGACACCTTCTTAGCTAAGGGTGAACGTTTTGAGTGAATTACACTAACTTACAAGGTAAACAAGTTATGTTTCTTCGAGTCTGCACAACAACTCGATAATGCTTAACACAATCGATCAAAACTTTGCAGACATGTTTATGTACACAGAAACGCTGCGAAGTAAAGGGCACAGTGTATACTATACAGCAGCGGTTCCCAACCTTCTTAGCTTAAGGGCCCAGTAATATTATTTAAACAATTCTGAGGCCCACTCCAATTATAATAAATAATGTGCCCCCACACGTATAATGTGTACACATTTCAGAATGTTTTAAATGAAAACATACCACAAAATGAAACCAAATACGCACTGATGAATGTTTATTAATTTGTTTATAGCTAGGCTACATGAACATGCATGGTTCAAACTTTAAGGATTTTTGACATTGTTTGCCCTTTACTTGCGCCTCAATATTGGGATCAAAACATGACAATTTCAGCCTTAAGGCATTCTCCACGTTCAACTTATATCTATACTTTTTTCAAACAAACCAAAGTAGAAAATGCACTTCCACAAATTTAATTATTTGAAAATCCCATAAATTGCCTTGGTCCAATTTTTCCCATTGCCGAATAATATTTTCGCACATTTACCCAAAAAGGAATCAACTGGAGTCATTTAAAAACTGGATTACAGATCCTGATCACAAGACAGCTAAAAGAATCATCGTCTCTAGAAGACATATTAACTTTCCTAAGTTATCTTTATCAAAAAGATTTCTGAACCATTACATTTTGCCTTCAATTTCAGGGAACTCGTTTTTAAAGGAAGTATGAACAATTAGCGCTCTCGCTCTTTGGCCAAAATAATTTAACTAAACTGACTTAAGCTATGATGCCTAAATTAATGTTTTATCATTTGTTTAATGGTTTATTAATACTATTATTTTTTAATTCGGCCAGCATCCACAGTCCAGTAGTGAGCTTCCCGCGGCTCACCGGTTGGACACCGCTGCAGTCTACAGTGTATAGGGCGCCGGCTTGTGAAGGCACTGTAGGCAAAACAGATACACGCGTGTACTGCGGGTATAGCCTAGCAACGCCGTGCACCAGTCCTACACAGTAATCACGTAACATAGGGCACACCTATCGAAAATGAAATTACTTGTTAACGAATTTTCTATGAAAATAGAGCTATTCATTTGCCTCGCCTAATAGACTGACACTTCGTAGAGAGCTTGTTATGGGGAAACAGAGTGGTGGTTCCCCCAGCCCACCGCAAAGAGATACTACATACTCTACATAGTGAACATCCTGGTGAGTCAAGAATGAAATCATTAGGACGCAGTTATGTGTTCCGGGAATGGATGCTGAAATTGAAGAGATGGTGAGGAATTGTACAATTTGCCAAAAGACCCGGAAAGCTATTTATTCCCTTGGCTCCCCTTCAATCATGGTCATGGCCAAAAGCTAGTTGGCACCGAATTCATCTTGAATTTGCATCATTTGGAGGTAAAGAGTTGTTGATAATTGTTGATGGCTACTCTAAATGGATAGAAGTATTTTACATGTCCAGCACAGCATCCAAACACACCATTGAAAAACCGCGACATGTGTTTGCAACCTTTGTTATTCCATTAGTACTTGTATCTGATGGAGGCCCGCAATTCACCTCTCAAGAATTCAAAGATTTTCTAAAGCAGAATGGGTTCATCACACTTTTTCACCCCCATACACCCTACCTCTAATGGGTTGGCCGAGAGGGCCGTGCAAACGGTTAAAAGTACCTTCCTCAAGCAAATGTTGCATGATTCAAAGACGAATCAAAATCGCTCTATTCAACACAGGATAGACTCTTTCTTATTTGCTTATCGCAATACTCCACACACCATGACAGGGTTGTCACCATCAGAAGTGGTTTTTAAAATTAAGCCGAGAACTCACCTTAGTTTTTTAAAACCACATCTAGCCGATCAGATGGAAAGAAAACAAGATAATATGGTCGAAGCTGCTAACCATCACCGAGGAAAGCCCCGAACTTTTGTGCTGGAAGAAAAAGGTTTTGTGAAAACTGCGCGACAAAAAGAATTAAATGGCAATCTGGCATAATTACCAAAGTCATTAGCCCGGTGACCTATCTTGTAAAAGTGGACAACCGTGCCAGATTTGTGCATGCAGACCACTTGAGGAAAAATGTATCAAAAGTGACGATGGTGATGAAGAGGTAATTTTACAATTTCCAAGAGAACTTTACACCAGCCAAAAACAAACTGCATCGTCACCTACACCCTCTGGTACACCGGCTAAAACAAAGACGCCTTTAAAGCCTTCATCTTCTCCGGCACTGACAACTAACCTTGATCAACCCGACACACTCCGCCGCTCTCAAAGGATCAAACGAGAGCCCCGGAGGCTTGACCTTTAGGTCTAAAAGAAGAACCTCCCCATTATTATTGTACATATGTTTTATAAGAAGATTTTTATTTATTTGGGAGGAGTTATAGTAAAGTAGAAGATTATTCGTTATAGCCAGTTTTAGACAATAGACCAACTATTGACCAATCATAGAGCAGTACCATACCCCTCACCCACCCTAGAAGATAAGCCCCCACTCTACGCTTAGATACGGAGAGGCAGTCAGTTCGAGCTACTATCCAGGTGCGTGAACATCTGTTCTGATTAGTTAATTAGTCTTTTCCAAATTGTTGATATTATTATTTCAATCGATGATTATATGACTTTACATTACAAACCATAATTGTAATACGTTAGTAGTTAAGTTTAAAAGATTATCTGGCATAGATGAAAAATAGAACTGGGAAGATATAATGTATTTTAGTCACAAAAGTTGGATTCGATTACAATAAAAATAAATAAATAAATTTGCAATTTACGGACAGTATGTGTTGCAAAACAAAACATAAAAACAACATGTAAACTGTAAAGGTTATAGCAAAGAAATAGGCTAAACAGTTATGTCATTATCCATCGATAAAAGACGTATAGGTTTAGTCAATCAGTCCAATTAAAGGCAAACTTTAGGTCTACAGCGGTTTTTTAGAGTAATCGCCGTTGCACATGATTCTTAATTTACTGTAATAAATAACAGAACAATGAAAGGCGGCAAGATTTCACGACAAAATATACATTTAGGTACCGTTCAGTAAACTGCAAACCTCATGAATATCAATCAGCCTAGAATCACTTTAAGATTAAGGCTAGAGATAACATTATTCTATTATAAACTACAAACAAATTGAAACACTTACCCAGTATCCAATAAAATTAGTCTGGAAACTTTGCACAAAACACAATAATACGAATTTAAAACACTCCCGAATGAAGTAAAAACTGAACCGCACATTTCACTACCAAGGACAAGACTTGTAACAACAAGATTCATTATTTATCGATCAGCTGGTTTCAGCTGCGCGGCACAGAGTAGTAACTGCAGACATGCCGGGAGGAATAAAACTAACCTAAAATTCTAAAAACCTTTTGAACTATAATACAAAGTCTGAGATAACTGTTCAGTCACAAACACTAAGGTTACCCTGCGTTTTAACTATTTTAAATTGTGACGCCTATTTTAGTATTTTTATTTAAACTGGGACTTTAAAAGTGAGAAACACGTTTTTATTTATAGGTTAAGATTATTTACGATTGCGTCTGCTGTAAGTTAATGGTCAAATTATTACTAAATTTCAGTTTACACTTTGCAAGGGTCTTCTTCCCTGCCTGACCTTTGAAAATAAGGTAGAAGATAACAAGTATGTTTTACATACATTCACTATGCAAATGTAATCTTTAGGAATAATTTTACTTTAAATCCGCGAACGAGAATGTTACACAGATAAAAGTGTGATGCATTAATGTGTCACACCAAATGGCTGGCTTAGTTCCTTGTTGCTCGAGGGATTATCCTGCTTAGTAATCACAAGTTTATGTGAACTACTCTTTTCCCTCGCAAATACATTACGAGATACTAGACAGCTAAGGACAAACATGAGGGATTACTTCTAGTAGTTCTCTCATTTGCCACCATGTAGAGGCACCAAATTGACCTAAAAGTATTCCCTTGTTTAATTCCTGCTTCAGTGACAATTTGTTAGTTCAACAAACTGTATACAGGGTGTCACAAAAATATGTAGCCCGCTATGCAGAACCGGATTCTACAAACAAAAGTAAGTCGAAACTGCCGAATAATATGTTATTATTTCGGCTTGGTTTAGCTGTAATCCGCCAATTTGTAAATTTTTGAAAATAATGAATGATTCAAATGCCATTTGAGATATGTTTGTGAAACTTATTTAGGTATAAACCTTAATTATTTTCCTAATAACATTTGGCAAAAATATTTTTTATTCAACTCATTAAATTTCAAAATGGCGGGCATTTAAAGATTTAAATTTCAAATCCCAATTTAATTCCATTAGAATTTAAAAATTTGAAATGTTCGCCATTTTGAAATTTGTTAAGTTAGATCAAAAATACTTTAAGCAAATGTTATAAGGAAAATAATTAAGGTTTATCAAGTTTCACAAAAATATCTCAAAGGGGGTTTGCTTTATTCTTTATTTTCAAAAATTTACAAAATGGCAGATAACGGCTAAACTAAGCCGAAATAAAAAAATGTTATTCGGCATTTTCAACTTACTTTTGTATATAGAATCCGGTTCTGCGCTACACATTTTTGTGACAACCTGTATATTAATTGCATCCGTTAAATTCAGGTTAATTGCATCCCTTTTGGAGGGGAATTTCCAGTAAATTTCATCCTATTTTGATAAAATTTGAAATAATATGTGTTTTACTGTTATTCATCGATGGTTATGAAAACCCATCCAACTGGTTCAAAATGGCAGCCAAAAAGTGGGGTGTCTCTGTAAAAGCAGAATGAGTAATTTTATTAAAATTTTAAATGTGTTTTCCTTTCATAAAATGTAGTATACATTCCAATAGAAAAAACCGTAAGTCTGAGGCCGGAGGCCGAAGCAAGGTTGTGTGTGGAGCTAATTAGAGTAGGCCTACAAATTGCAAAGGAAATTCGATTCATTCATGCCAGCGGCGCTTAGCTGCGTGTTGGCCTGGTTTTTATTTTGACTTTAAGTTATTTTTCCAAGATTGCAACACTATTTCTTCAACACTCTGTACACTCGACACGTCGTAAGTGGCAATCTTACAGCCATTTACGTTAAATTGTTTCAAATCTCAAAGGATATAAGAGCTTAATACAACGTGTTCTGTATAAAGTACTAGCTTTATATAAAGTAACATTATTCCCTGTGGTCAACACCAGAGTAGAGGAGAATAATGGTAGTGTGGTAGTTAAATTAACCTTGCAAAGCTTCTATGACCCAATTTTAGTGAGAGATTTTCTATTCGCAACAGTTTAGCTAGTGAGAGCTTTATTTCCAACCAAATTGTTTGCACGTTTCATATTACGAGTAACAAACAATAACAATACTCGTACAAAACAATACTTCAAATTTTTGGCAAACTTGACTTAAAAGAATCTTGAAAAACATGGTTCAAGGACAATAAAAATTAATACCAATAGTACGTAGTGTATACACTTTAGACATTTATAAATTTTAAGAAATTTTAACATTGGATCGATTTATCATGAATATATACAAGACTCTATAATTACTCATACTAATTACTAAAATTAGGTGTGAGGTGTCCCAAGAAATTGCATGTTTTTACATTATGGGACGAAATTCAAGGTCACAGCCCCCTAAATTTGCCTTTTGAATGAATGCAATACTTACGCTACTATAATAATCAGTTGTTGAATATTAAATGATGAGAAAGAAACAAGAGTTGGACATTTTCATTAAAATGTTCCACTTTAGTTGAAGGATTTGCGGAAAACCTGAGGCAAAAGAAGCCTTTGTTGTTCGCGAAAATCCTTGAAATACTTTCTGTTAACTGTTGTCACGAACTCAAAGCGTTTTTATTATTATTAAAATTACCTCCAGAATAACCCTAAAGAAATCAACATAGCCACAGATCTACCGTGAACCCTAGGGAATTTCATGTTAAAGGAAGGATAATAAACACCACAAGGTGGCTTGTTCCCACAAAAAGAGGTTTTAGGCTATAAATTTCAATAAAATTCGGTATAATTAATGAACATTTTCTGATAAGTAACCTTTGCACGTCTTGTGATCATAAACTTTATTATTTAATAGAAAATAGCGTTCATAATTATCATACTGTGCTATGGTTTAATTGTTTATCATAATACCAATGTGTAGAATCTTAGTTTTGTATTTCTTTTGCGGTGTTTTCTGGCATGAGAAGTACGAGTAATGCAATTTAATCCTCTTTAGATTGCACCATGTTTTAGAAATGATACCACTTATAATTCCCTTCTATAATATCAATAAAGCGAGGTTTGTAGTCTTAAAGAAAACAAGATATTTAACAAACAATAAGGGAGTTTGTTACCTAAAGACGGGATCAGATTGCAGATCCCAAAACGTCGTGATAATCTTGCTCACTAACGATGGAAAATGTCCGCAATAATAGTTCAACTTCTGAAATTCTCCCATCGTCAACTACAAACTTTAAACACAGAATATGTGGGGTTTCTCATTAAAAAACGCCTCTCATACTAAAGTTTTAAATATTTGTTTTATTGTTTTTAATCTTGTTCCATTGAATTTATTATTAGTCCAAAACTTTAACGTTATTTATTTCAAATAACCAAGCTTTTCTTCTGCGCAAAGCCTGTTTAAACTTGATATATCTTTTGTATTGAAAGGTAGTTGATCAAAATATTTCGGCTTTTTGATGATCTTTTACTAAAATGGCTTTTTTTTAAACATTCTGCCAATGACAGCACCACAATGTGTTGATTTTAAATTAAAAGTCTCAACAATTTTTGGCAAAAGAAACCTGAGGCAATTCTATTTTACCATTGTGCACAGAATTTGACTTCTACGGTACATTAAAAGAAGCCTAGAGTCAAGCTATAACAATATACCTTTGTTAGAAGGCTTAGCCTAAAGGCAGAGTTGCTCTGCAGAAAGTTACTCGTTCGCTGTTTACTTCTTCTTCAAACTGAAGTTAGAAAACCAAGTTAAAAAACAGGCCACAATTTGTCAGAAATTCCTCAAGTAAAGCAAGTGTATCTTTTGAGAGAGATAAGTTGTAGTTTTATTCATCTAAAATTACTTTCTAGTGCCATAAATTTGTTTAAAATTTACAATTGTAACGTTCCCTATTGTAAAGTCTATAGGATCGGGGGCTGGTGTAGCCAGATGGTAGAGTAAAAGCACTCGCCATCCAAATTATAACTTGAGTTTATTTAATAACTCACAAACTAAGAAAATAAGAATATTAGTCAAGAATAAATTGAAACCCCAGTGAATTAACATGAAGGGTCATCGTCACTGGACTCTATATTAAAACTTGTTAATACTACAACTTCAAGTTTTCGGAATATTGAATACTAAGAGCTGAATCAAATTATGTAAAATAATTCCATTTAAAAATTAAGCTAAAAAATATTATAAAATGAATCTACTCGTATATAAATGCGAGACAACTAGAACTGCAAGAGCTGAGCAAATAAGATCCGGAAATAAATTACAATATAAAAGAAAATAAAAACCAACGGTACGATTTAGGTTAGGATTGGGACCTAGGTTAAGACCTACCTCCCCAGGGGCAGCATCGTGAAGGGAGACCCCCACACGCAGGGATTCACCTAGGCAACTGAACCCAGAGGAGCTAAGCCAATAACCTTTTATTACTTGCTCAGCATAACCTTGACTATCAAAACAATCTAGCCAACATTGCTTTGATAACAAGGAAGCAGTTCTGCAGGTTGTCAGCACAACATTGCGACACCATATTATTAGAAAGAATGTGTTAGTATTCAAAACTGAAGGTAAAGAGATTCTTTTCTAACTTACATACAATATTAAAATCATGAAAACTCTAACTATCGTTATACAATGCTTCCAAAGTTTTTTAGATGAGCCTTAAAATCCTTGGGCATTGAAGCACTCGTAGAATCTGGAAGTACACATATGTTGACAAACTGAGCTCCAGTTACGTACCGTTCTGTGTATTCAAGTACGGTAGTTTCATAAGAGTGGATATTTACAGTTCAGGCCTTTTTTGTTGTTCCTGTCTACACCAATGTCATTTTAATTTTTTCTTATCCTAGGGTTTTGTGGGCGTCACAAACGCTTTTAGAGAAAGCGGTCCAAACCCTTGTTCCTGCGCCAGGAATCGAACTCGCGACCTTGAGCTTTGCAAGCCGTGACTCTACCCACTGAGCCACGGACGCAGGCAAATTCCTTATGAACATTGCTTCTTTGTTTTTATTATATCCAGTCTCAAGGCCTATATCAATTAATAGATTAAATACCTGTTGGGTAACACTTTAGAGTTGAAACATATTTTTAAAACCCTGATGAACCATGATGATTACAAATGATACAAAAATACACTCTCAGACATAAAATATAAAATAATGGTAGAAAAAGAGAAGATTAAAAAAGAACAAACGCAATCCAACAAGCTTAAACGACTAAGACCTACTTAACCCCTTCAACAAACAAATCATCAGTTTTACCCCAAATTAATCAACTTGACAAACATACAATTTGAAGACGAAAAGGGTATATTCTAGAAAAAAAATACATTCCTCCCATGACAAACTCAAACCACACCATCTCAAAAGCATTGATTAGCTGTGAAGCGTCATTAAATCAGGTACCTCCATCAGAAAGAGATAAAGTAGGATAAAAATTGCCAGAACAGTTCAAAAAGAAGTTAAACAAAATAAACACAAACAAGCCAACAGACTCTCAAATGATACAGAATCAATAAAATCCATCGAAGAAAACTAATTGATCCCCTCTGATAAATCTAACTCAACAGTCGTAATCAATAACACCTCCCTCAACCAAAAATTTCAAGATTACCTAGACAAAAATGACATTGTGGAGATAGTTGAAAAAACCAAAACCTTCATCAAAGAATTCCTGGATAAAACTCAATTATACACCCAGACATATCTAAAAGATTAATCAATAACGATGCTACACCGCCCCAGTTAAACCATTGATAACAACGCACCAAGAAGGGAACCCAATCAGACCCGTAATAAAAACCATACCTTCACCATCGTACAAAATCTCAAAACACATTAACAAACTGATAAAAGAAAATATAAAAATAAACGAACCCCAAATCATGCAAAATACAAAATCCTTTTTGAACCTACTAAAACTATACCAAATACAAAACAATGAACTCATGATAACAATAGATGTAGACAACATGTACGGAAATATTCCGAGATAAGACGCATTATCCATTCTAGAAAAAATACTTTCAGAATCCGAAAGCTTTACAGATGAAGAAATCACAGATATATCAAAAATCACAAATATAGTATTAAAACAAAGCTACTTCCAATACGATGGTAAAGTGTACTATGATCCCAAAGGATTCCAATGGGACTTCCAATTAGTCCGTAATATGGCGTCATTAGTATTTGAGTTAAGCAATATTTGTACAGTTGCTTCAAAACATAAATGCTGAAGTTAACTTTGAACAAACTTTGTCTGTATGACTCTCCCTAGTCAACCCTTGATCGAGTGTTCAAAGGATTTCCACAACTAATCCACAACTATTTTTTAAGAAGAGAGGTTTGATATTCTTAAAAAAAACAAACTTTGGGTTTATGATTTTGTCAACTGCAGTAAAAACACTTAACCTTTTTTTAAACCCAATTTTCGTAAAATTGAACAGAAACCTCTATATACATAGTATACTGACATATATACTCCAAATCATTAAAACCAGCGAAACCTATTAAGATTGGAGATTATAGCAAATTATTAACGGCAGCATTTATTTGTCAGAAAAGTTTTTTCACTGTCGATAAAACCACTTATTGAACAAGTGCTGAATTGGTAAAACAATAAGCAACTTTCGTATTGTGTTTTCCGTGGTACTTCCACTCCTGCAATAATTTTATAAAGAACACCTGGACTCTTTCTTTAAAAGCACTCAGCTAAATAAACTTAGAAACGACAAGGTAGTGTCCGAGAAATTGTATTTGGATGTTTATACTTCGTGGATTCCTATTCTGATCGAAATTATTTATGTTGGGTTTTCTTGTTTACCGCTGTGAGCTGTACATTTTATTTAGGTTGATCAGATTTTTACGAGTCTCGTAAAAAGAAATCTATTGGTACCACGACTTTTCTGGCAAACAACATTATCTAAAACATGTACCTATAAAAATAACATCCCATAGTATCGATCAATAAGTACGACAGTGTATCATATACATTATATTTATACATTTTGCTAAAACGTATTGGAAGCTCAAAACTGCATTTCGTTTTGTTCTTCAACTTTCCTTTCCAAAACCCAAATAGCAATTAACTCTCTTTTCTGTGAAAATTCTTTTCTAATATTGTGTTAAACCTCCCTGAGTGTGCAACGCTTCTTACAATAAGCGTTTCGGTTGTCTTCGTAAGTTCTCAAACAACGTTGTTCAATTACAGTTACAACGTTATACGTGTAACGTGTGAAAATGCTAATCCCCTGTGGAACTCTGTGTTGCTGTATATTTTACTTTACAATTTCATTTGCAAGGTAGACAACCTGCGTTCTACTACTTTTGCAACATCTTTTACCTTGTCCTCTATTACAGAAATGACGATTGCATGTACATTTACAATGTAAACTATTTATTATTTTGTAACCATTACAGCATTCAAACCAAGTTTGACTTCACCGACATTATCAGTTAACTGAAACTTAACCCTTAGTAGACTAACAAAACAACTCATGGTTAAAAGGCTTTTCGCTTCTCAAGCAAACCTGCGAGAATTCAACGAAGTGGGGAATTTTTCATCTTGTAGCGCAACCGTGAATCCTAGCGAATTTCCTATTGAACGGGATAAAAATTACACCAAAAGTGCCCTTTAACAAGTCTACAAGTCGCGTTTTTTTCCGATTCTCCCGAAATTTAACACAAATTATTGTTCCTTTTGTAAAGGTATAGATTGAGATTGTTAATCAGCAGCAAAATCGGTTCAACGGAATTGCACTTTTGGTTGGGGGGGAAGGGGAAGAGGGCATTTCCCCCAAAGGATTAGTTCTTGTGCTATTAAATCTGTATTTTTGTTCCGATTTCGATTTAACTTAGTATAAACGTGTAGGCTATAACACATTGTCTAACAAGTGTACCAAAAAGTCGTTCTTTCGCCGTCATCTTGGTCTATCTGACCAGAATTTGTTAATTGTTGGTACCTATGTTAGGTACAGTACCTTAAATATTTATATCCGGTTGAATTGACATCGGATCATTGAGAGTACACGGTTTTTTTAGCCTAAACTCACCATTTTAAGGAGGACCCTCTCTCCTACCAATAGGTGGACCGGAGACGCAAAGTTTCCGGTGGACCGAAATGACCTTTTAGGAGGAAGCGTTTTCCAACATATAAACCACAGATAACAAATCTCCTGGCTATTCTGTCTACATACGTTCATCTACATATTTTTCCAATTTGAGTATTGTGAAGCTACAACATTTCTTTCTTTCTAGGAATAGAAATTCATAGCTTCAATTCCTATGGAAATTCGCTAGTAAAAATCCACTAGTTCACCCAAGCTTATCACTCGTGTAAGTACCTCACCTGACCTGATTCTTCCATTAGTTTCAACTCGCAGTAAAGCCAGCTCTGTGACGTCACCAGCGAACACAGAATCGTAATCTCTGGACGTCACACAGCTGATGTCACGTCAGCTGTTGATGTGCTGTCGTAAAGCTGACAGATGACTGATGCATCTGAGTTGTTTATCGCGCTCTTCATGACTCTGAATGGACAACGTTTAACTTTGCTGTCGGGTTTAACGATGTGCTGAAATGGAATAAAGTAATGAACTCACTGAGTGAGTGTTTAAATGTTAAAGTCAACTGTAGTTGATTAAATTGTGTGTTTTTGCAAAGTTTACGTCAACAAGACACAAGATTATCATTGAATTTCCGTGAAAAGCTTTTTTTAATGCTGGATTTGGAAATTGTAAACATTGCCGTTTTGTAGATACAAGCGCTACTGTGAATCCAAGCGAATTTTCTATAACGGGGTAAAAATTATATGGGAATGTCCTTTTCAACCCCTGTTTGGACCAATGTGACGACTCTAAAGGGTGCATTTTTGTCTCAGTTTCACAAAGTTCTGTACAAATGTTTTTTTTTTTAAATCTCAAAATTTTATATTGATTCACCGGAAGTATTCTTTGATGGCGGAGCCTTTCCTCCAAAAAACCGGGGCTTATAATTATGCTAAACAATCTGTATTTTCGTTCTGATTTTTATTAAACTTGGTATAAACATTTATGACTTATTACTTAACTTGTGTACCAAAAATTAACAAAGTCCGTTAAGCCAGACTAAGATAGCAGCTGAAAATCTTGGTCTGGTTAAAGAAATTTTGTTCACATACCAAATGTAAACATCCAACTGTACTTATAATAAAATTTTGAAGTAAAATAAAGTTTTTCCTTATACAATGAAAGCATTTTGTACTTTTTACCATAAATATTTTGATTTTAAAGTTTTTCTTGTTTAACGAGGCAAAGTTGATACTACAAAGGCCTCTCTACAACTCACCCTTAACTTTTACCAAGCGTTACTACAAAGCCGGTTAACAAATTTTTAGTGGATTCTGCGGGGATCCAACCCGTGCAACCGAAGAGATGAGCACCGGAGTCACACCCGATACCATACCGCCACGCGCCCGCCAAACAACCTTGTGTGTATTTACAACATTTACGTCAATATGGGACAAGATTATATATCATTGAATTCTTATGTATACATAGTTTGTTGTTAAGTGCTAGATTTGGAAACTGAAAGCAAGAATTTGGGTGAGTTAATTTATATCTAAAAGCAATCTAAATGCTCAAACTGTGGAACAGTTAATACGCTAAATATTAAGATACGATGTGTTGTTAAAAGTTGATTGTTAAAAGTAATGTTTAAAAGTAAAGTTGATTGTTGTTGTTAAAAGTAATGTTGATTTGTATTGTATTCAAACAAAATATTTATCTGTGTTTTCAGTTAATAATACTGTACAACTTATTTTTCCAATTAGCTGTTTTTTGCTAAAATAAATGTAAACATTGTTTTGGTTGACTTTAAGAATCAAGTGTGTGTCTACCATATTTATCAGTTAATCTTTAAGGTAATAAATGACAATGTATAACAAATCTATCAATATCTTCCATACACCGTGTTTTTCAATCTACTCATCAAACACCGATCAAAACTGTTTTACGCTAAAAACGTAGCCTTTCGTATTCCTGATTTTTTCGAGTGTTTGAAAGAAAGAAAGATTTAATATAGAAAAATTTAATACAACTGAGTAGAATGTCAGAATGTGTATCTAAACATAGATATGACTGTAAAGAGCTACTGGAATGTAACAAGCTGAAAATGTTACAAATTTAAATGGTGTCAAATTGTTGATTGAACAGTTATCTATTTTAGAAACTGCTCAATATTAAATACATCCATTATATTTGTAGCAATTAAATTAAATTTGAAATTGGATTGATACAAATTATAATGAAAGTAAATAACAAATTTATTTACAATACAAATTATCTAGATCTTCCTTTATATTTAAATGATAAATAGCTAATTTATTGCTGAAAAAGACTTATGAGTACTAATTCAATCCAAAATGTTTATATTTAAATTAGTTTAGTAATAAACTAGCTACTTAGCCATTATTAAAATTTAGAACTATTAATAAGTTGTTTGAAAATGTATTAACTACTGTACTTGGCAGACCTTTTCAAGGCAGTGGTGATTTCAAAGCACACATGGTTAATTTTGATTTATATTATTTTTTCGTGTTCCAATTAGGGGAAATCAATTTGTTTCATCTTTTTCCGTAAAACAGTTTTGCCACAACTAACATGTAATGTAGTCCACACTTTATATTTTAAAATATAATACCAAGCGAACATCAATATACGGATCAACATACTTTTAATTTATTTTCGATAGTCCCATTTCATTGACAGTGACTGAGGATTAGAACTAATTACACGTCAAATGCCATAAAGTCCAGATAACAATGGTCATTAGTCTATTCTCGCCCCTCTTTATGATCGTTGTGCTTGTTAATGGTAATAATCTGCCCATTGTTCCTTTGTTCTATTGTTTTCAGCATTCAGATTCTATTCAAGTGATAAGTATCACAATAGACTGTTCAGAGTATCTACTCTTGAGTTTGAAATATTATTATGAATATTTTCCATATTTAGTGAACATGAATTTGACATGTAGGGGTCCGTACATGAACAATGAGGTGAAAAATTACAGAAAACATATTTCTATAGTTTTTAACGTTTTGTGCACGTTTTATTGTTTCCAGGCTAGTTTAAAAACAGTTCGTTTTGCTGAAATACAGACACGCACATGTTTAACTGGTTAGCTCGTAAACTAATGTTTTATGTTTCTTTTCACCTACCCTAGGGGTAGAGTCCTAGGGTACAGCCCCAAAGTCGAGCCCCAGGGTCGAGACCTAGGGTCGAGGCGTAGGGTCCAGCCCTAGGGTCGAGACCGAGGGTCCAGGCTCAGGGTCCGGACCTAGGGTCCAGGCCCGGGGTCGAGACTTAGGGTTCAGGCCCAGGGTCCAGCCCTAGGGTCTAGCCCAAGGGTCGAGACCTAAGGTCCAGTCCTAGGGTCGAGGCCTAGGGCCAGCCCCAAAGTCGAGAACTAGGGTCCAGGCTCAGGGTCCAGCCCAAGGGTCGAGACCTTAAGTCCAGGCCCGAGGTCGAGACCGATGGTTCAGGCCCAGGGTCTATCCCTAGGGTCCAGCAAAGTCAAGCCTAAGTCGAGCCCCAAAGTCGAGCCCCAGGGTCGAGACCTAGGGTCCAGTCCTAGGGTCGAGGCCTAGGTCCAGCCCTAAAGTCGAGAACTAGGGTCCAGGCTCAGGGTCCAGCCCAAGTGTCGAGGCCTAGGGTCCAGGTCCAGGGCCGAGACTGCACAGCTGAAAAGGAGACTACAAACCCTTCTTGTACGGAGGATGGGTACAAACAGGAGAGTATCGTATCAAAGATTAACAGGTTTTCTAAGGGTCATAGGTTTGATGGTATAAACTGTTCGACTGGAGCTTCATAATATTTGATTGAAAACATAAGAATAACTTAAGACTGGCTTTTGAAAAAGCTTTTTGCCTTTTATAAGTCAACTTAACAACAAGAATGTTCTTAATTAACAGGTACCATTTCACAGGACACGGGCTGCATCTTAACCGTAAGGGTTAAAACGTGCTGAGCGACTTAATTTTGGGCAGCATAAAATATAGCCCTTTAATGAAGCCCTCATCTTTTAGAAAACCAAGAAGAAGAGGAAGCACTCGTAAGTCCAACGGAGGGGTAAGGGATAGGCCAAAGAAGCAAAATCTTTCAATCTTAAATAACTTATCATCGAAAACAATCAAGATAGCTCATCTCAATTTAGAAAGGAGTATTATCTCTAAAACCGTCAATAGAGCTCTTTTAGAGGAAATTAACCCTCATTTTTTCTAGTGTCAGAACACGGTCTGGACGATATTGGTATTAATAATGTATTCTTTCCTTTACCTTAGTAAGTTTTATTGCCGGGAGATAACACGATGGGGAGGCACGGCCTATATAAAAATAACTCATGCAATTTGGAGGTTAAGTCAACGGACATAGCTAAGTCTTTTGCAAAGAACAGGTTTTGAAGCTTCCGCTGCCAAAATAGTTTTGGGCATAAAGAAATGATCTTGGCGGCAATCTACAGAAGCCCAGATCCAAGTACGGAGGTCGAATTCTTGGAAATACTCAATGACTATGCGGAGTCCGCTCTGGGTCGGGGGCGCCTGTGGTCCTTGGAGGGATTTCAATGTTAATCTCCTTGAGGGGTCGCAGGGTGCCGTTGGCCTGAGGGGGGTTCTGTCGGGTTTTGGGTTATCCATAGCAATTGATTCACCCACAAGATATGGGACAAGTACAGACTCATGCATTGACAATTTTTTCACCAACTTAGAGTTTATTAATAACGAAACCATTAATCCTTGGATTTCAGATCATCTAGCCATAAGCATAGAAATAGTTGCAGACCTTTTTCTTAGTAAGCCAAGTGGTGACGCTATTTCTTTCAGAGACCTATCAGATGATAATCTTCATGAGCTCAAATTCAGATTAAGCAAAGAAAGTTGGGCAGAAGTTCTTAACGAAGAGGATGTTAACGTCAAATATAATAATTTTATTGAAACATTTAAATATAACTTAGAAATTTCTTGTCCGGTTAAAAATAAAAAGTACACAGGTAAGAGAAGAGTAAAACTCTCATGTCCTGAAATATCAAACTCTAAGAGTAGGGTAATGGAGGCCCATAACACTTGGAAGGAAGATAAATGTTTAGAGAACAAAGTGAGATACAACTTGCTAAAGAAACAGCATGGGAAGCTGATAAAGGACACTAAAGCAAACTATTATTTCCATAAAATATCAGAGTCTAAAAACCTCCAAAGCATCATGGGACTTAGTGAATTCCAATAGAGCAGGTAAAAATCAAAACAACTCTAATGTCTCTCTCAATATCAATAATGATAGTATTTCAGATCCCCTTAGAGTAAGTAATAGCTTTAATGATTTCTTTGTCAATGTCCATAAGATGGTAGACACAAATATTGTTACTAATCAGTTTTCAGGTTTTTTTCCTTCCAGATGTGTACAAAATAATACAATATAAGTCTCTATTACAAGACTTTCCTTCAGTGACCATTCAGGAGGTTAAAAAAACCATAAATAAGCTGCAATCTAAAAGTTCAACTGGTAAAGATGGAATATCAATGAAAATGTTAAAATATTGTTCTTAAGAAATAGCTCTGCCGATAACTAACTTAATAAATGCTTCATTTAAGGAAGGCATTTTTCCTGAAGAAGCAAAACTTGCTATAGTCAAACCTCTATTTAAGAAGGGTAACTCAAGTCAAATGGAGATTTATAGACCTATTTCCTTGCTACCAGTGGTATCAAAAATATTAGAGAAGGTGGCATGTGGATGCATAATTGACTTTTTGGGAAAAAATGATCTATTTTTTAAAAATCAGTTTGGTTTTAGAAGAAATAAATCTACTAAGTTGGCTCTTATAGACTTTGTGAAAAAAAGTATAGAAGCAATGGAAAATGGAGAAACTGTTGTCGGATGCTTCGTAGACCTGTCAAAGGCTTTTGATTGTGTCGATAAATCAATTCTCATCGAGAAAATGGCGGCAACCGGTATAAGCGGAACCGTACTAAAATGGGTCAATTCCTATCTTATAGAAAACAAATCACTTCAATTAAACATAAAACTTCTGGAAAGTAACACAAGTTCTATCGAATCAAGCAGTTTTAAGTAGTGGAGTACCTCAGGGATCCATTTTGGGACCAATATTCTTTTGATCTATTTAAATGATGTTTCACAGTATTTGATAGAAGATAGTGTAATTATGTTTGCAGACGATACTACACTTTCACTAGGAATAAGTCCAATCAACAGTTAGAATACACCTTTGTTAAATTAAATTGCCTTGCTCAGTATTTTCAGATAATAAATTGGCTATAAACTCAAGTAAAACAAATTATGTGCATTTTCAAACAGCTCAACGTAAGTTAAATAACCTAATAATTTTGTTGATGTTGTTTTAGGTGAGTCCAAAATTCTTGAATCTCAGCATGCAAATTTCCTGGTGTAACTGTCGACTCCCACCAAAAGGGTACACACATAAGCAATCAGTCCAGCAAGATCTGCGGAGGTTTGTATGTACTGAGAGGATCGGCTATCTAGGTAATATAAATCTTTCTAAATTAATTTACTTTAGTAATAGAGTCACATATATAAGGTATTCCATAGTACCTGGGTGCCTCATCTAAACGGAATCTAAATTCAATTTTCATTATCCAAAAGCGAGCCATAAGATGTATGGCCAACATGCCTTCAATCCTGCCGTAATTTGTTTAAAAGACTCAACATCATGACAGTTCCAGCTTTGTTTGTTTATGAAGCAATCGTTTTGTAAAATCCCAAAATCTTTTAAAGCCATCTGCACTACAATACTAGAAATAGAGGAAACAATTCATCACAACACCATAGCCTCAAGCTAGTTGAATGCAACCCAGAATATATTGGACAGAAATTTTATCACGCGTTGCCGGCACAATTAAAGATAATTAATAATTTCAACCAATTCAAATCTAAACTAAAATCATTCTTAACTGAATTAGCTTTATATGCCTTCCTGATCCCAACTGTCCAACCCTCTCATCCCCTTGAGAACGGCGGGACTTCGAAGATTCGGACAGGCTGCAAGCCCAGGAGTGGTCCATCGCAGCGCCAATATAAGTGAATAAGCGGCAGCAAGTGAATTGAAGAGTGGTTGAACGTTTAAAAATTTTCGCTATTATTAGCACTATACAGGTTCTAAAGTAAAACCCTATATTTAGACCTTGAAATAATTTAAGTGAGTTATTATATTAACAAAACATAACATTTTTATTGTCATTAGTACAAAATATTTTGTGTTGGTAGTAGTAGTACTACAGAAACTAAAAAACAACAACAAAATAAAACCAATTTACCGAAGTAAAACCACTGTTAACAAATAAGGCCTAATTTATACTAATATAATAGAACTAAATTATTCAAAGGCGCCAGAAGAATTCAGAAATTCATCTATGGTGTAGTATGCTTTATTAACCAGGAATTCTTTTAGTAAGTTTGCAACAAGATGGACGCTCAATTTAAACTGGTAATTGTGGGCAGGATATATTCCAGGTTTTGTAATAATATAAGAATAGGCCTAAAACCCTCACAGCTGCAGTATTTTAGTATTTTTAATTAGAACACCCCTTTTAAGGTAAAGAAAACTTTTAAAGAAACACTTTTAAAGAAAACCACTTTTAAAGGTAACAAATAATTCTTTGACTGTTTGCCTCTAAACATCAAGCAAGAAACCAATGTAAATAAATTCCTTAGGATATTAAAATCTTTTTTGTGTAATTCTGCATTATATTCTGTTGAAGAGTTCACACTGTAGTTTGTATTATGTAAAAATTTATATTGAATATATATGTATATAACAATGTACTTAAAGCGGTGATTTTCAGTTTATGTATAGAAACTATAATTATCAATGTCTACTGATGTATTATGCTTTATTGCTAGTTCTTGACACTATTTCATGTACAATATGTGTATGAAAATGAAATAAAGAGATTTTGATTGATTGATTGATAATGCAATAGTTATATTAAACATTTGTAATCTAAAGAGGAATGAACTTCATTATTGTGTACTTCCTTCCGTATTCAAATAAGCTTCAATGATTGGCCTAATGGTGAATAATCTGTCATTTGACTTAAACAAAACAAAAACGCCAACTCAAGTGAATATAGGTCAGAATAAAACATAGCCAATTAGGAAAAACATTAATTTTGTATTTTACAAAATACATAAATGACAATTGCTTTGAAATAAACTTAAACATCATGCTAATAAAAGACACAATTACTTTGTATTTTGCAAAGTACATTAAGTACCCTGTTCCAAAAAATAAATTTGAACAACGTGCTAGTGAAAATAAACATTCATGACAGCCAACAGCAGATTTTTTTAACTAAAGCGTTTTAAAACTGTCTCAAGAATGCCCACATTTATTTCTTTCTTGTATCCTGAACAGTCAGGTTGAAATTTCTATCAATATCCACAGGTAAACTGTAGAATTATTGACTCACAATCATGAATTTGTATATCAAATGTGATACATGTAACTTGAACCTATTAACGTATGCGTACTATAGAATAAAGACATTTCAACACCTCCTACGAAAACATATTTAATTTATGTGCACCAACCATCAATTGAATTCAAAACTGAACAAACTTAGCAAACTATTAATGAGTCATAAAACTCACTTTGAAAACAGTAAAAAATAAAATGTTTTTCCACTAAAATAACAACTCTATAAACAATCATAAATGTAACTTCCAAAAATATCAATGTAAATTAACTATAACATATTGTATACATACAAATTACCATAAAAGAAACTATAAAAATATACTAAACAGATATAACAACCTATATATTTTAACCTGTTATGGATATTGAATTGAAAAAAAATAAAACTGAGCTACTATGTAACTGAAAAAGGTGATGCTTTATTTTAATAATAAACAACAACAAGTAATTCTTGTATTACATAACTATGATGTATTCCTGATTACAAATAAAATGTTTTAGTGATAACAAAATATAAAACCACTGACAAACAAATTGTAAGTACCCAACTTGAAGTAACGAGCCAACAATACTGCAAATTAATTAGTTGGTGGTATCTTGATTGGACAAACTTTACGTAGTAACAACAATCACCAGCGTCTAGCGAAGTCATTTTCTTTCAGAGTCACTTCAAAAGAACAATTAAAATCTATGAGGGATGAAGAATCCACAACACTGGCCGCAACATTTGTACCCAACGATTAAACTACTTAATTATTGTAAAAAAGCAAATTAGGAAAAATTGTATCTAATTAGAAAATTTACTATTGTAAAACAGCAAATTAGGACAAATTGTATCTAATTAGAAAATGTACTATTTGTTTTTGATTTTTCCTTTTAAATACTAGTAATGCCTCCCCATAAAACAATAAAAATTGTGTTGATTAATTAGTATGAAAATTATACATTACATGTGTAACAAATACGACAAATAATAGTTTAAACAAAATTGATTGCAGTTTGACCATTGTTGAGAAGTATGGTTACATTATTAATTTGTTAAATAGATAAATAACTCACAGTTGCAAATTAACTGAAATTATGCTGCAAATTTATTAATTTTTAGAAATACATTAATTTAATTTATTTACAACATTAATTCAAGATTTATAAATTAATTCAGCAACAAAGTAATGAGCCACTTCAGATCTAGCTAGGCCTTCGAATACAATAAGTTGATCAGAATGACATCCTAAGTAAAAAATGTGCAATACATTATTTTATACTATTTACATGTTTATCAAACAAATTGAATACTTCTGATTGCAGTTAACTCATTTTGTTTAAATTGTATCAATGGGACCAATAGTAAATCTTTTTCAGTGATAAGGTTTATTATACAAGTTTTTTTTCACAGCAGAACATATTATCGAATTTTCTTTGTTTATCTTTAGTGAGGTTAGCAAGAGGTTACACAATGCTATCTTTCAAAAGGCTAGTGTACAGCTGGGTCCAGAAATATTTAAACACATTTTGTATTGTTCTTTTTTTTCTAATTACAGATCTGCGCTGAAAGGTAGCCAGTATTCAGCTGTTTTGCTCAAAGTGCATTTTGTAACAGATAAGCCAGAACAGCTGTGTTCCTGTTGTAATTTTAAAGCAGTCATCCCGCCAGTGAAACTCTCTTCTTTAGCAACCAACAATGCTGCAGAACCAACAATCTTCTAAGTCTGTCAACCAATAATATTCCATTAATGTTTGCGTAATGTTATTGTAAAAAAACTTAAGTTACCATTCATCTATAATGAGTCATCTTGTGCTCGGATAGATCATCTTCACAAGCGAAACTTTCGTCGCAAACATCGCATTGGTTGAGATCCATGAACTCTTCCTCAGAATTGGACGTGTGCAGTTGTTTGCAGTGTTGAAAATATTTATCTTTGCGTTTAAATGAAACGTGACACAGATCACAACTGTACGGTCTAATATCCAAGTGAGTCAAGCTGTGTGTTTTGAGCTTGTCTTTTCTCTTGAACGATTTTGAGCATGTCTCACACTTATAGGGAGCTTCCGCTTTATGCGAGTCAATATGTCGACGAAACGACTTACTCGACAAGAGAACTTTATCACACTCGGGACACTGAAACATCGGACCATTCCTGTGAGTTTCTGTGTGTTTCCGCAGCAGCTCTCTGCTTGCCAACTTTTCCTCGCACCACTGACAAGGAAAACTAAGTTCTTGGTTGTGAATAACAGTGATGTGTTTCTCAAAGCTGTACTTATCTTTGAACTGCTTCCCGCAAAATTCACAACTAAATATCGGTAACGGTGCTTTCGAGTCTACATTCACATTTCTACGAGCTTGTTTCAAATAAGGTCTTGCTTCGGGATGAACAAGCAAGTGTCGCAGAAGCTTATCTTTTCTGGTGTATGATTTGTCGCAAAAATCGCAGTTAAAAGTCTTATCACTAGTGTGGATCAACTTATGGCGAGTGACGTGATCTTTCCGAGTGAACATTTTTGTGCAAAACTCACAACTGAACAATTTCGGTTCTTCGCTCACGACGTTGTCATTCCCTTCACTTAATCTAGAAGGATTGCATACTTCACATAGATGTACACTCGAGTTATCATTGCCCAAACAAATTTCTACTACACCGTTGTTATTTCCACACCGATCACACTTTTTATGAATAACTGAAGTGTCAACATTTTCAATCTCTTCACTCGGTAGAAAAGACAAACCCAGCTGTTCTCCTTCATGGATTCTTTTCACATGGTCCACTAGTTTGTCTCGTCTCTTGAAACCCTGATTGCACAACTTACATTCAAACGGTCTTAGGTCTGAATGTGTAATCATGTGTCTCTTAAGATGGTACGAGTTATGAAATGATTTTGGGCACTTGTCACAAAGAAACTTAGGCTTCGGATGTGGATTAAAGTTTTCATCTTCACAGAGCAATGCGTGAGAATTTACAGAATCGCAACAAGAGTCGCATAAAGATATGTTCTCTTCCAACTTTAACCTTTCTTTTTGCTGAAATTCGATCCTACAAATCTGGCATGTCTTTGTTGTCAGAACAAACTTGCTTTCCCCAATTTCTTCAAGGTCAGTTTTTCCAAACTGAAAAATAATAAGGACATATTAAATACACAACCCTTCCAGAAATCATTTTAAAACTCAATCTACTTTGAAAGTTGAAATCACACTGCTAAAACTTTCCTTAACTACAATAAAAGTACTACCCTAAAGTGGCCCCTGTTAAATTTACCCACAGTTTGAGAATATCCACTCTAGAACATAATTATAAGATCAACTCCATAAACAAGAAAATTATTGCCTATTGTTGGCAAGCAAAAAACGAGTCATTCAAAAGATTACAACTAAACATTTTTTTAACTTACATTTTCTTCAAAATTTATTTCTGAGCTAGATTCAGATTCTCTAATCTCAACCTCGGGTTCAACAGCAGTTGTCCACATACTATCGCCCTGAAAAAAGAAAGTAAAAGATGTGTCAAGTTAAACTAAATTTACTAAAAAACACCAAAACTTTAATTTGCCAACTGTACTGAACGCATAGCTTGCGTTGTGCTTGTGGTGTGACACGAAGTACACAATTCTAAGCTAAGAACTAAATATATGATTTAGTTCTTAAAGAAAAGAAGCGGCGTATAGTGTAGATTTGTTTGCATGTTATTCAATGAAATTTTGTATTGTAATGATTTAAATTATTGTGGTTGTATAATAGATGATAAGGCAGAAAGTGTGAAGATACCTTCTTTATTTTCACACTTAAGGTACATAGTTTTATTCTTACACTGTAAGAAAATAAAATGGAAAATTAAAAGGAAAAAAATGTTCTTTTATTCTTACACTGTAAGAATTTTATTTTGATTCTATAATAAAAAGTATTAACGAATCCACAGATCCCAAAGTATTCTGGAAGGCGGTCAATAAAATTAAATCTAAAGATGAGGAAAAAATAGGCCTTATTTCAAACGAAAAGTGGATTGAGCATTTTATACAATTATTTAACCCACCTCTACTAGCCTCTAGTCTAGACTAATGCTTCTCCTGAAATTAATAACGAATTCCTAGATACAGATTTTCACTAAAGCCTACCACCAGGGATTCTGGCTAGAAAAGTAATTAAAAGTAATATTTTGGTGTAGAGAGTGGAGGAGAGTGGCTGGTACAGTAGATATTGAAGTAGACTTGACGCAGGAGTTGGGCACAGTGCAGGCACAGCTGATGAGTGTGGTTGGGGTGAGGGAGAGGTTCCGGCAGACTGTGTGGGCAGAGCACGGACCTCTCGCTATCACCAGCAGTACCTGACCCTTGACCTCGAACTCGGAGACAGAAGCCCTGTCAGAGATGACCTTGAAGTTGGTATCGTATGCATTAAATGCAGAGCTGAGCTATTAAATCTAAATTATAAGCCTTGTATCGAAAATAAAAATTATGCTTGTTCTCTGTGCAATTTGAGAGAAAATGAAACCATTGTCCACTTTATATCAATCTGTCCCATTCTAAATAGTATAAGAAAATTTTATTTTGGGAAGATAGTTTTAAGCCGGTTAGAATTCCTGGATTATTTAAATGAGAGAGATTGGCGCCTATTAGGCAAATATATGCAAGACGCATGGAGATATAGAAAGCATTTGACAGAGGAGTTTAATTTTTTAAAGAAAATGTAAAATAAATTTAATAAATATAATAACAACTATATTTTAAAATTATAAGAGGTGTCTTTTTTACAATGAATTTTTCTGTTGTATAACTATACAGTATGTCTTGTTTTAAGCTGAACAGTAATTTTTAGAATGTTTGAGTTATTATGCTAATAATGCAGTTTTTGTTGTTTTGTTTTATACTAATTATTCAACCACCAGTTTATTTAAAGTATTGCTTACATTTGTTTAAATATTGTAAATTTGTAAAATATGTTAGATGTAGTTAGCTTTATTAAATACAGTAATCTATCATATTTTCTCTGTATAACTTATCTTTTATTAAAACAATTATCTATTAAAAAGTTTTAATCAAATTTTATTTGAATGCAATTGTTATTTTATCATGCCAACCAAACAGAAGGTCATTTAGTGCAGTGTAATTAATTTTTCATGTTTAGTGCAGTGTAATTATTTGTGTACAATAAAAAAAATTTGTAAATAAAGCACTTTTTTCATTTAATTTCACTAGTTAAGGTACATAGTATTTTTCTATATAATAATAATACTAATATTATTTTATTTTTAGTTGGATAGTTGAGTGAAAGATAAGTAGATGAACTTTTTTTAGAAGTTGTTCAACGTTAAATCCATGTTGTTCATTTTTCAAACAACCAGATCATGAATTATCCCAGTTAGGGGCCTCTTAAAATAAAAGAATCTTTGTTGAACCAAAAGAGCTAGTAAAATAGTAAACAGTACATTTTATGAATAGAATGAGTATGGCATGTAAGCAACATTTTCAAATGGTAACTCATGTTTTAGGTTTGAGTCTTTCTACTTACCACAGGAAATTTAAGTAGCCTGTAACAAAAAGCACGTATAGAAATATAAGTCATTTCAAATAAACTATCTGAATATGAGATTAGAAAGACAAACTGTCAGATTAATACATATTTAATGTGTGAAGTTTATCACCTTGAAAGAAGACATTTTCGGACGAACATGCAGCTAAGCACTAATGCGCCACTGTTGTAAGAGAAACGAATTCCCTTTGCAATTTGTTACTCTTATTTGATGATAGTAACTCTTAATTTGCTACAGCCTCGCTTCAGTCTCAGCTTTGCACTTTTTAAAATCCCTTTAACAAAGGTAAGTCTGCTTCCCTGTCTAAAACCTAAATCCTGATACCTAATTTGACAATAATGTTGCAGTATCTCCAAAATATACAGTTTTCGAGTTTTTTTATCAAGGGTGACCAGGAAAAACAAAATTCCTGTATTATCCCGAATAAATTTGAGGTGCAATATTACTAGGGTTCTATTCTCATTTAAATTTAGAAAAACTGTTGAAATGCTATATTTGGCTCTTTTTCCATAGGATTTTTATGTTTATGTTTTTATGTTTTTTTTATCAGTTGTTGGTTCCTCAGTAGGTAAAAAAAAATATTATTTTTTATTCAAACGCTATACCAAGGGAAACTTGCCTCTATAGTACCTTAACAAAATGCAATAGTAAAAAAAAAATTTTGAAAACCCAGCTAGCCCAAGGCACTTAAATTTTGAATATTTTTTGTAAATATTGACATTTTTTCATATTTTTCAACTATGTTTTTATACAACTATAAACTTCTGCAGTGAAAATCTTACATAAAAAGTGTTGTAGACTATCAATAAATAGTCAAATTCTTTAAAACTTATTTAAAAAACATATTTATGTAAATATACACACATAGCCTATATAATTGACTTAAAATACTATTTCTACAAAATCATAATGGCATTTTACTGAATTAATAAAACAGTATCTTATAATCATGGTCAACATAAAACTGTCTTGCAAAATGTCTCTTTACTTGCTAAGCAGCTTGAACTTCCCTTTACTCTTGATTGAAGTGTGGTTCGAATAAAACCATCTCGGTTCTCAGACCACCGCTTGAGTGTGACAAGGAAATTTGCCAAAGTTCCACTCTTCAGCACAATCACCTGATGAGATTTTCATCCATATTTCATCATCAGCCACTCTTCTTAACAAGGTGGTGGTAGCTTAGTGGTTGCCCAATCAATCATTTGAGTGTATTCTTCTGCTTTGAAGTTGAGCTTTGGTGGTTGAAAAGATCTGACTGATTTGAGTTTGAGAGGATAATTTTCTTGCCTTAATGATGCGTCTAAATCCTAGTTCTCTTATATGTGTTCTTTCGTCGACTATCATACTAAGCAACAAGTTCTCAGGGTGTGCAAAGAATGCATTCCGTTCAATGACAGGGTCGACAACTTTAAAAAGATAGTCCGGTAGGAATCTTGAGGTTTTTACGACGTCAAAAACATGGACAGGACCATCAGTAAAGTACTTACTTTTCTTAATACTAAACCATACAGGCATGTAAGATTTGAGCAGAAAAGACACCAACATCTTTAATTCGTCACAAGGCTTTTCAAAACTAAGATACAGTCTTAGGATTTTGTTCGCTGTTGTCAACCATCGAGAGTGAGAAAGAGGGCCTGGTTCGCGAATAGAAAACTCCTCAGAGCATATTCCAGAGTGAATGCAAGAACTTACGTCCAGCAAGTACTGTTGATCTTTGCTTAGTACACTTCTATCCACGTCTGGAATGGTGCACTCGATTACTTCAAAACATACGATTGGGAGTTTTTCACACTTGTTTAGCTGGATGCTGATTGGACCACTAAATGACTTTGGGCCAGTTGTTTCTCCATCTAGCGCTTGAAACAAGTGCCGAAATGGCAGTTCATTGAAGTGCAAAAGACAAACTCCCCATTGAAGAGGTCTCTTGATGTGTTCTTCCATTGTGAGAATGACATTTTCCAACGGTGTTGATGACAGTACTGTCACACCCAATCACATCCAAATCATCTAATGAGATTCTGTTGTCACTCAAGAAGGATGTTATACTGTTTGCTATGATTTTTGAACTTCCTGCTGACGGTGATACGTGGCCAACATATATTGAGCCCGCTCTTGAATTAATGAGTAGTGTTCCTCTTTTACAGATCTCCGAAATCGTTTTGGTTTACCACTTCAATAACAAAAGTAAGATCTTTTCTGCCATCAAAGTACAGTCCTTGAAGATGATCATGACTTCCCTGCTGTTGACTTTGCAGTTCAGAACGGGCGAGTTTTTTCTCTCTCCTAAGTTTGTTCTTATCGATAACACGACTATGGTCTTCATCAGTGATCATGCCCATGTCATGCAAAAAACTGGACGCAATGGCTGCCGTTGCCCTGTCAGAAATGCCAAAGCGGTCACTGGTCTTTGCCGTGTTTTTCAGTTTAATACGCATATGCCAAGGCGAATAATTGGATTTGGATTCTTCACAATCTTCATCTTTATCGGAATCCAATTCATCCGTCTGATTGTTGTGGCAGTGTTTCCACGCTTGAGCATGATGGCTGTGATAGTGAATAAGGACTTGACTGAGTTCTTTTTTCATCCACTAGCTTTCTCTTTTGTCTTAAGGTAAGTTTTGCGTTTCCTTTACGTCCAAATCTCCAATCCTTCTAACACCAAGATTTCTTTGAAAGTAAACAAACTTGTGTTCAATTGGTGGAACTTTCTTGTCTTTTTCACAATTGTAGAGAATTGACACAACACATTCGCAGGTATCAGGACACTTTTGACAGTTACAAGTAAACGTCATGTTGCATTTGCAAGAAGCCATGTCAAAAAGTAGCATGGCCTTATTTTTGAATTCTTCAATCTTCTTTTTGAACAAATCTTTTTCTTTGTCTTGCTTATAAGACTTCATTATTTTACGGTAGCTATCATAAAATCCATTTATAAGCTGAACAATTCTGTAAGGTGTCACTGTTGGTACTGATGCCTTGTCAGAGACAGCTTTAACTTTTAAAGCTACAATATTTGATACGTTAGTAAAACTAACCGGCTTGGTAGTCTTCGAGGCCAGAGTGAATTGTTCTTGAAAACAACATCGAAGAACATCTTCAAAAGTAGGTAGTTTACTCGCAGGTAACTCCTTTGGGTGGCCGAACAACGGACTAGTAAAATCCCTTCTAGTAACCTTTTTGAAAACAGCCATCACGCACTGATTACTATCACTGTCAAAACTATTAGCACAAATCTTACTAAATAAAAATTATAACGCAGTGAAATACTATTGAACCGCAACAAACAACAAACTGTCTGCACTGTCTGGTGACACAACTACAGCTGCAGAGTCATCCAGCCAACAAAATGGTGGAACGCTTGCGTGCATTGCGTATCATGGCGGGGTTCAGATGTGGAGGGGGTAGCCTGAATAACCTTGGAACTGTTTGTAGTGACACTACACTAGTTGCTACGCTGATCGACCATAGTTTGACGGGCTCCGACACGGGACACAGTTCAGCCATCCGCGAGTCATTACCACTGTTATTATGTATAAAATATGAATTTCGAGACCCATTGCGCTTCCATATACATAGTATTTTAACGAATTTAATTGTTTACAGGTGTTTTACAACTCTTTCTACACAAGTTTATCAACATAACAGTTTATAATTGCATAGAAACATAGTTGAAACAAATATGCCAAAATGTCAAAATTTACAAAAAATATTCAAAGTTTAAGTGCTTTGCGCTAGCTGGGTTTTCAAAAAAGAAATTTTATTATTGCATTTTTTAAGGTACTATAGAGACAAGTTTTCCCCGGTATAGCTTTTGAATAAAAAAATAAATGTTTTTTTCCGCCCACCCTATTCCTGTCTTCTGCCTCCTTTCCTCTTCTTCTCCGTAGTCCAGGAATGTCCTCCAGATGAAAATCGAGGATCTCAGCGCTGACAGAGCAAAATCGACAAGTATATTCTTCTCTTGGAGATCCCGATTCTTCTCAGTGCAGTGAAGGTCGACTTCGGAACTACGCCACGAGCCCCAATGTCCACCGGGGTGAATTTCCACTGGTAGCCTGGAACTGGATCACGACGATCGGGAGAAGTCTCTGTTATTTTTCTTCTTTCCCCAGTGCAGCCTGAGCCAGAGAAAACCCGTTCTTGTAGGGAATGGTAACGTCTACGATGAAAACCATCTACGATGATTTTGTGAGTAAATGACCTGATCAGGCTTCAGTGGATCTCCCTTGACGATGAAATCCTGCTTTCTGGCGACAGTGTCTCTGCGCTGACGGGCTTCTACTTCAATCCTCCTGACCCAGTTGTGACGCTCGATCCGCAGTTGTTTCCGGGCGATGCACTCTCCAAGCACATGTCCCAGAGTACCCTGCTTCGTCCAGCATCTTCTGCATATGGTAATGTTGTTCTTTGTCGCTCTGTTGAGAGAGTCATAGTTATTCCTGCTCATTTCACGATGAAATCTCGACTCCTGTTGTAGCGTACATGATGAAATCACAACTTTCGTCACTGTTTCTGACGATCTTTATTTAGACTTTAGTTTGGGTCGGCTACAAAATCGCAAATTTTGATTTGTAGGATTTGCGGCGATCCTTAGAATGCTGTTGTCGCCCGCGGCAAAATCAGGACTACCGCTACCGGTTACAGCGATATTTAGACTCTCGTTAGGTTCTGTGACGAAATCACGACTTTTGAACCTCCCCTCTCACAATTTCCCAGTTTGGGGACAAATTTTCCGACTTAATTCTCGACTTTTCCCTAAAGACTAAAGAACCCTAAACTAAAGAAACAATTACCGTATAATTCCCAGTTTTCCTGGAATTTTTGTAAGTGGGACATGCTGCTATTGTACTTTGAAATGTGAAACATGAAAATTCTGCTGTTCAATTAATTTGAGTTACCTCAAAAGGTATCACCACACTACAGTACTGACCTAGAGAACAAACTACAATCTTGCTTCTTGCACCGAATCAAGCAAAAATGGCAGAAGACAGCTGTTGTACTCATAGCTACCAGAACATGGTTTTTCAACACAGAAAAATGTAAACAGGGTGTCCAGCGTTCAGGAAAAATAAAATTCCCATATAATTCCCGTATTTTCCTGGATATATACCGCTGATTTCCCGGATTTAGCTACATTAATAGAGTCATAGTAACTTCCACCCATTTTGTTATTTTGTACAAAACACGACTTTTTCTCCCGCCCGCGACGAAATTACGACTTTTGTTATTGTTTACAACGATCTCGACTCCCGCTAGCGCCTATAGCGAAATAACGAATACGATACCGGTCGCAGCAATCTTCCGACTTCCGCTAGCGCCCCCGACGAAATCACGACTTCCGTTACCATTAACGACAATCTCATGATTCCCGCTAACACCCGCGACAAAATAACCTCTACGATACCGTTCACGCAATCTTTCTGACTTCGCTTCCGACAAAATCACAGCGCTAAGCATCATAATCCATAATTTCTTGACTTAGCACCTGCGCCGAAAAAAACTACTTTGATACCGTTCGCGGCCATAGCTGGACATGTCCATGACATAATCACCACGTTCGCGATCCCTTTCGCAAAATTTCCCGGTTTAGAGACGAAATTTTACTTATAATTCCCGTCATTTCCCATGTACAAAAAATTCCCAGTTTTCCCAGAATTCCCATATGCTGGACACCCTGGTAAACTAGCTGTGAAATATATTTTCAAATGTTTTGTAGGAATATTATCAATATCTTAATGCCATGGTTAAAGCGATCTTTGTCAGAGCTATTCAACTGTTTAAAATTTATTTAAAATACGGTAATGTATATATGATTGGTTACAACGCACCTTGGTTTTCTCTTGACTTTCACTGCTTCATTTGGATCTCTTATTTTCCTGTAATATTATGAATAATAATGTGAGTAAACAAAATAAGCACATTTTTATTTCAGTTTATTGATATATAACCCTTACAATTATTTGTACATGAACTAACTGTTAAGTTGTAAAATAATAATCATTGTAATTCTTAGAATAGAACATTTACTAAATCTTGTGTACTAACCTTGGACGTCCTCTTTTCCTTTTGATTTTATCTGGTACATCTGGTTCTCTTTTTTTTCTGCAAATAAGGTGATGGATTAAAAGTTTATATTTTCATACGGTCCAGTCCCTTTCAGTGATAACTACTTTAAATCATAACCACAGTAGTTATATTACTGCAGTTAGATCACTGTATCTGGACCGTCTAAAACACGACAAAATCATGTTTTGATCAAAGATTTCACTGTCGAAAAGGCTAACTCATTTTGGTACTTTTCAAGAGTCATAGTTACTTCCTCCACTAAAACAGTCCTTAGATATACCTGCTCTGATGTGTATCGATGCAGAAGTAATGTAGTAATGATGTAGTAATGTAATGGGTGACCTATCATAAATATTTTTAGCAAAAACGAGTAACTGTATCTTTTGATTGGAATAGTTCCGTTACTTTTCAGACATACTGCGTATGTCACATTTTTGACATGCATTGACGCGATTGAGTGACAAAACCCATAAGTTACTCGTAAGTGTTGAACAAAAACATGACATAGCGGTATGTTGAAAGATTTTGCCATCCTTAGCAGTCACATGTAGATAAGCTTACAAGGCTTAGTCACATGGTCTGTCTCTGGTAGCTCAGCTAGAGATACATCTAAGCTGAGGAGGAAATGTTTATTCTATAAATTGATTGATGCTTTTATGTTTAGTGAATCTTAGGGCCTTGTGTCGAATATTTTGGCCATCACGGGGAGGTGGCTAGTGAACTTGTCTACCTAGATGGTAAGCACGACATCAGACTTGATTAGTTGTTAATAATATTAATAATTAATTTACCTTGGACGTCCACGTTTCTTCTTGACTTTCTCTGGTTCATTTGGGTCTCTTATTTTTCTGTAACAAAGTAGTGACATGAGTTGATTAAACACAGAATGTTATCAACAGTAGATTCTTCTCATATTCTTTCTAATTACTTGTTAACCTTACAGAAGTTGTATCACGGAGGTTGTTTCCGGGTGTATCTCCGTTTGTTAATCACATCTGGTACAAATAAGCCAAAAGCCGTGAACTAGTGTACCTTCCATTCTTCTGTCTTGGAACTTGATAGAATATAATCTAGCCACCGACGCCTTCGATGTAGTTTGCTTTTTACTGTTTATATTAGAGGCCGGTAGTAACTCCTCGCGGATGCTCGCTGCACGAGCAACCTCGAGTTAACCTCTGTGTGCCACCCTGCTTGCAGCAGGTATATTCTGTTCCATTTTTGTAGTTGATAAAAATGCCATGCTGTAAAAATATTGAGATTTTTCCAATTTCAATCATGTTTACAACCACTTGGAAGTAACCTCTGGGTGCGCCCTCTTACATTTTGGAAACCCATGCGACCTCTGAAAGGTTAAAAACTAAAGTTTTGCTGTGCTGTTGGAAGAGTTTCAGACAATGCTTTCTCTGATGGCTGACTGCTTACCCTTACACTTTGCCAAGCAGATTCTTTCAACTAACGTTCAGATTGCAAAATAGCCCTCATCAAATAAATTTTAAACCAGGCCGACAAGCAGCTAAGGAAAAAGGACTATTCATTCCGCTGTTATAGTGAAAAATCACTTTTTTGGCCTTCATTTTGAAACGACAGAATGGATTTTTATAAATGTTGGTATATTGATAGATATTGTTAAAATACATATTTGTTTCAAGTTTCATTAAATTTAATGAAACTTGCTGTTTTTAAAGCATTAAAACCTCTTGTTTTTTAGAAAACTCCCCCTCGAAAGGGGTGGATTATCAACACAGAAAATTGTCTCCTCTTTGGCTACAAGCTATGGTAATGTGGACCAATTCATGGACACTTTGAAGAACTTAAAAAGATCAACTAAAAAACACATTATGCAGCTAAGAAGTTAGCCTATCTTCAATTATGTACGGATATGAGTTTTAATGTGTATTTTTTAGAGGCAGTGAGGCTTAGAGAGCAATTTAAAGCTTAAAGACGAGGACATGATATGGGATACGGTCATACGGGGGGTAAAACTTACAACAGTTTAGAGGATAAAAAGCACCTAATCAAGTTTTCATGTTTAACTCATAGATTTTGCCTTTAATTTGTAGTGAAATTCCCTCCAAAACCGTTTGATGGCCCTCTAAGCACCACTGCTTTTGTGTTAGCGTTCTCCATAACGTCTTCAAAATTAATGAACATGAAAGGCAACAGCACTGTGATCTTGCTGCCACATTAAGTAAATGTTTTACTGTCACTAATAGTTGCCATCTTGAAAATGTAGGCTTATAAAAAATCCTAATGAAAAGTAAGCTCCGTTAATTCATAAAAATCTGCCCATTCGTTCTTGTAGAATTTGTTTTTATATAAGCATCTTGTTTTTATATTAGTAACAATTTAAGAACAAAATACTTTGTACAAATTTGGTTACACTTGCAATAGGCCAAATTTCAGTTATGAAAAGAGCAAATCTTTTTGTAAGAGGATTCCCACACAGTATTTTAACTGGGAAAAATTTTATACCCCCAAACCCAGCCACCCCATACAAAATTTCCAAGTCGTAAGGACTAAACAACGGGGACTTAAGTCTTAACGTAAATGAAGACTTTTTCATTTAACTCGCATTGACCTCTAAGTACCTAATTTATATTAAAATACTATAAACAGAATTAAGTTTACCTTGGGCGTCCCCGTTTCCTCTTAACAGGAGCATCAGGTTGCAATACCAATTCTGACTCAGACATGTTGATGTATTCTCAACCTAGAATAACGAGAAAGGTTAACATTGTGCACATTTCAGGTTGAGAGGCTACCTGTCCAAGCGACTCTCATGTAGGCTACTGCGGTATTTTTTGTTGTTAAGGCGGCTACAGAGCATGCAACTTGCAACGAGCCTGCTACAACGCTACAGCTGCGGCAGGCAGCAGGGTTCTCTAGACGGAAAACATACAATAGTATTTACGCTAATCATGCACACATAGTAGTACTCTTGATAAATAAGTACGTTTTGAATTGATAAAGTACCAGGCTAAATTCAGGGGTTAGCACCTGATAATGAGACTTGGATTTAGGACTTTAACACCTACACAATTATTTAAATCCTGATGCTCTTATAACTCAGGATGATTGGATAACTCTTCTTTTTTCGTTCTTGGAACATGGAATACAGTTAGTGGATTTTAGAATGTTAGTTAGTAGTTACATCGATTAGGCATTATTTTTCATATAATGTATTCAACTCAATGATTGTAAAACTATTGTAAATTGGTGTAAACCGTGAATAAATAAATAAATAAATAGGCAGCTTGCTGTTTGTTTGCATTTAGCAAGATAAGAAATATACACATTTTATCGACCATAGCAATTTTCAACATGGACTAGGAACTTTCCAGAACCACAGACCGTGTTGTGGGAATCGTGTGCCCATTTTTCGCCACCTAATACTGGGTGAAACTTATATTTTATAAGATTATCGAACACATTAATATCAACAGTCTTGCCTGCGGCACTGGACAGGTGCTAATAATGTTCTACATGGGACTTTCCAGAGCACAGTCAAAGTCCATGAATTTTCCCACTAAACGCCAAATCGGTGGACGTAGAGATCTCATGAGAGGCACCATTCTTACACTTCAGTTACGTGACTGTGGTTGCCGTACACCTGATCCGTGTATGGAACTGGATAGATACTTCAATCTTGAGTGTACTTTGAGCCCTGTCTTTAATATTGAGATTTATAATATTTCCTGTGGGACATTTTGGCCCTATTCATTCAATACGCCTTATAGAAGCCCAGATCTATGATGATTTCCTGTGTGTCAAACCAGTGTTGACAGAGGTTGTTACATTTACCCTACACTAAGCATGTAAAACCTAGTGACTACACCTTCCAACCCCTTCCGCCGGTGGAGCAATGATGCCCTGTAGTATCTCCAGTACGAAAGACTTAAACGCTTCTAGAAGGTTCTTTACTCTACTCAATAACTAGCCTAGACCTTTATCTTCAAAAAATATAGACAAAAGCCTAGCCCAGGTTAAATTTGTTTCATGCTGTAATAGGAACAAATCATAATCTCATAGTCTACATTACACTTAGCCCTAATTTTATTAGATGACCAATTTCAGCCCTACCCTAAAAACCAATTAATAGCAACCACTTGTGTATAAGACTTCAAGGCTAGAGCAAAAGAAGTAAATACTTACTAGAGATGAATTTTGTTTTAGAAATGTAGCACTAAGTAATTAAGTCTAATGCTCAAGAACTTCTCCAAAATTACCGAGGAATAATATTGGTAAAATAATCCAGTACCAAACTCAACTCAACCACACTACATTTTGTAACAATTTTACAACTATTTCGTTTGACAGGTCGGTGTGCTGTTCTGCCATGTAAATGTATGTATGCTAGCCAGAACCCCAGAACCACAGAGTACTCATAGATGCCCAGATGCCAGTGTTCAGTAGAAAAAAAACCCTAGCTGGGAATTCTAGAGATGCTCCATGAAGACAAAAAGGAGTCAGTTTGATAGATCACTATCACTATGATACCAAAGCAACGGCACCAATGTACAGAAGTTTCCTTGGTTCAATCATTGATTTTAAATGATTCGGTTAGGTTACATTTAAAGTACATGGTCGAGATAATAATGAAATATTTTTGGATAAGAACCACTGAAAATGTTTTAATTATTTAAACACAATACAAAACGTTTTGTCTAGTCTATGCTAGACATATTCAGTTGAAGAACAAAGAAGAGTATAAAATATACTGTATATACATAAAACAGGTAAAAGTATAAAAATATATAGAAGTCTAAAAAATTCAACGTTAAAATCATTTGAAATTGAAAATAAACAAACTAAACCAGATGTTAAAAATAAAAGTGATTTAAAATTGTTGAAAGAAAAATAGTTAATTTTGCTGGTTCATATATGTGAAAAGCTGTGTTCAGCAATAGCCGATTTGGAAATAGTACTTTCATATTTATTATTTAGTATGACGAATATGTTCTTTTAATCTGGTAGCCACCATTCTTTTAGTTTGGCCAACGTAAACTGAACCACAGCAACACGGAACTCTGTAGACACCCGCACTAGACAGAGGGATCTTATCCTTTACGGGTCGCAAAAAGGTTGCCTGCGTCCGTGGCTCAGTGGGTAGAGTCACGGCTTGCAAAGTGCAAGGTCGCGGGTTCGATTCCCGGCGCAGGCTCAAGGGTTTGGACCGCTTTCCCTAAAAAGCGTTTTGTGATGCCCACAAACACTAAGTTAAATAACTAATTAAAATGCCATTGGCGTAAACAGCAAAAAATAAAAGAAAAAAAAGTCTTTAACCTTTTTCACCGGTTGATAAATGGGCTTCAATCCAAATCGACTTAAGATTCTGCCTACTTTGTCAGAGGTGCCGTGTACGTAAGGTAGAAAAGCTCTTTTTTGTTCTGCTCCTATGATTGTGTCTTCTCCCTTTTTCGTCTATCGAACTGTTTTTAAAAAGCCTTATTTATTTGATTTGACGAATATCCATTGTCCATGAAGGCATTTTTCAACAATTTCTTCACTTCAGACCAATGGTCCTTGTCGGAAACGTTAATTGCTCTGTTAATGAGAGTATTTAACACATTGCTCTTCTGGAGAGGATTGTGATGAGAATCTGCATGTAGGTAACGGTTAGTATATCCTTCCTGCGACCCGTAAAGGATAAGATCCCTCTGTCTAGTGCGGGTGTCTACAGAGTTCCGTGTTGCTGTGGTTCAGTTTACGTTGGCCAAACTAAAAGAATGGTGGCTACCAGATTAAAAGAACATATTCGTCATACTAAATATGAAAGTATATTTTCCAAATCGGCTATTGCTGAACACAGCTATTCTTCTAAACACGCAATAGATTTTGAAAACACTAAAACTATCGCTAAAGAAAACAACTATTTCCCCCGAATAATTAGAGAAGCAATTGAAATTAAAAAACATCCAAACAATTTTAATCATCGTGACGAAATCTTTAAATTACCAATGGCTTGGGACCCCCTTTTCACATATATGAACCAGCAAAATTAACTATTTTTCTTTCAACAATTATTTGAAATCACTTGTATCTTTAACTTCTGGTTTAGTTTGTTTATTTTCAATTTCAAATTATTTTAACGTTGAACTTTTTAGACTTCTATATATTGTTATACTTTTACCTGTTTTATGTAAATACAGTATATTTTATACTCTTCTTTGTTCTTCAACTGAAGATGTCTAGCATAGACCAGACGAAACGTTTTGTTTTGTGTTTTAAATAATTAAAACATTTTCAGTGGTTCTTATCCAAAAGTGTTTCATTATTATGACTAACCACCTAAGTTTATAATTGAAAATAAATGGTCGAGACATTTTATACTATACGCCATACGGCTGTTACTTGTAAGACGTGATTCTTGTGACGCAGTCCATCCGAAGTGTGATTTATGACGCAGTCTATCGGAAGTTTTCGGCCAACGACGCAGGATTCAAGTATTTAAGTATAATGTTGCATGTTGATTTTCAATTATATTGGTTAAATTCTTTAGTAATAAATTAGCTATTTAACGTTTAAAAAAATTAAAATATATAATACATATAATTGCATTGCTATAGATTTTCAGATCTCAACCACGAGCTAATGATTTCTGCATACAGTATCGATTATTCAAAATAGTCAAATAACCAAAACCTAAAGTTGTCTTTTTTTATTTCTTTGAAAAGCCTTGATGAGATATGAAAAAATAAGTGATGACACTGACAGTGAGTTGAAAGTGTAGTGTTGTTAATTTTGATACCAGGACTGTAAAATATCATAATATGATATGTTTGTCGGACGAAAACCCCTACCTGATTGATACCGACAGTCATAAATTACAGGGGTAATCCTATCACTAGAAAACAAAACTTGGGCTAAAATCAAAAAATGACTTACTAGACTCTGGACGAACGTCAAGGAAGGTAGGCATAGTCCTAATCCCGTATAAACACCTAGTTACCAATATTGGATTTTTACCAAGATTAGATAGCTTCTATTAATACTTTTTCATTTTAAGATCAACTGCAGCATTGAATAACATGTACGGTACGACTAAGGCTGGGGACAGACTAAAACGCTGACTGCCTGACCAATGTTATTTCCCCATATACGTTCCAAGTGCGCCACCGGGTGCCACCGACTACCTAGAGCCTTGAGATTTTATACACTGACTTGTCTAATCATATTCTACAAGTGGTATGAGTTTGAAACATATCCGTTCACAAATAGGTCTTAAGAACCGTTCTTAAGAATAAACGTTCCAAGTGCGCCACCGGGTGCCACCGACTACCTAGAGCCTTGAGATTTTATACACTGACTTGTCTAATCATATTCTACAAGTGGTATGAGTTTTAAAAATATCCGTTCACAAATAAGTCTTAAGAACGGTTCTTAAGAATAAACGCTCCGGGTAAACCGGTGCCTAGAGCCTTGAAATTTTATACACTTACTTGTCTAACCGCATTCTACAGGAAGTATGAGTTTGAAAAATATCCGTTCAAAAATAGGTCTAGAAACGGTTCTTAAGAATAAACGCTCCAAGTTCGCCACCGGGTGCCACTGACTACCTAGAGCCTTGAGATGTTATACACTTACTTTGCTAATCATATTCTACAAGTGGTATGACTTTAAAACATATCCGTTCAAATAGGTCTTAAGAACCGTTCTTAAGAATAAACGTTTCAAGATCGTCACCGGGTGCCACCGACTACCTAGAGGCTTGAGATTTTATACACTGACTTGTCAAATCATATTGTTCAAGTGTTATGAGTTGAGAGTGGTATGTGTAACTTAAAATCAACACCATTTCTTTCTGGATTAAGCTAGAGACTTCTAATTATCAGCATTCATCAACATTTTTTAAGACCTTCGAAATCAGGTGTCACTCGATGGGGCTTCCCTATGAAAGTTGGGGCTACCCCTAATCTCGAATTTTGAAAACTGGGGCAAAGTGTCAGTATGCATCAAAAGGTACTTTTGGTTCCTCTAATAAAAAGTACCAAGTTCGGTTGCGCTAAAAAAAATTGTTAAAAAGTTATAAAGGCGTTTCAACACTTTTGCCTGACCCTGTATACTGAAGGCATAAACATGGTATGAGGCGCTGTTGCAAACCCATAAATCTACTGTTTCATACATCACAATCATAAAGGGTAACCTTTTTTATGTCATATAAACTTTAATGAAACTGTTCGTACATTTTAATTGACATTATCAATACAGTATTTGGTTGGCTAACACAAATATTCTTCTAGTGAATTGAATTAAATAAAAATCAAACTCTAATAAATAATACAGAGAAAAAACTACAGGACAAAATTCTTATAATACTTGATAATATTGTGTAATAACCAACATTAAATTTTACAGAATTTTCTTTTAAGAACATTTTTTTAGTGTTAGCCAAATAAAAATGTAATGAATTATAGTAAAAAAATTTCTTGTACAGTAGAGAGTCGATTATCCGAAACAATTGATGTCTAGGGGTATTCGGATAACTGATTTTTCAGATAGTCGGTCATTGACGGGAAAAATTAAGTACAATGATATAAATGGGATTGAACAACATTCAAATTTATTTTTTCAATACAACAGGTAGCAACACAACACCACACAATCAGAATATGGAAAGAAAAACTCTTTACAAAAAGTCCAAAATGGATTTTGGTTTTAGTCCAGTGACTCGATGTAATGTTTTTGGTTTCTTTCTGCCTTACGGTAACAGACGTTTCGGATGACCGGGTTTCGGTTAATCGACGCTCTACTGTATATTTATGGGAATCAACTAATGTTTTTAACTAATGATAAAACTTTATTAGTTTGCCAATTTTCCTGGGCAAATATAAAATTAATAATAACTGTAAATTATGATTATAAACAATTAGACAAGTCAGTGTGTTAAATCTGAAGAATCTAGGTAGTCGGTGGCACCCGGTGTTGAACTTGAAACGTTTATTCTTAAGAACGGTTCTTAAGACCTATTTGTGAACGGATATTTTTCAAACCCATACCACTTGTAGAATATTTTTTATATAAGTCAGGGTAAAAAATTTCAAGGCTGTAGATTTTTGGTGGCACCCGGTGGCGAACTTGAAACGTTTATTCTTAAGAACAGTTTCAAAACCTATTTTTGAACGGATATATTTCAAACTCATACCACTTGTAGAATATGATTTGACAAGTAAGTGTATAAAATCTCAAGGCTCTAGGTAGTCGGTGGCACCCGGTGGCGCACTTGGAACGTTTATTCTTAAGAACGGTTCTTAAGATCTATTTGTGAACGGATATTTTTCAAACCCATACCACTTGTAGAATATTTTTTAGATAAGTCAGGGTTAAAAATTTCAAGGCTTTACGTTTTTGGTGGCACCCGTGGCACACTTGGAACGTCTATTCTTAAGAACGGTTCTTAAGACCTATTTCTGAACGGATATGTTTCAAATTCATACCCCTGTAGAATATGATTAGACAAGTGTGTGCTAAATCTCAAGGCTCTAGGTTGTCCGTGGCACCGGTGGTACTTGGAACGTATTCTTAAGAACGGTTCTAAGATCTATTTGTGAACGGATATTTTTCAAACCACTTGTAGAATATTTTTTAGATAAGTCAGGGTAAAAAATTTCAAGGCTTTACGTTTTTGGTGGCACCCGGTGGCACACTTGGAACGTCTATTCTTAAGAACGGTTCTTAAGACCTATTTCTGAACGGATATGTTTCAAATTCATACCCCTTGTAGAATATGATTAGACAAGTAAGTGTGCTAAATCTCAAGGCTCTAGGTTGTCGGTGGCACCCGGTGGCGAACTTGTAACGTATATGGGGAAATAACATTGGTCAGTCAGTCAGCGTTTTAGTCTGTCCCCTAAGGCTGTGTCCTAGCCTACGTCTCCTTGTTATTCTAAATCGAAACTGACTTATTACAGGTAGCTGATCTAACAATAGTTGGTGGAAAACTGCCTTTTACATGCTGAGATTGACTCGCTTTCACCAGCATCATGGGACTACGACATGTTTAAGGATTTAATAAATTGAGAACTTAAGCTGTCATACATTTCATGTAAAGGTATGGGTTCCTTGGAAGCAGTGATGTTTTACTGCCTTAATGTAACGGTGAACTTGATTTATTTGTAATCATAAAAGAGTGTTTCCTATAAAACAGTGGCACTACCATACGATTGCATTGAAAACAAAATTCATCGTAATATTACAGGCCCAAAGAAGTGGTCACTATTTTTATTTATAAACTGCATACACCTTTTTCACATTTACAACATGCTTGATGAACAAAAGACAGGTTTTAAATTTTTGGTAGAAATGTTGATTTTGTCCAATCCACCCCGAGTAGTGTGCTACTTTATTTTTTGTACATCTAAACAACTTTTCTAGGAAACAATAGATTAAGGACTTGACCGTTGTTTGTTACTGTGAAACAAATAGCAATATTTTGCTATTCATTCCATAAAAATTTGTAATAAAAAAAAAAAAAAATTACAGTCTTGGTCTGACATTCTCATCCCAGCTTTAATTATGGTCTATAACTAACCCTAAAAACCTAGAACTTTTTTTTACTGAGTAGTCTGGTTTAATTATTAATGGAGCTGATGGGTTTTTTGTTTTGTTTACCCTGAAAAGAGATCAGGTTAGTTTTATTTGCATTTAATGTTAGGTGAGCTGAGTAAAGAAACGATTTGGCTTTTCAAATTACCACTGCGGCTTTATTTTAAATTTTATTTGGATTTTTCCTAGGGACTGTGGTGTTTGCAACATCTGCGTTCAGGATTATATTCTTGATAAGATATTTATATATCTTATTCCTCCCAAGTTTTTTGAGGCAGGCTATTAAGAAAAACAGAAAAGGAGCACAGTGGACTCTAGTGTAACTCCGTATGTAATTTTTTCGAAGAAGATTATGTAATCGGTATCTTTTTATTTGGTTAAAAGGCCACCAGTGCGGAAGCTAAAAAGGGCATGAGCGTAGTCAACCTTACAGTGTGTGGCTGCTTATTTGATTTCTTTCAAACTGACTTGTTCCAGCGAAACTGGAGTCAATGCGTTGTGCATTATGCAATAACTTTTGTCATCAAGTCAACATATTAAGATTTATTCAAGTTAGAATTTTGACCACGACTTTGTATGATAAGTAAATCAGAAATTTTACTGTTTTAAACACTAACAAATTATGCATTTTTCAGCGGACATGGATACAGTTCCAGATTATCCAGTGGAAGTCATACTTTCTCATCTCCAAGTAAAAGACTTGCTTGCTTGTTCTGCTGTAAGTATTGGCTGGAGATCGGCTGTGAATTGTGACTACGTTTGGAAAAAGATTTGTTTTAAGGAAGCCAACGCCGAGACTATCTACTATCTAAAAACAGTGTCACCCACGGTACAACCTGTCTTTCAGGAACCTGAGTCTGAGGATTTAGAACCCTTATGTTTCTGGAGAGTGATGTATCTGAAGATTCAGCACATAAGGAACAATTGGAAGACAGCAAATCATACAACTCACCAAGTTACCGGTCTCGCATACAACATCTACGATTTAAAAATAGCTAACAATGTCTTTGTCGCCAATGTAAATGATAGTCAGTGTGAAGTATGGGACATCAGAAAAGTGCCGAAAAAGTTAGAAACTCTCAATTGTGCATTGAAGAATTCTAGGGGTAAATCCATGATACTCATAATTGATCAAAGATTAGTTGTAGTTCAAGATTCCCTGCTACAAATATACAACAAAAGTGACAAACATTTCAAGCTCAGTTTCCGAAGGTTGTTTAACCGACCTGAAGAAGATTCTAAAGATATTCCAAACTCGGTGAATATTGATGAATGGTACAGCTCAGCAGTACAGCGAAGGCCCGCACATTTGCAGGTATGTCACGTAGGAAAATTCTTCATTGGTCTAGCCCAGAATGGATCATTCGCAAATTCAACATTTCATGTGTGGGATACTGCGACTGGGTCAAAACTGAGAGAAGAGCACATAAACCAAATCCAACCTGACAACAAAGATATAGTTTACAATGTCATGTTTTGCCAACCAAAGTCAGACTTGAGTAAAATTTTAGTATGTGTTCATCACATTAAGACCTCTGTACACAACAATGGAGAAATGTGCTACACCACAGTGTATCTTTACAGTCTTAAAGATTTTTCATTCAAGAAGCTTAAAGTCTTGAAACCACATATCCTTTGGATATATTACGAGAGTGAATTTTTCGTCACAATTGACATAGATAAGTCAAAACTGTCTGTATTCAAAATATCCGATGGTGAACAAATAGTTTCTAAACGCTATGAAGAAATCATCAACCCCGACAGTGTCCAAGTATTTGACCGATATCTCGGTTTTACGACTGGAGGAGACCTGGTTGTTTTGAACACTGACGACTTTGACTTAGCTTTCACAACTGGAATCGTAAAGTTTTCATCAAACTTATTTGGATTTGACTTTCTGTTTCAATGTTGGGACCTAGTGTTGGTCGCCTCCTGGGACGATGCCAATAAAATTGAAGTCTGGAGCATCAAAGAGAAAAAGCTACTCAGCACGTTAAATCAAAGAGGCTTAATTTTTCCTTGCAATAACTCTGCTAAATTCTTTGTTTGGAATGAAATGATCACAACTATCTACATGTTGCAGTTTTGGTGATTGGTTGTGAATTCAAGTTTTTCCTCTTAGGAAATATGCTTAAGTACAATAGTGCTGTACTATGAAATAGAACGTTTTAAGGTATTGCAAAATCAATTTTAAAGAATATTCAGGAGCTGTAATTGTTACTTTTTTGTATAATTATTGTTGTAAAATAACACTGTCGAAAAGCAACTCAAACAGTTTCTTTAAAATGTCCTTTTAATTAATAGCAATAAAAACCCAAAGGTTGATAAACTGTAGAAGGTCAAATATTTAAAATTAAATCTGACAAAGCTAACTATTAACACCCTTTCCAGAAAATAGCTACCAACGCTTTTGATCAAAAGCTATTGGAATATCAACAAAACTTTGTATTTCAATGTAGTTTGAAGCTTAACTTATATATGGTCAGTATGCACAGTAAGTTTTTGCAATGCATCTTTCTGTCATAACGGTTTAATTTTTTACATTTGTTGTAAAACCACGAAGTTGTATACTTTTAAGACATTTGTCCATGTCACGACAATTTAAAAAAGATTATTTGTGTTCTTATGAGCCACTGAATTAATGCTACCATTGCAGAGATACAATTCATATAAGAACATTTTAAGTATGATGTCAAAACTCTGGCATTTTTCCACTCTAGGAAGGGTATATAGTTTTGTCTAATTTGACTAGGCTGTGAAAGATAATACTCACTTACAAATTATCTCTAAATAAATTATTCCTAGGTACAGTTATACAAAAAAAGTATCACAAAAGTAAATAATTTAAATAACAAACAAACTTAAATTTGTTAATATGTATATAGTTGTCTGTAAAATAGTGTAAAGTCTTGAACAATGTTTGAACTGAAATAAAAACATATTTATTTAATCAAACTACAATTTGTTTGAGTATTCCTCAATCCCTAATTGTTCCAAAAGTCTTCGAGCTGTAAACTTTGGGCTTCAGTGTTAAATCAAAGATAATGTTACGGTAACTGGTAAGTAGATTACGGATAGATGGCTGAGGCAGGAAAATCAACACAGTTGCGGCAGCCCAAGCACAACTAGCGCTGTGAGAGAATTCTTTCAAGAGTCTCAAGTAGAGCCACTGACGCATGCGCAAGTTTGTTTGCTCTCGAAAATTGCACGATTTGGTCACTATTTATTCATTGAAATCAGACATTCTTGAAGTTGTGGAGCCGAAGGAGGAGAAAGACAGCGAGAAACGGCAGCGCTATCTGTGCTTGGGCTGCTTAACTATGTTGATTTTGCCGCCTCAACCATACTGCATCTATGCCCAATCTACTTACTGTAACATTATATTTGGTTAAATTTATATGCTCTAGAAGCACAGCTTTACTGATGGTGAGCTTTGAGACGAGTTCTGAATCCTAACTTGTATCTCTCTAAAGCTATGGCTTCCTAGGAAGCAGTCTACGCTGTATAACAGTGAACTTTTGTTTTTAATGCAATCATAAGCGGCCACCACTTTCAAGGAAACCTTCTCATGTGATTGCATTGAAAACAAAAATTCATTGTCACATTTTGGCCGTATTATAGCATTTGTCAATCAATCAAATCTATAAAAACAAGTTACATTGTCAACAAATGTGTTATAACTGTTACTAGTATTATTGTATAGTATAACTTGTTATTAAGGAGATACTTTTTAACAATGTGGAATCAGTTAAATATTCTTTTAAAAAGTATTAAACAATTGAAAGTTTACATTGAAGTGGTATTTTGTTAAATAGTCCCTCTGTTAACTTATTCACAGTAATATTTAAACTGTTGTTTATGTCTTGAATTTGTTTTATTAGGCCTTACAAAAACATTGTTTTGGCAATACAAAAATAACTTAAAATATTAAACATATTTATTGTCATAGTACACAATTTTTGTGTTGACAAACAATAACAAGTAAAAAAAAAGTAATAACACAAACAAAAAACAACTAACATACTTAGGTAAAGCCACTGTTAACAAATAGGGGCCTAATTTTACTACTGTAGTAGGCGGGAAATTAGTCGAAGGCGCCAGAAGAATTAAAGGACTCACCTATGGTATAATTTGCTTGTTTAACTAAAAAACGTTTAAACGCATTTTTAAAATTTGAAGAATTTTTTTTAGTCTTAAACTTTGTGGAAGATTGTTAAACAACTTTATTCCCATATACCGAGGAAGATTTTGAGAAATTTGGAGTCTGTGATATTCATTTCTAAACTGATAACTTTGTCGTGTATGGTAAGTGTGAATATTTAGTACGTAATATAATTTACAATATTAAAAAGCCTACCCATTGGAAAGACTATTAAAAAGAGTTTCAAATTGTATGACATATTTGAGACAGCGATATTTGTAATTCTTTAGACAGAAGTTTGCAATAAGACCTCCAAAGTGCAAAATGAATCAATTTTTTCTCATTTCTTCTGAACTGTAAAGATTTCCCACGTCAGTAGCTATACCCCGAAATTCAGTCCCATACTTTAAAATTGAAATTTAAACATCATCATCAGTACTTTACCCCCAAAATTTAATGCTCTGAAATTTGTATAACGGTCACCACAAAACTTTACTTTTTTTTACTGTCCACGCCAACGACATTTTTCTTAGAGACTTAACTTAGAGTTTGTGGGCATCACAAAACGCTTTTAGGGAAAGCGGTCCAAACCCTTGTGCCTGCGCCGGGAATGGAACCCGTGACCTTGCGCTTTGCAAGCCGTGATTCTACCCACTAAGCCTAGGATGATGTATTATCCTATGATACTTAAAATTTCAAGTCTGATACTCTTCCTGAGTGGAGGGACGCTACGGAGGCTTGGACCAAAAGTTAAATAAAACAATATTATCAGAGAAAGCCATTTAATAATATCAAAGTTCCAGTTTCATTGCCATAGAGTTTAGAAGTTTGTAACATATTAATAATATAACCTAATTTAAGTATTAAATAATGTAAGAAGTTTTTAAACTGACCAATTAATAAAATAATTTCCAAACAGATTTTCTTGAATACAATCCAATCAATTGACACAATTAATAAATATTCAACCCTGCCATATTTTTCTTCAAGTTAGTGAACTAATTATTCTTGAATAGTTCCCATCCCAGCCATGCCCAAAGATCAAAGAATAACTTTACTGGCAGAAACAGCAGTAAAAGTAGAAGGTAATATTCGATAAAAGAAATCTCATCCATGGAAGTACATAGTCTGAAACAATAAAAAGACATGATCCATTAATTAATTGTCAATCAATAGGAGTTGAACATTAGGAGCAATTTGCTTCTTTGCTCTTTTAGTATGTAAGAGACAATTGTTTCGAGTCCAAACGCGGTCCGGGCTGGAAAGTTTTCACCACACACTTGTATTACTTTTCACGGTCCGGGCTCGTGACTCCACTCACTTCACCCCGTTGCTCAGTTGGAAAGATGAGTTTGTCGATGCAAGTTGCAGCGGCAGTGATGAGAAGTCAGTTTGACTTTTGAGAAGTTCTGATGACAAATATGAAAAATTTTGATCTTCAAATAAGGGTAATAACATTAATATTATTAACACAACAGTTCATCGGTGTGATCGCCAAACTACGTGAAAAATTAACATGATTTGGGGCGTTATAACATTGTTGCCCTCTATATTAAAAGCAAAAAGTAATAAATTATGAAACTTTCACACGGTAAATTTCAAGAGTTCAAAATACCACAACGTTGGTGCATGAGTTTCATCCACGGACGCACCACTTTTCCCGGTTTCACGAATTTTTCTTGGTTCTCTTCTAAAACTACCCCGAATACCCTTTTCTTCAGAAAGTTCATGTCCGCACTTGGGATTTTCTCCTTTGTGATTCGAAGCAGATACTCCCAAGCTTCACATTTCTCCGGTTCGAGTAGTCTGCACATTTCACTTTCCATAAACAAGGAAAACCCCCCGTAGTACTCGATAAACTTAGTTAAAAAATCTGGACTCATGAATACGTTTAAGCCCCGGCGCGGGATTCTACGACCACCCATTTCCAAGATTGCACTGGTTCATAAAATTTACAACTTAAAAAAAAATTTAACACTGTAAAACTTAGTAATCGGTTACATAACTGTATAACCTACATTGCATAAAGATTCCATTGCGCTACAACAAAAATTAAAGGCTGTAGAAATTTTCCAAGTTCATCTTTAGTCCGAATACGCCGTAAAAACGTTTTTTTTAGCCTCTTCATACCTTAAAAATATATTTTTTGCTTTAAAAATAATTGACTTATATGTCCTTGCGTGGAATTAAACGGAGAACATTTTGATGCGATTGCCATAATTTTACGTTCACTGAGTTGCATACAGCACCCGCTCGAGTATATTGCTTTTTGAATCCGATGGTAGTCTGATAGTGGGTAAGGGGGGTAGGGGGAATAGTTGGAGAGGCGGTCCCGGACCGTGATGCGCCACACACTTGGAAATTGACTCACGGTCCAGTCCGCAGAAGGCCCTTAACGATCCCGCGCGGACTGGACTGTCTTGATCGCTCGCTCGAATCGCCCACACACTATCGGTTTTGGACTGTTTCGACGCGAGACGTGGCAGGAACTAACTGTATGGGGCCCTTAAGTATTACAGTTTTGCACTATTCTTCTAGTGACATCAGAACCTCAGATACAGGGTGTCGGTGAACTCTATGGACATACTTTGTAGACATGTTCCTTGGGTCAAAAAAATAATATTTTACCATAAAAACAGGGCGCTTCGTTGTCCGTCTGTCTGTGTGGATATGTTTTTTACTAAAACAATTATGACAAAAAAACCAATGCACCGATTTTCACCAAACTTTGGTAAATTATTTTGAAATGCTATTTCCTAATTAGAAAAAAATTACTACTTAGTTTTATCTTCAAATTTTAAAATGGCGACTGGTTAAAGTTTTCAAAGTTAAATAACTCAAAAACTAGTATTTTTACAACAAACCTATAAGAACAATTAATTTTAGTGTATTTATTTTCTTTTCTAAAAATCTATAAATTTTGAAAATTGATTGAGAAATAACAAAGTTATTGTAGTTATTTGTAGTTGTCTTACCTGCCTATGCCCGCCATGCATCCCTCCAGTTAGCTAACGCAACAAAAATGGAACTGACTACATTATTTTGATTCAGGAGTTTGTTAAATTTGTTTGGACATCTCTACAGTCAATAAGAAGTCTTTTCAGTTATGCTACTGTGTCGAAGGTTGTCATTTTGAACAGCTCTTGCAAGAACAAATAAATAACATTTTATGTCCTCGGTTTTGGAAGATAAATGGAAAATTTCATATGTAATTATTGTTTTTTATTGGGTATTTCAACAAATTAAATTAACACGAATAATTTATTAAAAAGTTAATTAGTTGGCTTAGTTAACTAAAAAATCGTAGTTAATACTTAAATGTTAAGTTAATATTGAAGTTCTCCTATGGATATCTAGCTACTCTTTAAAAAACCAAACGCTCCTTAAAAAAATTGAAGCAATAGTTTTCTGTAGACTCAGTTATTACTATTATTATGTAAGTTTAATAATTATGAGCATTTAAAATAATATTCACATTTAAATTTTTCCATTTGTTTTCCAAAACAGAGGATATTCAAAATTGTATTTATTTTTTTCTTGCAAGAGCTGTTCAAAATGACAACCCTTGAAAAGATAGAATAACCGGAAAGACTTATTATTGACTGTAGAGATGTCCAAACAAATTTAACAAACTCTTGAATCAAAATAATGTAGTCATTATTGTTGCGTTAGCTGACTGGAGGGATGCATGGCGGGCATAGGCTGGTAAGAGAGAAACTACAATAACTTAATTATTTCTCAATCGATTTTCAAAGTTTATGCATGTTTAGAAAAGGAAATAAATACACTAAAAATAATTGTTCCTATAGGTATGTATGTTGTAAAATACTCGTTTTTGAGTTATTTAATTTTGAAAACTTTAACCAGCCGCCATTGTAAAATTTTAAGTTAAAATAAAATAATAATTTTTTCCTAATTAGCAAACAGCATTTTAAATTTTTGACCATAGTTTGGTGAAAATCGGTGCATTAGTTTTATTGTCATAATTATTTTAGTAAAAAACATATCCACACAGAACAAAGCGTCAGAGACCCCTATTTAAATGGTAAAATTTATTGTTTTGACCCAAGGAACATGTCTACAAAGTACTATGTCCAGAGAGTTCACCGCCACCCTGTATATTTGTTTACTACTGGTTACATTGCGCTTTGATTGGCATTAGCAACTTCTGTTATGTTTCAGGTTGTTTCGCAGCTTGTCAGTAATACTTTAATGCTTTTTAAGTTTTTGGTAAGTTAGTAAGATTGCTACCACAAAATATTAAGGTGAATCATTTTGTTCTTGTCTATGCCAATGGCATTTTAACTTATTCTTATCTTAGGGGTTTGTGGGCATCACAAAACGCTTTTAGGGAAAGCTTTTGTTCCCGCCTGAATCAACTCCGCACTTTGGTTTTTTGTAAATGTGACTGTACTCACTGAGCTGTTATGCAATACAGTACTAAAAAAAACATGAAATATAAGAAATATATATACAACAGGACTACTAGCAGTGATCCAAACATTTGATCTGAGAGGCATCTGGCCATTGTGCTATCATGAGGCAAGTACGGTCTAGGCCTAGGCCATTGTAAAAGTCCTAACCTTAAATCTATTTTGTAAAGGAACTTACACAGCTTTTAAATTACGAAGGGTGGCTATGATAAATTATAATTATACTGCATTGCCATATCTTCAAATGTATTAGTATTCTACAGAAGTGATAAAATATGACTGAACGAATGTATTATCGAAAATACTGTTTAACTTTTTGACAGATGAATAGAGGTTATGTTTTTATTATAACCACAGAGAAGAGCCACATCTGTAATCACATTCTTTTAGGATTTTACATAGCATACTATGTGAAATTGTCCCGCCCATTTGAAACTCTCATAGCCCGTAAGTATACCCAAATTTTGAAATTCGACTTTAGTACAAAGTCAAACATTCCTTATCTATAAGGTACAATCCTGCTCACAAATAGCGTCACAATACAAAGGTATAGATAGATAATACAATCTAAACAAGAATAATATACAAAGTTAAATTAAGGACATAATTATCTAAACAATTATTTTTTGTAACAAGTTTTACAGATTAATATAATTTAAAACACTAGGCCAATCAGAAGTTGAACTATTATTGCGGACATTTTCCATCGTTAGTGAACAAAAAGGATCACGACGTTTCGGGATCTGCAATCTGATCCCGTCTTCAGGTGAAAATAACCTAAAACATAACACAGAACATTAGAAAATGAGCTAGCCTAAAGTAGTCAGCGTGGCTGACTAGTCAAACTCTACCAAACAACATGTAGTTGTTAAGTCAAACCATATTTTAAATGTATATTTAAAGTCAATGGTCAAACAACAAATTAAACCTTAGAATTTAATAATAGCCTAGAGAAAAACAAAACTACAATACTACAAACACAAGCCACACTATGAAAGTGTTCCTTTTTGTTCACTAACGATGGAAAATGTCCACAATAATAGTTCAACTTCTGAAATCCTCCCATCGTCAACAACAAACTTCAAACAAAGGACTATAGGCCAATATAAAAAACATTTTGTATTACTAATCATAAGATGATCAAGTTTTACAGAGTTAAACATATTGTCTCTAAACAAGAATTTATTTAAAGAATACATAATAAGGGTTTTGTGACAGAAAGTGTTTTAGTTTAGATTTGAATTTGATTACAAATATCTCATTTTGTATGTCTTTTGGTAATGTTTTGAACAATTTCGCTCCCATAACGGTTGGTTTCTTATTAAAAATGCTAATCTGTGCTTCTGTGTATTTATATCATTTTTATACTAAGTATCATATGAATGGATTTTTGAGCGAACAGTTACTTTATCTAAGTTATTTTTGAATTGTAAAATGCAATCATTCAATCAAATACATACTAATTGTATACTGTTAATATTTCTAGAGTTTTAAAATTATCTTTGACATGATCATCATCTTTAAGTTTCAGCACAGTACGAATAGCTCTCTTTTGAAGTAGCAGTATCCTATTTAAATTTGCATCACTAGTTCCTCCATAAACACTCAGTCCATATGAGATATGTGCATGATAAAATTTATCATGCATATTTATATAATTTCAAGCTAGAAGCTTGAACCACATTCTTAATGTTCAATGGTGGTATGTACTTTTTAATTTTTTCCCTTAATTGCTTTACAAAACCAGGATGCAACAGTCAATTTCTTAGTATTCGCTGAGCGCGCTCTGGTCTTTGGAAAATGATATGCACATCTGCACCTGTAGCACGTTGGAATTTTACTAGATTTGCAATGAAACAATGTGGCTGCACTATATCCCGCACACAACCCATTATTTTATTTATATAGATTAATAAATTTGCGCTGAGTAATCTTTTACGACTATTCGAATAACAAACTGTTGATTCCAAGACTAATTAATGCACATTGTTAACAAGAACATTGCCTCGGTATTGTGATTACTTGGTTTTATTAGCTTCCTCACCTCCTAATGAATAGACGCACACTCACAATACACAGAGACACTTGTCATGCAAGCTAAGAGGGATAATTAATCACGTGTAACATTACACAATTAGCTGACAGAGAAATCAGCTGTTGTCAGCAGTAATTATCCTATTGTAAAAGTAAGTAACCATCTAATGTTACAGGGAAGCCTCTGTTGATTTTTTTATTGTTTGTTAATTGCGCATGTTTTTAGAAATAACGCGATAAAAAACGTCCACCGCCTTAAAAACAAAAATGCATTTTTGGTTGAGTAGATATACAGGGTGAGTTTTATTTGTCCCCACCTTAACTTTTGGAAAAGGAAAGGTTTTTTGAAATCCTTTAGGGACTGTTTTTATAGAATTTTGAAGTTGTTTGTAAGTACGTTGAAGTACGTATGAAAAGCCTACAAATTGTTTTCTATTATTAAGATACGATTTGAGCCAAGCGAGAGGCACTCCTCGAATCCCATCATAATAGTGTAGTATGTGAAACAGGGTATCGTGATCAACATAGTCGAAGGCGTTTGACAAGTCGAGAAAACATTTAGTGTTTGATTTCGACTTGCAATACCCTCTACTACCACCTCGATTAGACGAAGGACTGCGTCAATTGTCGACTTGGCACTTCGGAAACGGTGTTGATCGGCCAAGCTAGGCCAAAGGACTTCAATAAGTTTCTAAAACGTTTTGTCGTAGGCTCAGTAAAATTGTGACGCTTTTTTGTCACATCTGACAACAGTTGTTCGTATTTTGACTGAAAAGATTCTATGTTCGCGTTGGGAGACATGTACAATCCAATAAATGTCAGCTACGCTTTACTTGTTTGGATATTTACCCCTGTTCATTCTAAAATTTTGTCCGTAGAGTCTGTGAATTTGTAAGGGGTAAAAGAGAAAGGGGTTTGAAAAATATTGCCACCCATCTCCCTTTGGTGGAGGTTCGGCAGTGGGAATTTGCCAATTGGTAATTTAAAATTTTTAAACTGTTAATGTTGCTGAAACTGAAAATCAGCTGAAGCTATGGAAATGAAACTTTGTTTAATGGTTCAACCCATTACACAGTGTGTCTTTAGCTATATTTTGTATCCTTACAACGTCCAAAAAATAAATGGCGAGGGACCAAAGTGGGCACTGAACACGTTTTACGGCATTTTGGACCGCTTATAGCTGAAAATTGCCTGAAGCTATGGAAATGAAACTTTTGAGTTTTTCTTCCAATGGTACCAATGTATATAGATTTGTATCAATACGTAAATAAGTCGATAACAAGTTGTCGTTCGACTTAATTAGAACACAGAAAAACTTTAAAAGTGCCCAGTATATTTCGGCATAGCCTTTGTCAACTGTAAAATTAAATACCGAGTTTGAATAGTTATAACTAATAGTTAAATAAATAAATGAAAGATCGTAATCACGCATAAACTAATAGTAATAATAATATTTATTGCCACTTACAAAAATATTGTGTGATAAAACCAGAAACAAAGTAAAACAAATAAGTATGGCAAAATCACCGTAATCAAAGTACAGCGTAAGACTAAAACTGACAGTTGACTAATAATATTCTTACTGAATTAATAGTCTTAACAAAAGGGAGTTTTATTGTCCAAAAGTTCACTTACATTATAAAAACATGCTGAATCAAATAATGTTTTAGTCTAGTCCTAAAGTGTTTAAATTGTGTATATGTTTTAGATCTTCCGAGTTTATCATATAACTTCACTCCCATTTGACTAGGTAGTTTTAAAAGATATTTGTTCTGTATTTTCCAATCGAAATTGCGAATTGTTTCTAGTTTTGTTATTATGAATATTAACCTCTAATTAAGTTGTTATGGTTTAAACAAAACATAATTGTCCATTAATATAAATAGATAGAAGAGTTAAAATTTGCAATTTTGGTAAATTTCTTTGCAAAAACCTGTTATCCTAAGTTTGATATAATTCGATTGCTCTTTTGAAGCAAAATAATCGACAAAATTTGTAAGGGACACGAACCCTAGAAATAATTCCATAATTTATGTATGATTGATTAGATCAAAGTAGGCCGTTCTTAGAATATCTGGCTTACAATGTTGGCATAGGTTTCTAAGCAGAAAATTTCCTGAGGAAATCTTTTTACCGATATAATCCAAATGGCTATCTCACGAAAAGTTGTTGTAATGAACATCCCAAGAAATGTAGTATACTTAACTTCTTCAAGTAGATGATAATTTATCATAATCATTGGACCAAAATCAACATTTGAACGACTCAAATTAAAATTAATATAGTTGGACTTAGTATCATTTGATTTAAGATTTGTATTGTCAAAATACTGTATTGGGAACAAATATTGACACTTTCAAAAGCTTTTGGACCTCTAAGAGTTTTGTAGAGCTGCAAACAACACTGATGGTGTCATCAGCGTATTGAATTAGTTGTCCTTGATTCATGCCTCTAAAAAATATAATTGGGCCTAAAATGGATCCTTGGGAATCCCATATTATAAATGTGTAATTTTATGTAGCTTATATTGTATTTGGATCTGCTGTGTTCTACCTTGTAGGTAAGAATCTATAACCACCTGTATGGGAGTCCACGAATTTCATAACAGTCTAATTTATTCAACAAAATGCCATGATCTACGCAGTCACCACCTAGCTTTCCAACCACGTTAGCTTTATTACACGTATGTGTTGGAATTATTTTATTGACGTTTTTTTAATGTTTATTGCAAAGTTTGAAAACAAAACTATTAAATTCTCTAGCAACTTCTGATGCGTTGTGAATTTTGCAATTTGCAACTCAATAGGTTTATTATGATTAGTATTTTATAGCCATTAATGATTTGCCGTGCTGTTTTCTGTAAATTCTTTGAAATCTTGATATTTTTGTTTATTTTATAGGATTTAGCAGCCCTAATAACATTTCTATAAATTGTCTTATACCTTTTATAGAAACATTTAAAATTTTCATTCACACTCACTAAAAAGGTTTTTGCGTAAATCTTTAGCCTTTTTCTTGATACTAAGATACCTTGTGTAATCCATGTACTTTTTTCGTTTTTGCAGGAGTCTTTTAATAGTTTAAGAGGACAAGCCGTGTTATGGTGATCAGTATAAAGACTTCCATGAAACCTTCAAACTTAGTTTCAACTGAGCCATTGTCAATATCCCAAGATTCTGTTTTCCACAAATCTTTGAGGGACAGATATTTTCTGTGTAGGTTGAACGTTCAAATTTAATTAGAGGTTTGCGATGCTCGATTTTATTATTATTTTTTGACCGTAGTGATCTGAAATAGCTGTGTTTGTAATTGTGACGTCTATTTCATAGGGAATATTTGAGATAACATTGTCAATAGCTGATTTTGAACCATTAATTTCCCTAGTAGGTGATTTTATGGACCATACTAAATCGAATGTATTTAATAAACCTTGATACTTTTGAAGTTTGATACAATTTTTATTCAAAACGTCAATGTTAAAATCGCCAGAAAATATGTAGCTTACTTTCTTTTGGATATTTTGAAGAAATAGATTAATTAGGAGACTTTCTAATTGTTCATTAAAAATATCAATATTACCATGAGGAGAATGGTGAATTCCAATTAAAATGAATTTCTGGCTAGTAATGATGTTTATTACTAGCGTTTTGGAATGGAACAATTTGAAAAGTTGCTCTGAGAAGATACCGTACTTAATTCTTGCCTCTGCACTGATATTGAATCTCGGCCCCGCGTCTTCACGTTATTGAATTCTACAGTCTCAATCTCAGTTTGTTCTTTAAGATTTCATCTCGTTTTATAACAATAAGTTATGTAGTTTTGCAAAATTAATCAGATAACAAAAACATAGCCGACACGTAGCCACACATACACAACTGTAAATCTGAGCGAATTTCCAATAAAAAATCATTTACCTATTTTAAATTAAATGAAACTCCTTTATACACTATTAGTTATTTTTAGATTCCTTTTTAAGATTTGCCTTATTTACTATAGTTATGTATTTGCATAGTAAAGAAACAACAGCTGTAAATAGTTTTGTATTTGCTTTGAAAGAAGAAAGATGTTTACCTTTGGTATCCTAGGAAACCTAGGCTAGTAAATTATACAACAGCTAATTCGAGTACATTATTTTCACACATACGAGTGTGCTCTGAATGTAAAAATGTAGCGATTCTAACTACAATATAACAAAACTAAAATAACTTTTAAACGGTAGGTCTTAGAACAACAAGAGTTGGTTTAATCTATTAAGGAGGTAAACATCTATTATACAGGGTGAACTGAGTACTCGTTTATGGTAAAGCACAATTCCATAGGTAAAACAAAACTTTCTATGGCCACCATTTTGAAACGGCTGATCCGATCTCGCTGGTCAACGAACTTAATTTTAAAATGTAAAAAAAGAACGTTTATACGAAATTGCATAGTAATCAAACCAAAAATGCGACCGGTAAAGTGGCCACACACACATTTAATTGTATAAGTATACTTCTTGAAATAAGTAGAACAATATAAGAAAAATATAAGAATATCTTTTAAAACCTAAAAATTGTTCAAATTCAAGATAAATTATAAAAACGTTTAAAATGCCTAAATAACGACCAGTATGATTCGGCTTTGCTAAATACAAAAACAACCGAATATTCTGTTAAAATACACTATATTTCAACTGAATACAAAAACAAAACAAAACCATTTAGGCTACTATATGCATATACAGCCTGTTCCAAATTTTATGCTCACAATTTGGATCTCCTACATAAACCAGACAACTTTTATATAAGGCCAAAAATTAAAAAGATGCAACAATTGAAACCCATTTAAAAAACCGTTCAAAAAACCTTTTTTCAAGAAATGCTCCGTATTGATACAATATGAGTATCAAACATATAGAATACGTGTTTTCTATTACCAAAGCACAACAATGTTCAATAAATCAAGACCTGAACAGATTATTTTAAGGGTTAAGAAACATTAATAATTTAGTAAATTGACTTCCTTTCAAGTGAAGACAGGTAATCAGATACTTCAGATTGATGAAATTGTTAATGATCTGCTCTTCCCAGTATAATTTAAAATCCATCTTTTATGATGAATGAAGTTGCTCTTTTCTTAGCATAAAACAAAAGAGAAATAATAAATTATACGTCTGGTCTAACTTATGTCTGGCGTGATCTAATTTATAATGTCGTAACATAGCCTTCTCAAAGTAATATTTACGCAAGTATGACTACATTTTTGTTGTTGTTTTATTAGACTACGATAATTAAAAAGACAAATAAAATCGTAGTAGTATTTGAATTGTCCTATTCTTCGGATAGTTCGTACTTATCATAAGATTGTAACATTTTAGTCTTGTTAAAGAACAACAAGTAGCCAACGTTACAAAATATTTCAACACGCTTAAACGTATTAACATAGCCACAAGTGCTACCGTGATTCCTAACCAACTTTCACTAATGTTGGTGAGGCGGGAGGGAGGATAATTTGCCAAAAAGTGGGTTTTGCGTTCTAAAAACTGCAATTGATGATTCGATTTCGATGCAAAAGTCATAGTTTGTGTTTTTGTAGAATGTGTATTATACCTCTGAAAATTCCCACTGTAGTGACATTTTATATAGTTCTATTTTCAATGTCTTATTTTACTCTTAAACAACACCTGTTTACATTAAATTATTTTTATTATTAACAATACTTAAAAATGTAAATATTGAAATATAGAGAGTCCATCTTTGATACAGTAAACATCTAGTCTAATTATTTGTTGCAATTTCTGAAAGATAGTTTGTTACTTTTAATTTTATTTAATATCTCTTCATTCACCAACCAAACCAAGATCTCTCGTGTTTGAGGCGTTGAGAGAGAGTTTTGTAAGTTAGGGGGAGTTAATAATTTGAACGAAACAGTCCTTTAACCTTTCATGTGTAAAGGATGGACCGAGTAGTTTCTGAAATATTGCTGATAGCTTCCTGGGGCAAGCTGGTTTTACGTGTTCTGCTATGATATCCTTTATTCTTAAGGTATTTTGATGTTGTCAGTGCAAGTGAGTCTTGGTGATTTATAATTATTTATTATTGGGTTTCGGAGGGCTCAAAAATTGTCCACAGAGTTTGGTTAGCGTTTTATAATTTACTTCATTGTTGGCAACTGTATCTCCATGTCCTTTTTTAAAACAAACGTTTTGAGGTTAAGTATCATTTACATTTTTGAGGTTAAAGTATCTTTTAACATTTTTGATTAATGTAATAGTTTTGGTAACTGTATTTAACGTGGAGCCCAATGTATTTCATTTCACAGGAAACTTTATTTTGAGCGATGCGCCAGTTATAGTTATACCAGTTATAGTTACACCTAAACAAACATCTGTTGGCTATAACAGAGAACGGTGCAGTAGTTTGAGTTTAGCCAACAACAAACATTATTGTATTCAATCCTAGCAATAACTATAACCGTTGTCCCGTATAATTGTTTGGCACATTCACCCACCGATGATGGGTTCAGTTCAACGGGTGTTAATGTGAACACGGAATATAAATATAATGTGGGCTTTATTAATTCTGTGAATATCGTGAGATGGAGTAAATAAACTGCTTGAATTTTTAATAACAGTGGGGAAGCTTGTTGCAAAGAGCTGATTAAGCTGACACGGGTTAGCGTGTTTTCCAGATATTTTGTGGTATTTTGGTTGTTTAATATTTCTTGAAACATAAGTTAATGTATTGTTGATAACTGTTGTGTTAATATTTTTAATAACATATGTTTTCTTTTGAACTCGCCCTCCTGTCGTATAGAACCACACCTCTAGAAACAGGATCCGGCCCATCTGAACTTATGTTCAAAAGAACACTGAGAAACAATCTCCCTTCTATGTTCACCGGGAAATCTTACGAAGATAGAAACTTTCCCGTGAAGGAAGAAAGGTACAGAGACAAATATAAAAATCAATTCGACCGAAGACATAAGACAAGTGATTTGAGACCATTGGTGGTTGGAAACATGGTATGGATCACGGACCTACGGCGTCATGGTAAAGTCCTGAGGAAGTTGAAGGAACCTCGGTCATATCTAATTGAAACAGAGAAAAGGACGATTAGACGCAACAGGATTCATTTGATCCCTGCACCTTATTGGAACAATCTTGAAGGTCCTCCTCATACACCGCTAATAGTGCCCGACGTTATAAATGAATCCAGTCGAAACCCCAGCTCCAGGCCCATCAGGAAGTCACTTCGTTATCAGACCTGATAATGAAGATGTCCCATCTTGAAAGGATATGTTGTGTTACTATTTTTTAATAACATATGTTTTTTATGTATGTGATTTGGTTTGTTGTTGTTTGGTAAAATAAAACATTGTTCAACCAACTTCACTAGATTAATATTTAAATTATAATTTGAATCTAAAACAATAACTATGCATGATTATTGAATAATTCGACAAACTACAAACTGTACCAGTTTGTGCGGCAGAAACAGTAACTGCTTTTCAGTTAATAGGCGAAAGGTTTGTTACTGAACAAACTGCTGCGACATAAGTTTACAAATAATACAAACCCTTGTCAAAGGCGAAACATAATAAAATCTAAAGCAAATAGTAGCCTATACAGTGAATCTATCTACTCTTTTAAAGGTAATTTAAAAGTAAGATTTTAACCAAACCTTATAGGTTACGTGGAACAAGCAATGAGGTTTACACAAGGGCACAGAGAACTCGGAGGAGAAGAAGGCGTAAAGTTTGACGATAATGCAAAGTTATTGCTAGTGACTTGTAACTGCTGACTATATGGCAGCCACAAGCTAAGCTGCTTACCTCGTATCTACTGTTGCTTCGAACTGCGTTGTTAATTCATTAAATATCTACCTACCTTTTAAACTTGATAGAAACACAAACGAAACGATCCAATCCGTTTTGGGATTGTTTTTGAAAGGCCTCACTAACTATACACGTTTTTATTGGATCGTTTTTCTTTCTATCAAGTTTAAAATTTAAAATTTAACATCAACACGCCATATTGCTAAATCCTGATCTAAACCATTATGCGTTAAAACAACTTGTAGTATATATTAGACGGTTGTGATATATACACTATAGGCTACATTTATCTAATGCAAAAATCGAGTTTTAAATACATAATAAATAAAACAAAAAAACATAAATTGGTGTTTTTTGTAAAAAAAAATAACAGAAGCTAAATCTTGACTAAAGTAACAACAGAGTAATAATAATGACTAATGTACCTCTGAGAGTCGGCTATCTGTGTCCAAAAACATGGCAAGGCTTATCTCGGCGGTGCGGCAAGTTGACTTGAAAAACGGCTTTGTCTGGCAGTGATTTAATATTCTCTCTCCCGGAAATATTTTAGTTTTCATATCTAACGGGAATTAGGTATCTCAAAACTATTAGGTGACTAGTCCTGTTTTAGTGAAATTTAACATGTGAAATTACTTCAAAATATGTAATTAGCTTTATGGGAAACAACTATGCTAATCTGAGGCCGAAGGCCGAAGCAAGGCTGTGAGCGTAGCGAATTATAGTAACAAATTGCAAAGGAAATTCGTTTAACTCATACTAGTGGCTCTTTAGCGCTTAGCTGCGTGTCGGCCTGGTTTTACTTTTGAACGGTAAGTTAATACGTAATGATCAGAACATGTGTTAACATGCAAAAACAAGATACGTTAAAAGTACTAACCGTGTAAATCTAATAATTGTTTATGGTGTTATTTTATATATGCCATATTATTCGTTCTACTATACTCTTGGTAATTCTTGAATTTGATATAACCTGAAGACTTATGCAAGAGAATCTCGTTGCCGGTGTATCCACGTGTACTTACACTCTCATGACGGTAGCGAGTTTATATGGTGTTACTTGAAATTAAACAATTAATAATCATTTGCAACATTGTGTGATAAGAACGAGCAAGCTGCACACAAACATTTGATTTGTAGTTACCAAGCTGATTCACTAAAGTATATTCCACCATTTTAAAATGTACTAAATTTATCCGATAATATGCCTTTTTCTGTTGAGAAATAAAGATTTCACCAGAAAAACTGTTACTTTTCCAACGGGGCTGAAGTTATTAATTCCAAATACAACTTCACGATTAAATGATAAGTTAAAAAAACTATAGTAAAAATTATATTAGAGACAAAAACAACAAAAGTCTTTGGGATTTTATTGTACAAGCTGTGCTTAACCTCAATATCTGCACAAGCAAACAATCCATTTCTACTAACATCATTGTATTGTGTATACTCGTACACATTGTTTGCCTGCAAAGTATGCTTGGTGGTGGTATAAACGAAAACTGTGTATAGGTATATTTAATTAATTATTTCTTGTTTGTTTTAGAGCTAGGCCAAGGTATTTAAAACTTTAAGCAAAAATGGTTTGATTCTAATTTAACCTTATTAAGGTTATTGAACTGGACTAAATCCTAATCATTTTAATCAATGAAATAGTTGAAAAATAATTTGATAAGAAAAAAAGAGGTGTTGGTGGGTTTCCCAAAGAGATTAACTACTGTAACAAGCCAACATGGCAGTTGTTATTAGAACAAGTTAAATAATTATAAGTATTGGTTCTTTGTTTTATTTTATCTAACTATAGAATAGTTTATATTTATTTAATCAGAAGACTCTAGTACATACCAGTACATATATTTCCTTGATTTTGTGTGGCTTGGAAAAGCTTCTGGACCTTTGACAGCTGGTAAAATTGAATTAATTATCAATGTACGATTTTATTAAATCCGAAGGTTAATTATTAAACATACAATTTCAAAATTGTACGTACTCGTACTAATAATGTATAATTACACTTTATTTTTAACATGTTACCCTTGAGGTATAACGATGTGCGATGTTCCCACTAACACAACAGAACGTCTTGTCAGGATCCATGTTTTCGTTGGTTCAATCAACAAAGTGGTTGATTTGATCAGCCCACTTGGCCGAAAGCTCAGGTGAGCCTCTGTTCAAACTTGTTGTTTCAATCAACAAAGGGGTTGATTTGATCAGCCCACTTGGCCGAAAGCTCAGGCGAGCCTCTATTCAAACTTGTTGGTTCAATCAACAAAGTAGTTGATTTGATCAGCCCACTTGGCCGAAAGCTCAGAGGAGCCTCTGTTCAAACTTGTTGGTTCAATCAACAAAGTGGTTGATTTGATCAGCCCACTTGGCCGAAAGCTCAGGTGAGCCTCTGTTCAAACTTGTTGGTTCAATCAACAAATGGGTTGATTTGATCAGCCCACTTACGAAATCTCTCAGGTGAGCCTCTGTTCAAAAGTGTTGGTTCAACAATCAAGTGGTTGATTTGATCAGCCCACTTGGCCGAAAGCTCTGGGTGAGCCTCTTATTCAAACTTGTTGGTTCAATCAACAAAGGGGTTGATTTGATCAGCCCACTTGGCCGAAAGCTCAGGTGAGCCTCTGTTCAAACTTGTTGGTTCAATCAACAAAGTGGTTGATTTGATCAGCCCACTTGGCCGAAAGCTCAGGTGAGCCTCTGTTCAAACTTGTTGGTTCAATCACCAGGTTGATTGATCAGCCCACTTTACAAAGCTGGGTGAGCCTCTATTCAAACTTGTTGGTTCAATCAAAGGTTGATTTGATCGTTCATCACGAAAGCCTCAGGTGAGTCATCCTTGCTGGTTCAATCAACAAAGTGGTTGATTTGATCAGCCCACTTGGCTGAAAAGCTCAGGTGATCATTCAAACTTGTTGGTTCAATCAACAAAGGGTTGATTTGATCAGCCCACTTGGCCGAAAGCTCAGGTGAGCCTCTGTTCAAACTTGTTGGTTCAATCAACAAAGTGGTTGATTTGATCAGCCCACTTGGCCGAAAGCTCAGGTGAGCCTCTGTTCAAACTTGTTGGTTCAATCAAAGTGGTTGATTTGATCAGCCCACTTGGCCGAAAAGCTCGGTGAGCCTCTGTTCAAACTTGTTGGTTCAATCAACAAAGGTTATTTGATCAGCCCACTTGGCCGAAAGCTCAGGCGAGCCTCTGTTCAAACTGTTTGTTCAATCAACAAAGTGTTGATTTGATCGTCACAGCCGAAAGTCAGGTGAGCTCTGTTCAAACTTGTTGGTTCAAGTGACTCTTGATGTTTGTGCCTTTGTTGTTTCAGGCACTCTGATTTCCAAACAAAATCAAGAACACAAACGCACAATGCAAAAAAGAAACATCTCAATTACGAAAAAGCTCAAGGAAATTCACAAAAGTAAATTTAGTTTTCGAATAGTTTGAAAGTTTGAACACGTTTGTCGCCTTTAGAAAGTGGATATATATTTTCTAGATGTTATTAATTGGACTTTCAATTATTTAGGTATAAGAGTTTCTAATACGACTATATAGTATTTAATACTGTAGTTAAATCTTTCAGGCAAATTCATAAATTGTTGTTTTTGTAAACAAACAAATAACGAAGCTAAATCTTGACTAAAGTAACAACAGAGTAATAATAATGACTAATGTACCTCTGAGAGTCGGCTATCTGTGTCCAAAAACATGGCAAGGCTTATCTCGGCGGTGCGGCAAGTTGACTTGAAAACGGCTTTGTCTGGCAGTGATTTAATATTCTCTCCCGGAAATATTTTAGTTTTCATATCTAACGGGATTAGGTATCTCAAAACTATTAGGTGACTAGTCCTGTTTTAGTGAAATTTAACATGTGAAATTACTTCAAAATATGTAATTAGCTTTATGGGAAACAACTATGCAAATCTGAGGCCGAAGGCCGAAGCAAGGCTGTGAGCGTAGCGAATTATAGTTTGCAAAGGAAATTCGTTTAACTCATACTAGTGAAAGCAGCGCTGGTTTTACTTTTGAACGGTAAGTTAATACGTAATGATCAGAACATGTGTTAACATGCAAAAAAGATACGTTAAAAGTACTAACCGTGTAAATCTAATAATTGTTTATGGTGTTATTTTATATATGCCATATTATTCGTTCTACTATTCTTGGTAATTCTTGAATTTGATATAACCTGAAGACTTATGCAAGAGAATCTCGTTGCCGGTGTATCCACGTGTACTTACACTCTCATGACGGTAGCGAGTTTATATGGTGTTACTTGAAATTAAACAATTAATAATCATTTGCAACATTGTGTGATAAGAACGAGCAAGCTGCACACAAACATTTGATTTGTAGTTACCAAGCTGATTCACTAAAGTATATTCCACCATTTTAAAATGTACTAAATTTATCCGATAATATGCCTTTTTCTGTTGAGAAATAAAGATTTCACCAGAAAAACTGTTACTTTTCCAACGGGGCTGAAGTTATTAATTCCAAATACAACTTCACGATTAAATGATAAGTTAAAAATAGTAAAAAAATTATATTAGAGACAAAAACAACAAAAGTCTTTGGGATTTTATTGTACAGGCTGAGCTTAACCTCAATATCTGCACAAGCAAACAATCCATTTCTACTAACATCATTGTATGTATACTCGTACACATTGTTTGCCTGCAAAGTATGCTTGGTGGTGGTATAAACGAAAACTGTGTATAGGTATATTTAATTACCTATTAAAAATTATTTCTGTTTGTTTTAGAGCTAGGCCAAGGTATTTAAAACTTTAAGCAAAAATGGTTTGATTCTAATTTAACCTTATTAAGGTTATTGAACTGGACTAAATCCTAATCATTTTAATCAATGAAATAGTTGAAAAATAATTTGATAAGAAAAAAAGAGGTGTTGGTGGGTTTCCCAAAGAGATTAACTACTGTAACAAGCCAACATGGCAGTTGTTATTAGAACAAGTTAAATAATTATAAGTATTGGTTCTTTGTTTTATTTTATCTAACTATAGAATAGTTTATATTTATTTAATCAGAAGACTCTAGTACATACCAGTACATATATTCCTTGATTTTGTGTGGCTTGACTTCTGGACCTTGACAGCTGGTAAAATTGAATTAATTATCAATGTACGATTTTATTAAATCCGAAGGTTAATTATTAAACATACAATTTCAAAATTGTACGTACTCGTACTAATAATGTATAATTACACTTTATTTTTAACATGTTACCCTTGAGGTATAACGATGTATGTTCCCACTAACACAACAGAACGTCTTGTCAGGATCCATGTTTTCGTTGGTTCAATCAACAAAGTGGTTGATTTGATCAGCCCACTTGGCCGAGCTCAGGTGAGCCTCTGTTCAAACTTGTTGTTTCAATCAACAAAGGGGTTGATTTGATCAGCCCACTTGGCCAACTCAGGCGAGCCTCTATTCAAACTTGTTGGTTCAATCAACAAAGTGGTTGATTTGATCAGCCCACTTGGCCAGCTCAGGTGAGCCTCTGTTCAAACTTGTTGGTTCAATCAACAAATGGGTTGATTTGATCAGCCCTTGGCCGAAAGCTCAGGTGAGCCTCTGTTCAAACTTGTTGGTTCAATCAACAAATGGTTGATTTGATCAGCCCACTTGGCCAGCTCAGAGGAGCCTCTGTTCAAACTTGTTGGTTCAATCAACAAAGTGGTTGATTTGATCAGCCCACTTGGCCGAAAGCTCAGGGAGCCTCTGTTCAAACTTGTTGTTTCAACAAAGTAGTTGATTTGATCAGCCCACTTGGCCGAAAGCTCAGAGACCTCTGTTCAAACTTGTTGTTCAATCAACAAAGTAGTTGATTTGATCAGCCCACTTGGCCGAAGCTCAGGTGAGCCTCTGTTCAAACTTGTTGTTTCAATCAACAAAGTAGTTGATTTGATCAGCCCTTGGTCCAAAGAGGAGCCTCTGTTCAAACTTGTTGGTTCAATCAAGTGGTTGATTTGATCAGCCCACTTGGCTGAAAGCTCAGGTGAGCCTCTGTTCATTTTGTTCAATCAACAAATGGTTGATTTGATCAGCCCACTTGGCCGAAAGCTCAGGTGAGCCTCTATTCAAACTTGTTGGTTCAATCAACAAAGTAGTTTGTTTGATCAGCCCACTTGGCCGAGCTCAGGTGAGCCTCTATTCAAACTTGTTGGTTCAATCAACAAAGGGGTTGATTTGATCAGCCCACTTGGCCGAGCTCAGGTGAGCCTCTATTCAAACTTGTTGGTTCAATCAACAAAGGGGTTGATTTGATCAGCCCACTTGGCCGAAAGCTCAGGTGAGCCTCTGTTCAAAGTTGTTTGGTTCAATCAACAAAGTAGGTTGTTTGATGGCCCACTTGCAGAGCAAGATGAGCCTCTGTTCAAACTTGTTGGTTCAATCAACGTGGTTTGTTTGATCAGCCCACTTGGCCAAGGAGAGCCTCTGTTCAAACTTGTTGGTTCAATCAACAAAGTGGTTTGATCAGCCCACGGCCGAAACTGGTGAGCCTCTGTTATTCAAACTTGTTGGTTCAATCAACAAAGTGGTTGATTTGATCAGCCCACTTGGCAAGGTGAGCCTCTATTCCAAACTTGTTGGTTCAATCAACAAAGTGGTTGATTTGATCAGCCCAGGCCGAAAATCAGATGACCTCTATTCAAACTTGTTGGTTCAATCAACAAGGGGTTGTTTGATCAGCCCATCCAGGCGAGCCTCTGTTCAAACTTGTTGGTTCAATCAACAAAGGGGTTGATTTGATCAGCCCACTTGGCCAGCTCAGGTGAGCCTCTGTTCAAACTTGTTGGTTCAATCAACAAGGTTGATTTGATCAGCCCACTTGCCAGCTCAGGCGAGCCTCTGTTCAAACTTGTTGTTGGTTCAATCAACAAAGTGGTTGATCCAACCCACTTGGCCGAAAGCTCAGGTGAGCTCTGTTCAAACTTGTTGGTTCAATCAACAAAGTGGTTGATTTGATCAGCCCACTGGCCGAAAGCTCAGGTGAGCCTCTGTTCAAACTTGTTGGTTCAAGTGACACTTGATGTTTGTGCCTTTGTTGTTTCAGGCACTCTGATTTCCAAACAAAATCAGAAAAACGCACAATGCAAAAAGAAACATCTCAATTACGAAAAGCTCAAGGAAATTCACACAAAAGTTTAAGTTTTCAACGAATAGTTTGAAAGTTTTAACACGTTTGTCGCCTTTAAAAAGTGGACATATATTTTCTAGATGTTATTAATTGGACTTTCAATTATTTAGGTATAAGAGTTTCTAATACGACTATATAGTATTTAATACTGTAGTTAAATTGTAGCTTCAGGCAAATTCATTATTTTACTGTGCATTGGTGGTACCAAAATCCGGGTGGAGAGAACTCTAAAGCAATACATGATATCAACCTTTTCTAGTTTTCTACCATATCTTGCTCGTTACAACTAAATTGTATAGACAATTAAATCAAATTGGTCGTAAAAACCTTGACATTAAGTTTTGATATATTTAATTGTAGTATTACTTGATAATGTAGGTAGTAACACAATTTAATTAATTTGACAATTTATATAATATTTCAAATCAAGAAAACGCTTAGTTTTACACAACAAACTTAAAAATAACTTTCTTATCACCAACAGGTTTAAGTAGCCTGTAATGTCTACTTGTCTAGTAAAGTCAATCAATATATTGTTCTTAATAATGCACATTTACTCAACTAGACATGAAAACAACGTAAAAAGCCCACGAAAAAATGTCGAGTCAAAAGCCAGATGAGTTTGAATGTTTTCTTGTACATGTTGAAGAATAACAAGTTCCAAGCCAATCAAGATAGAGTCTGTGGAATTCAATAACGTCAAGAAGCGCAGGCTGGGATTCAATATCTCCCGCTCATCCGTAGTATAATTCACTTTCACACAGCAATATTGCCAACGAAACTGTCATCACACATTAATTTAACATTTTACTGTTCACCTATCCATCCAAGAGTAAGTGGGTATCGATAACGGAAATTGATAAACTGCATGCGTGTGTTATGATAGGCCTAGCTAGTTTATCCACCAACATACTTGAATCATATCCATTCATAACTCAGTATTAGACAGGTCGGAGGTACGTTCCACCGGATGCCGAAACGAAAATAAGGAGTTTGTCTAAATATGTAATTGCCATGAGAAATATTAATCCTTTAAGACAGGTTAAAGGTTAAAATAATATTTTATTTAACTTTCCCGAAACAATCCTTTAGTAGTTTGAAGACAAATATGAAACAGTTTAGATAAGTAAGGAACAAAGTAATGCTACTTAAATGACAGTAACAATTACGAATAATGGATCATTGAACAATAGTGCTGTAATAATGCCACAAAGTAACAATATACAAACCTATATTCACCAGGTAATTAAAAACATATAAACCAACTGAATAAATTAAACCTATATATTGCTAATAACATGAGATACAGTCACTAAATGTTTAGCAATGCCATTTGTCGTATTACGTTCCTTATTGAACAGGAAGTGCCCAGTAGATGAGTTATGCTTGAACATACGAGTTATGCGGGCTCGTACTGCGGTAACAGCAATACATGGAAGGTCCAAACATAGCTTAAACAACGTGTAAGCTAATAAATATTTATATTAGCAAATTTCTATATTTCTAAGGTATATTGATATATACTATAGGTATTACAACTATTACTTTAGCCCAAGAGTTGAAGATTTGCTAAATTTATTATGTCAATTATTCCATTATGCCTTATGGAGATATTCATGCATCTATCGGTGTCATCACTTAAGTTATACAATTTGATGACTTTGCAGATCTATCGGGCATATGGTGCTGTCGGGAAATTAATTCTTACACTTTTAACACAAATGTACATACAGAAATTACATTACAAGAAGAAATAATACTCAATGTAAACAAACAAACATAAGCTAGCCTGCGCACTATGGTCAGACACGATGTGACAGTCGACTTACCTTGTAGCTGCAGTCATGTTACCCCTCAGTGTCTTGTTAACAGCTGTTCTGTATGAGCTGCGGAGAGCACTGAAAAATCTATAAACAAATATAAGACAAACAAGGTAGCCTGCGCACACTAACCGGTCCAGACACGATGCTGACAGTCGACTTACCTTGGCTGGTCATGTTACTTCTCCCAGTGTGTTAACAGCTGTTCTGTATGAGCTGCAGGGAAGAAAATCCTATAAACGGGCCAGCCTGCGCACTGAACCGGTCCAGACACGATGTGACAGTCGACTTACCTTGTAGCTGCAGTCATGTTCTTTTCCCTCAGTGTCTTGTTAACAGCTGTTCTGTATGAGCTGCGGAGAGCACTGATCTATAAACAAATATAAACGAACAAACAAAAGGCTAGCCTGCGCACACGAACCGGTCAGACACGATGTGACATCGACTTACCTTGTAGCTGCAGTATGTTACTTCTTCCCTCAGTGTCTTGTTAACAGCTGTTTGTATGGAGCTGCGGAGAGCACTGAAAAATCTATAAATATAAACGAACAAACAAAAGCTATGCGCACACGAACCGGTCCAGACACGATGTGACAGTCGACTTACCTTGTAGCTGCAGTCATGTTACTTCTTCCAAGTGTCTTGTTAACAGCTGTTCTGTATGAGCTGCGGAGAGCACTGAAAAATCTATAAACAAATATAAACGAACAAACAAAAGGCTAGCCTGCGCACAACCGGTCAGACACGATGGCAGTCGACTTGTAGCTAGCTGGTCATGTTACTTCTCCCCTCAGTGTCTTGTTAGCTGTTCTGTATGAGCTGCGGAGGCACTGAAAATCTATAAACAAATATAAACGAACAAACAAAAGGCTAGCCTGCGCACAGAACCGGTCCAGACACGATGTGACAGTCGACTTACCTTAGCTGCAGGTTATGTTACTTCTTTCCTCAGTGTCTTGTTAACAGCTGTTCTGTATGAGCTGCGGAGCACTGAAAATCTATAAACAAATATAAACGAACAAACAAAAGGTAGCCTGCGCACACGAACCGGTCAGACACGATCGACAGTCATTACGGCTCAGTCGCTTCTTCCCTCAGTGTCTTGTTAACAGCTGTTCTGTATATAGCGGAGAGCACTGAAAATCTATAAACAAATATAAACGAACAAACAAAAGGCTAGCCTGCGCACGAACCGGTCGACAGATGACAGTCGACTTACCTTGTAGCTGCAGTTATGTTACTTCTTCTCCTCAGTGTCTTGTAAACAGCTGTTCTGTATGAGCTGCCTTCTGAAACAAAACAAATATAAACGAACAAACAAAAGGCTAGCCTGCGCACGAACCGGTCCAGACACGATGTGACAGTCGACTTACCTTGTAGCTGCAGTCATGTTACTTCTCCCCTCAGTGTCTTGTTAACAGCTGTTCTGTATGAGCTGCGGAGAGCACTGAAAAATCTATAAACAAATATAAACGAACAAACAAAAGGCTAGCCTGCGCACGAACCGGTCCAGACACGATGTGACAGTCGACTTACCTTGTAGCTGCAGTCATATTTACTTCTCCCCTCAGTGTCTTGTTAACAGCTGTTCTGTATGAGCTGCGAGAGCTGAAAAATCTATAAACAAATATAAACGAACAAACAAAGGCTAGCCTGCGCACACGAACCGGTCCAGACACGATGACAGTCGACTTACCTTAGCTGCAGTCATGTTACTTCTTCCCTCAGTGTCTTGTTAACAGCTGTTCTGTATGAGCTGCGGAGCACTGAAAAATCTATAAACAAATATAAACGAACAAACAAAAAGGCTAGCCTGCGCACACGAACCGGTCCAGACACGATGTGACAGTCGACTTACCTTGTAGCTGCAGTCATGTTACTTCTTCCCTCAGTGTCTTGTTAACAGCTGTTCTGTATGAGCTGCGGAGCACTGAAAAATCTATAAACAAATATAAACGAAAAAAAAGGCTAGCCTGCGCACACGACCGGTCCAACACGATGTGACAGTCGACTTACCTTGTAGCTGCAGTCATGCTTCTCCCCTCAGTGTCTTGTTAACAGCTGTTCTGTATGAGCTGCGGAAAGCACTGATATAAACAAATATAAACGAACAAACAAATGGGCTAGCCTGCGCACGAACCGGTCCGGCCACACGATGTGACAGTCGACTTACTTGTAGCTGCAGTCATGTTACTTCCCTCAGTGTCTTGTTAACAGTTCTTCTGTATGAGCTGCGAGCACTAAAAATCTAAACAAATATAAACGACAAACAAATAGGCTAGCCTGCACACAGAACCGGTCCAGACACGATGTGACAGTCGACTTACCTTGTAGCTGCATGTTGCTTCTTCCCTCAGTGTCTTGTTAACAGCTGTTCTGTATGAGCTGCGGAGGCATGAAAATCTATAAACAAATATTTCAATCAACGAAGTAGTTGATTTGATCAGCCAGCCGAAAGCTCAGTCGAGCCTCTGTTCAAACTTGTTACTTCAATCAACAAAGTGGTTGATCAGCAGCTGCGAAAGCTCAGGTGATCACTCTGTTATTCAAACTTGTTAGTTCAAACAACAAATGGGTTGGCAGTCAGCCCACTTGGCGAAATCTGGGTGAGCCTCTCTTCCAAAATTGTTGGTTCAATCAACAAAGTAGTTTTATTTGATCAGCCTCTTGGCAAGAAAGCTCAGGTGAGCTCTATTCAAACTAAACGATGTGTAACAAGGGGTTAGTTTGATCAGCCAGCCAATGGTGAGCTATTCAAACTGTTGGTTCAATCAACAAATTGGTTGACCCATGGCTGGGTGACCTCTATTCAAACTTGTTGGTTCAATCAACAAAGGGATTGATTTGATCAGCCCGCAACCGAAAGCTCAGGCGAGCCTCTATGTGTTCAAACCTGTTGGTTCAATCAACAAAGGGGTTGATCATTGGCCATCAGGTAAGCCTCTATACAAAATGGTTTAGTAACCATGGTTGATTTGATCATTATGGCTTAAGAACCTCTATTCCAAACTTGTTCCAATCAACAAAGGGTTGGATCAGCCCACTTGGCCAGCTCAGGTGAGCATTCAAACTTGTTGGTTCAATCAACAAAGTGTTGTTTGATCAATACTTGGCCGATAGCTGCAGGTGAGCCTCTATTCAAACTTGTTGGTTCAATCAACAAAGGGGTTGATTGATCATTACTTGGCCGAAAGCTCGGAGCCTCTGTTCAAACTTGTTGGACAATCAACAAAGTGGTTGACGATCAGCTGGCCCGGCTCAGGCGAGCCTCTGTTCAAACTTGTTGGTTCAATCAACAAAGTGGGTTGATCAGCCCATTTGGCCAGCTCAGGTGAGCCTCTGTTCAAACTTGTTGGTTCAATCAGCAAAGTGGTTGATTGATCAGCCCACTTGGCCAGCTCAGGTGAGCCTGGTGACTTGTTGGTTCAATCAACAAAGTGGTTGATCCCACTTGTGAAAGCTCAGGTGACCTCTGTTCAAACTTGTTGGTTCAAGTGACTCTTGATGTTTGTGCCTTTGTTGTTTCAGGCACTCTGATTTCCAAACAATCAAGAACACAAACGCACAATGCAAAAAGAAACATCAATTACGAAAAGCTCAAATTCACAAGTTAATTAGGTTTTCGAATAGTTTGAAAGTTCGTACGTTTGTCGCCTTTAAAAAGTGGATATATATTTTCTAGTTGTTATTAATTGGACTTTCAATTATTTAGGTATAAAGTTCTAATACAACTATATAATTATTTAATACTGTAGTTAAATTGTAACTTTAGGTAAATTCATTATTTTACTACAATGCATTGGTGGTACCAAAATCCGGGGTGGAAGACTCTAAAACAGCCATGATATCAACCTTTTCTAGTTTTCTACCATATCTTGCTCGTTACAACTAAATTGACAATTAAATCAAAATTAGTCTGAAAACCTTGACATTAAGTTTTGATACTATTTGATTAGTATTACTTGATAGTAGGTAGTAACACAATTCAATTAATTTATTTATATAATATTTCAAGAAACAGCAGTTTTACAACAAACTTAAAATAACTCTTATCAACAACAGGTTTAAGAAGCCCCTAATGTCTACTTGTCTAAAGTCAATCAATATATTGTTCTTAATAATGCACAATTACTCAACTAGACATGAAAACAACGTAAAAAACTACAAAAAATGTCGAGTCAAAACCAGATGAGTTTAGTCATTTTTCTTGTACACAAGTTCAAGCCAAGATGGAGTCTCTGTGACATTCAATAACGTCAAGAAGCGCAGGCTGGGATTCAATATCTCCCGCTCATCCGTGAGTATAATTCACTTTCACTTGTATTGCCAAATAATTGTCATCACATTAATTTAACATTTTACTGTTTGCTGCATGGGAACACTGAAAATTATCGATAAAATTGATAAACTGCATGCGTGTGTTATGATAGGCCTAGCTAGTTTATCCACCAACATACTTGAATCATATCCATTCATAACCAGTATTGAACCTTTCTGTCCGGGGTACAGTTCCACCGGATGCCAGAAACAAAATAAAGGAGTTTGTCTAAATATGCCAATTGCCATAAAACATTAATCACTTTAAGACGGTTAAAGGTTAAAATAATATTGTGCAACTTTTAACAATCTTTAGTAGTTTGAAGACATAATTTAGATAGTAAGCGAACAAGTATACTAAATGAAGCAGTAACAATTGAATATTAAAATTCCAGGAAGTTTCATTGAACAATAATTACTGTAATAGTGATACAAAGTAACAATATACCTGTATTATTTACCAAGTGAGAATTAAAACATATATAAACCAACTAGTTAGAAATTAAACCTATATGTGTAACATGAGATACAGAAGTCCTAAATGTTTTATAGCTGTCTTATTACGTTCCTGTGTGAACAGGAGTTGCCAGTAGATGGTTATCTTGAACATACAGTTATAGGCGGGCTCGTACTGGCAACAATACATGGATGGTCCAAACAGCAATTACAACAACGTGTAAGCTAATAAATGTTATATTAGCAAGGATATACTATAGGTATGCAACTATAACTTAAGCCCAAAGAGTTGAAGATTTGCTAGACTTATTGTAGCCAATTATTCCCATTATGCCTTGTGGAGATGTTCATCTATCGGTGAGCATCACCTAAGTTATAAAATTTGGATAATTTGCAGACCATCGGGCATATGAACTGTCGAGAAATTAATTCTTACACTTTGCTTTCTGAAATGTACTTAATACGAAGGTGTTCATTACTGAAACTGAAAATAATTAACAATATAAACGAACAAACAAAACTATGCGCACACGATCCAGACACGATGTGACAGTCGACTTACCTTGTAGCTGCAGTCATACTTCTCCCTCAGTGTCTTGTTAACAGCTGTTCTGTAGGCTGCGGGAGAGCACTGAAAAATCTATAAACAAATATAAACGAACAAACAAAATGTCTAGCCTGCGCACAAAGAACCGGTCCAGACACGATGTGACAGTCGACTTACAGCTGCAGTCATGTTACTTCTTCCCTCAGTGTCTTGTTAACAGCTGTTCTATGAGCTGCGGAGAGCACTGAAAATCTATAAACAAATATAAACGAACAAACAAAAAGGCTATGCGCACACGAACCGGTCCAGACACGATGTGACAGTCGACACCTTGTAGCTGCAGTTATGTTACTTCTTTCCTCAGTGTCTTGTTAACAGCTGTTCTGTATGAGCTGCGGAGAGATCACGAAAAAATCTCAAATCATAAACGAACAAACAAATGTCTAGCCTGCGCACACGAACCGGTCCAGACACGATGTGACAGTCGACTTACCTTGTAGCTGTATTGTTACTTTCCTCAGTGTCTTGTTAACAGCTGTTCTGTATGAGCTGCGAGAGCACTGAAAATCTATAAACAAATATAAACGAACAAACAATGTCTAGCCTGCGCACACGAACCGGTCCAGACACGATGTGACAGTCGACTTACCTTGTAGCTGGTTATGTTACTTCTTCCCTCAGTGTCTTGTTAACAGCTGTTCTGTATGAGCTGCGGAGCACTGAAAAATCTATAACAAATATAAACGAACAAACAAAGGCTAGCCTGCGCACACGAACCGGTCCAGACACGATGACAGTCGACTTACCTTGTAGCTGCAGTTATGTTACTTCTCAGTGTGTCTTGTTAACAGCTGTTCTGTATGAGCTGCGGAGGCACAAAAACTATAAACAAATATAAACGAACAAACGCACTTGAACCGGTCCAGACTGACAGTCGACTTACCTTGTAGCTGCAGTTATTACTTCTTTCTCAGTGTCTTGTTAACAGCTGTTCTGTATGAGCTGCGGAGCACTGAAAAATCTATAAACAAATATAAACGAACAAACAAAAGGCTAGCCTGCGCACGAACCGGTCCAGACACGATGTGACAGTCGACTTACCTTGTAGCTGCAGTCATGTTACTTCTTCCCTCAGTGTCTTGTTAACAGCTGTTCTGTATGAGCTGCGGAGAGCACTGAAAAATCTATAAACAAATATAAACGAACAAACAAAAGGCTAGCCTGCGCACACGAACCGGTCCAGACACGATGTGACAGTCGACTTACCTTGTAGCTGCAGTTATGTTACTTCTCCCCTCAGTGTCTTGTTAACAGCTGTTCTGTATGAGCTGCGGAGAGCACTGAAAATCTATAAACAAATATAAACGAACAAACAAAATGTCTAGCCTGCGCACACGAACCGGTCCAGACACGATGTGACAGTCGACTTACCTTGTAGCTGCAGTTATGTTACTTCTTCCTCAGTGTCTTGTTAACAGCTGTTCTGTATGAGCTGCGGAGCACTGAAAATCTATAAACAAATATAAACGAACAAACAAAATGTCTAGCCTGCGCACACGAACCGGTCCAGACACGATGTGACAGTCGACTTACCTTGTAGCTGCAGTCATGTTACTTCTTCCCTCAGTGTCTTGTTAACAGCTGTTCTGTATGAGCTGCGGAGAGCACTGAAAAATCTATAAACAAATATAAACGAACAAACAAAATGTCTAGCCTGCGCACGAACCGGTCCAGACACGATGTGACAGTCGACTTATTGTAGCACAGTCATGTTACTTCTTCCAAGTGTCTTGTTAACAGCTGTTCTGTATGAGCTGCGAGAGCACTGAAAATCTATAAACAAATATAAACGAACAAACAAATGTCTAGCCCGCACACGAACCGGTCCAGACACGATGTGACAGTCCTTACCTGTAGCTGCAGTTATGTTACTTCTTCCTCAGTGTCTTGTTAACAGCCTGTATGAGCTGCGGAGAGCACTGAAAATCTATAAACAAATATAAACGAACAAACAAAATGTCTAGCCTGCACACGAACCGGTCCAGACACGATGTGACAGTCGACTTACCTTGTAGCTGCAGTTATGTTACTTCTTTCCTCAGTGTCTTGTTAACAGCTGTTCTGTATGAGCTGCGGAGCACTGAAAAATCTATAAACAAATATAAACGAACAAACAAAATGTTAGCCTGCACACGAACCGGTCCAGACACGATGTGACAGTCGACTTGTAGCTGCAGTCATGTTACTTCTTCCTCAGTGTCTTGTAACAGCTGTTCTGTATGAGCTGCGGAGAGCACTGAAAAATCTATAAACAAATATAAACGAACAAACAAAAGCCTGCGCACGAACCGGTCCAACACGATGTGACAGTCGACTTACCTTGTAGCTGCAGTTATGTTACTTCTTCCCTCAGTGTCTTGTTAACAGCTGTTCTGTATGAGCTGCGGAGAGCACTGAAAAATCTATAAACAAATATAAACGAACAAACAAAAAGCTAGCCTGCGCACACGAACCGGTCCAGACACGATGTGACAGTCGACTTACCTTGTAGCTGCAGTTATGTTACTTTCCCTCAGTGTCTTGTTAACAGCTGTTCTGTATGAGCTGCGGAGCACTGAAAATCTATAAACAAATATAAACGAACAAACAAAAGGCTAGCCTGCGCACGAACCGGTCCAACACGATGTGACAGTCGACTTACCTTGTAGCTGCAGTTATGTTACTTCTTCCCTCAGTGTCTTGTTAACAGCTGTTCTGTATGAGCTGCGGAGAGCACTGAAAAATCTATAAACAAATATAAACGAACAAACAAAAGGCTAGCCTGCGGAACCGGTCCAGACACGATGTGACAGTCGACTTACCTTGTAGCTGCAGTCATGTTACTTCCCTCAGTGTCTTGTTAACAGCTGTTCTGTATGAGCTGCGGAGAGCACTGAAAAAAATAAACAAATATAAACGAACAAACAAAAGGCTAGCCTGCCACACGAACCGGTCCAACACGATGTGACAGTCGACTTTGCTTAGCTGCAGTTATGTTACTTCTCAGTGTCTTGTTGTAAACAGCTGTTCTGTATGAGCTGCGGAGAGCACTGAAAATCTATAAACAAATATAAACGAACAAACAAAAGGCTAGCCTGCGCACACGAACCGGTCCAGACACGATGTGACAGTCGACTTACCTTGTAGCTGCAGTCATGTTACTTCTTTCCTCAGTGTATGCTGTATGAGCTGCAGCTGAAACCAACATAAACTGCGGAAACAACGTCAGCGGGCCTTTTGACGTGGACGGTTACCTTGGCTGCTTCATGCTTCTTCCTCAGTGTCTTGTAAACAGCTGTTCTGTATGAGCTGCGGAGAGCTGAAAATCTATAAACAAATATAAACGAACAAACAAAAGGCTAGCCTGCGCACACGAACCGGTCCAGACACGATGTGACAGTCGACTTACCTTGTAGCTGCAGTTATGTTACTTCTTTCCTCAGTGTCTTGTTAACAGCTGTTCTGTATGAGCTGCGGAGAGCACTGAAAAATCTATAAACAAATATAAACGAACAAACAAAAGGCTAGCCTGCGCACACGAACCGGTCCAGACACGATGTGACAGTCGACTTACCTTGTAGCTGCAGTCATGTTACTTCTTCCCTCAGTGTCTTGTTAACAGCTGTTCTGTATGAGCTGCGGAGAGCACTGAAAAATCTATAAACAAATATAAACAAACAAAAAGGCTGGCTAGCCTGCGCACACAACCGGTCCAGACACGATGTGACAGTCGACTTACCTTGTAGCTGCAGTCATGTTACTTCTTCCCTCAGTGTCTTGTAAACCTGTCTGTGTATGAGCTGCGGAAGCACTGAAAATCTATAAACAAATATAAACGAACAAACAAAATGCTAGCCTGCGCACGGTCCAGACACGATGTGACAGTCGACTTACCTTGTATGCAGTTGTTATTTCTTCCTTCAGTGTCTTGTAACAGCTGTTCTGTATGAGCTGCGGAGAGCACTGAAAATCTATAAACAAATATAAACGAACAAACAAAAGGCTAGCCTGCGCACACGAACCGGTCCAGACACGATGTGACAGTCGACTTACCTTGTAGCTGCAGTTATGTTACTTCTTCCCTCAGTGTCTTGTTAACAGCTGTTCTGTATGAGCTGCGGAACACTGAAAAATCTATAAACAAATATAAACGAACAAACAAAATGTACAACCTGCGCACACGAACCGGTCCAGACACGATGTGACAGTCGACTTACCTTGTAGCTGCAGTCATGTTACTTCTTCCCTCAGTGTCTTGTTAACAGCTGTTCTGTATGAGCTGCGGAGAGCACTGAAAATCTATAAACAAATATAAACGAACAAACAAAAGGCTAGCCTGCGCACACGAACCGGTCCAGACACGATGTGACAGTCGACTTACCTTGTAGCTGCAGTCATGTTACTTCTCCCCTCAGTGTCTTGTTAGCTGTTCTGTATGAGCTGCGAGCACTGAAAATCTATAAACAAATATAAACGAACAAACAAAGGCTAGCCTGCGCACACGAACCGGTCCAGACACGATGTGACAGTCGACTTACCTTGTAGCTGCAGTCTTCCCTTGTGTCTTAACAGCTGTTCTGTATGAGCTGCGAGAGCACTGAAAAATCTATAAACAAATATAAACGAACAAACAAAAGGCTAGCCTGCGCACACGAACCGGTCCAGACACGATGTGACAGTCGACTTACCTTGTAGCTGCAGTCATGTTACTTCTTCCCTCAGTGTCTTGTTAACAGCTGTTCTGTATGAGCTGCGGAGAGCACTGAAAAATCTATAAACAAATATAAACGAACAAACAAAAGGCTAGCCTGCGCACACGAACCGGTCCAGACACGATGTGACAGTCGACTTACCTTGTAGCTGCAGTCATGTTACTTCTCCCTCAGTGTCTTGTTAACAGCTGTTCTGTATGAGCTGCGGAGAGCACTGAAAAATCTATAAACAAATATAAACGAACAAACAAAAGGCTAGCCTGCGCACACGAACCGGTCCAGACACGATGTGACAGTCGACTTACCTTGTAGCTGCAGTCATGTTACTTCTTTCCTCAGTGTCTTGTTAACAGCTGTTCTGTACTGCGGAGCACTGAAAAATCTATAAACAAATATAAACGAACAAACAAAATGTCTAGCCTGCGCACGAACCGGTCCAGACACGATGTGACAGTCGACTTGTAGCTGCAGTCATGTTACTTCTTCCCTGTGTCTTGTTAACAGCTGTTCTGTATGAGCTGCGGAGAGCACTGAAAATCTATAAACAAATATAAACGAACAAACAAAATGTCTACCTGCGCACACGAACCGGTCCAGACACGATGTGACAGTCGACTTACCTTGTAGCAGTCCCTCACTGTCTTGTCTAATTTAAGATTACCTATCAACATTGGGTTTTATGTTTTCGTCAATTGTTTAAAGAATCATTTTGATCTAGTAAATGTTGTAAAATACATTTAAATTAAGTAAATAAAACCAGAATGACGGTTTGGCCTAGGGCTACCCATTATTCGTGCCAACTAGCTGATATTTATCTGAACAACATTGAAAATGATTGTCCATTTCCAGTAGAAACAAAATGGCAGGCAAAATGTTAATGAACTTCAGGTATGTGGATGACACATTTCTAGTATTGGACGGAAGT
>CM032062.1:53913008-53928777 GCA_018831715.1 Matsumurasca onukii
GGTATACGAACTGCTCTTCTACAACATCTGTAACACCTCTAAAGCATTCAGTATAAATGTGTATGTTGAATACATCTAAAGGTTTATCTTACAGCAAGTCAGCTGTAATAAAGTTAAAATACGTACGCTTTCGATTTAGTTACGTATTCCCAGCTATTTCATACGTATTTCCACTCCTTTCAAGCACCTGACTGTACAGCTGTTGGTCTGCCAGATCGCTATATCTCACCGCTGTTGATTTGTACTTGTGAAGCGGCATAGAGGAGCTAGTTTATTTCGAAAAACCAACCCTAAGAGATGACTTGAAAGATATAACTCGTCACGCAGGTCCTCAGTTCTCAGTCCAAGTAGTCAAAATTACTTCATCGAGCTTCGAAAGCCGTGTTGAAAATGTTTGGAAGGCCAGCATTTTGAACATATCATCTAAGTATCTAAATAATCAAGCCAACAAACATTTATTACTTATTCAGTATAAATGTGTATGTTGAAAATTTCTATATGTTTATCTTAGCAGTGATAAAGTTTGAAATACAAATGCTTTCCATTTAATTATTCCCATTTAATTATTCCATGCATATTACCACTCTTTTTACGTTTTTGCTGTTTATTTCAACGATGCAGTTATTGATGAAAGTATGGCAAAAAAAGATAAAGATAAAGTTTGTCTTGTTTAACGAGGCGAAATTAGGACTACAAAGTACTATCTCCCACTCAACCTCGACCTTTACCTAGCGTTGCCGTATATTCACATTACAAAAATGTAAGTGGTGACTGCGGGGACTCGAACTCGCGCCAGCGGAGCGATGAGCTCCGGAGTCGCGCATGATTCCATCCCGCCACGGGTCTACTAACGCGGTACCGCTGCATATGATGGAAATTTGTATACCAAAAGATCATAATTCATCATTTTTGAGATTTGTGTGTAAATTACATACAATTTTTAAACGTTTTGTCAATTATACTCTATGAATTACGTTTTTGGCCGCCATTTTGAAACGCGTTAATATTTGTCAACAAGATTTTCACCAATGTTTTCTACGTACATATTAAGTAGAAAATAATAGTAGTATTTAATAGTAAGTTCGATTTATCAGGATTAATAAAACTCATTTCACTGAAGTGGCTGACTAGTTCTTAATGAGGTGAAAGGTTTAAGTTAAAGTTTAGTGATAATATCCATCAAAGTAAATCTACAATTAAACGTATAAATGCTTTCTATATTTTTAACTTTTGTGAGCATTTCTCCTAAATGGGATTTCCAGTCATAATTATATCGCTTTTATTGCTTACAATCTGTATAATTAGATTTATGGTTTTAGAAAATACGTGAAATAGTCGTATATGTAATACTTGTACATAAAGTAGAATATATTTCATCCACTTAAGAAAAGAGTGGGAAAAATATGGATAGGATGTCTGGATCTGAGATACAATTTCCTGAATCCATTGACGAAGTTATCCTGAATCGGTCGAATAGGCCAGGCTTATTTTCTAAGGACGTACGTTTCCTGGTTCGAATTTGAGTGGTAGAGAGGACTTTGTAGTTCTAACTTCGCCTCATTAAACCAGACAAATTTTACATTTTCTTTTAATTGCTGTAATTCATTGAAACAGCTAACTAATATCGTTATTACTCTGGTAGTAGCTACATAAGTACTACAGGATAATGAGTCCCCCATTATTACCAAATAGAACATCAATATCTTTTGGCTACTAAGAGTTGGCCTACTATGGAGTTGGGTATGATTACAAACGTTTCTTTCTAATAAAACTACAACTATTTGTGATATATGACAGAAGATTTCGATGTATTACAGTATTCTCATTTAACAGAAAATCTCTTTTCTAGACCGCCACCAATGCTTTTCAAAAGAATCCTAATTTAAAAGACATCTTGGTCAAACCAAATTTCCATTCAGTTGAAGACAGGCAAGTTCTAACCATTGTAATCCATGCAACAACCTAAGATGTGGAATTTGTAACATGAAGGTTTAGGTTAAACCTACCCACACACAAAGAAAACTTTTCATCCCAATGGATTCCGTTATAACGCTCTTCCTATTCCAGTAACCCCGTCTTACACGATTGAATCAGTATCTTTATTGTCACCTGTTTCTTATCGATAAAGACTCCAGTTAGTTTTACCATCGGTCGTGGTAAGAGTTTGATTCTGAGCATAGTGAGATTTTATTTTAGTGTAATAAAAATTCGTTTTAACCACTTTGTGTTGTTGGTAATCTAGTTTCAACATGTAATTGATTAATATTTTTTGTAGGAAGAAGCAAGCAGGATCCTTAGCAATAGTGGACTCTTGAGTTACTGACAGGATGTACGATAGGCACGTTCTTGTATCGATCATGGAGTCATCGATACCTTAGGAACTTCCGCAAACCTTCTAGCTTCGTTCATCGCAATAGTTCAAATTTCCTTTTAAATACCTATCTATACAAATATATCGAATTTATCTTCCATTTTCTGTTGGCCAAACATTAAATCCACTAGAAAATCTGTTACCTAATAAATAGGTTCTGTTGATATTGTATTATTCTTTAGCCATAAGCTATTGCAAAATTGACGATCTAATACACTCATAAAAATAAATGTCTACAAAAATTTGTTGTATAGCAAAGAAAAAACAAAACATGATAGTCCAAATAAATTCTTTCATTATTTGAAACAACTAAACACTCAATGAATCTTACCTTTTTTCTACAGAAGATTCATCTATAGTGCTTGGATGATTAAAGTGAAAATGTTAATTCGGCAAAACGCTAAAATTATAAAAAGCTTAAACGTGAATTTTACATACTCAAACATAATACAATATACGAATAATACAATAGCATTATGTTTGAAATGTTTTGTTGACAACGGAAGAGTCTCTGAGTTAAAAATATTATTTTGGACGTTTTCCATCATTAGTGGTCAAGAAGAACACGTCGTTTTGGGATCTACAATCTTCAAATGAAAACAGGTCTGATTTTCACCTGGAAACGTCACTTTAACGGTAGAAAACAACGGATTATCTTATTTTTTCATTAGTTACTCTAGCTGCACAATGAAACCCACAAACAAACACTATAAACGTTACTCAGACAAAGGCTTAAGAGTGGTTGCTGATTAGCTCCTTAGGGGCGTGAATGAGTCAAAGCTTTGTATGAGATGATAACACGATAGACGGTCGGAGAGTCCTTTTGAGACTTTAGACCAGACGCGTGACGTGCATAGTGGATGTGCAGTAGTCTACTCGTGATATATACATGGACAAACTGTGTTCTGCATGTACGAGTATATGTTTGTAGCTCATAACTATGGTTTATATTAAGAGTGCGCAGTAGTGGCCGTGACCTTGAATTTCGTCCTATATGAGCAATGTAAAAACATGAATTTTCTTGGGACACTTCATGCCTACAATTTCCATCAGATCTTTTTGAGATAAGTTTTATTTGAAGGATGAAAATTTAATGCAGTGACTCCGTTGACCACATTTTAGACAATATTATTGGTTTACTAGTAAAAAAGAAAATTTGAAATGCAACTTTCCTTCACGTTTTGGATTTATGTCGCGGTTAGATAAATAAGAAAATGAAAATTCGGCTTGCTGGCCACTTTTTCGAAAGTTCGACTAGTTTCATAATAAAATACAAGAAGTTCAAGTAAAAAATGTCTTCATGTTTTAGATTATCTTTCACGATGTTATGAGTGGGAAAAACTCAAGATCACGGCCACTGCTTCACATTCTTAAACAAGTCAAATAATGGCTCATCTAAATACTTTCATCAAGAACGGAGAACTGTTTAAGGCATATTGACAATACGGTAAACCTAAAGATCATTTGTGTTATTTATCAGTTCTGTCAACCATATGTTAAATTAAATTGCTTACTTATATCAATATTGCATACATTGTCAACCTTCTTCGCGTTTTAAGTCATGTCAATTCCAGAAAATACGCTCTTTCTTTGAATAGTATATTATATGTCTATAGAAAAACTATTGCTTATTTTCTTTGGTCTTGAAAACTGAACTCTTACAAACTCGTGTGAAGAAGTAGGCCCTACAACCATCATTTGTCAGAAGCTTGACCGTATTTCAGATGTTTCCTTGTTACGCAGACTGTTACAAGGAAAACGGTTTCTTGGAACTTTAGGACGGATACATGTTCCGACTTTGTAATCTTTAGTAGCTCGCCTGGTAGTTATTTGTTCTTTAGTTTGAAGTTTGTTGTTTTCGATGGTACAATTTCCTAAAATCCTACACATGTTTGAGTTTCCTAAAGTTTATAAACCTAACGATCAGCTTAGGTCTATAATCGAATTTCGTGACTCACCGTGTACGGATTTTTAAAAGTTCTGTTATTAATTTTAACTCCTTTGTTAGAAAACCCTGATTCGATCATCAAAACTCTAAAGAATTTCCTTTCCAAAAATATAAGCTGGAAAATGGCGAGCCCCAAAGAAGATATTAGTGCAGACCGTCGTTCGAAAAATATTAATTTTGACACTAACTTGCCTTCATATTCTCAAAACTTATCTTCCTTTCAGTTTATTCGTAAAAATACAAGGAAAATTTAACAAAATATCAATAATTCAACAAATATTATTTATATCAAACTGACTTATGTATTTAATTTGACACACCCTTTATTTAAAGTTTAGTCTTCTAATAATATAATTTTTGCACAGGTAAAATTTATATTAAAAACTACCATAAGAGCTTATATTCGGTTGTACTACAAAATCAATTCATAATGTTCACAAACTTATAATTTTTTCAATGCGAGCATTTTTTTGGATTACGATAAAGAATAAATTATCATATAGTCCATCCCCTTGTACCTAGAAACCATCAGAGGTTGATATATTTTTATATTCATTCCATAGCTCAGTTTTTGGGGACAGCCATAGCTCAGTAGGTGTACTTCGTCCTTCGCACCAAATCAGCCCGGTTCGATTCCCGGGCGCAGTGATAACTTTTCACGATGGCCGCTCCCGTGGTTCGGAAGTCACTTTAAGCCGTTGGTTCATTCCATCGGTCCTTAGTTATTAATAATGACCCAATCTGGGAAACATTCGGCTCTAGTTTGTAACAAGGCTACGTCTAATCATCAACAAAACCCTCATCAACTTGAAAATAACCAGTTGTTATTTTGAAGTATTCAACAAAGAGATTGCAGAGCAGTGTATATCCAAGCTTTGAGTTAAGCTTGTGCATTGCAGATAAGAGTGGAAATGGTTGTTAGTGGACGAGAGGTAGGGGAGGAAACCCTACATACATTATGTTAACACTGGACTAAGCACCTTAAGTACAGTTTACTCGCACGTTTTACACTGGTTAGGATTGTGCATATACTTGGGTTCTTTGCTTTTAGTGTGCAATGCTTCAGTAAACGTGTGTTTCAAAATGTAAAAACAAAAACATAGCCGAAGAAGCTCCAAGCGCTAACGTGATTCCTAGAAAATTCCTTTTACGGTCCTTTCAAGGAAAGGATCCCGAAAAATGGGTTTTATGCTTTAAAACTTGTTCTTTGACCGAGTGTATTGTTTCAACTCAGTGTAAGGAGGTACGTAAAAAATGAACATTTGCACTAAAAATAAACAAAATCCAATCAGACAAAAAACCATTTTAGTCTATCGCTGAACGAATTTCGTTGATTTTTAATTCGCATGTTGGGTGCAGTGTCATGCATATTTTACCAAATAGAATCAAAATAGAATAATAAATACAGATTTTAAAGCACAAAACACCATTTTTGTAAAGCCCAACCCCCGACAGGACACTTCCGTTGTACCAATTTGCTGGTTAGCAAATTTAACCTGGAGACTTTCTTCCAAAAGGAACACGCGTACTGAATTTCTTACGGTGGACGGCGCGCGGAGTGAAACAGGTACACGGGTGTCGTGCGGGACTTGCCAGTAGGGGATTGAAGGAGCTCTCCAGCAGTGCTTGCAGTAAATAAAATAAATAAATGTTTTATTGAATAAATGTTACAAAACATATATCTCAATCGTCAATTAGCTAAAATTTTGGTTTCACACACATCTAAATCACATTCAAACATACATAAGTTACACTCATACAGTCTCATTCACTCGAATTTCACCCGTCTTGCCCCCGTCTATCTGTATGATCACACGGTCTCCCAATCATGTGTCATAAACTCGTCTGAACTATAAAATGCTTCTGCGATCAAAAATTGTTTCAGACGAGCTTTAAATGCCTTCGGCACTGGGGCACACTTAATCGAATTTGGAAGTTTGTTGACGAAATGAACTCCTGCCTGTGAAGCAAACGTTCATGAACTACCGTTCTGTGTCTTCCAGTTCGGTAGTTCTCCTGCCTCTAGTTTCGTGAGAGTGTACATCTATACCTCTTACGAGATCGCATTTTCCTATAAAAATACAGGTTTCCAAAATATAGAGACAGGGTAGTGTCAATAGTTTTAAACTTTTGAACGCTGGTGTGCACGGCTCTCTCCACTAAAGTAGCAGTAAAGTAGCTTAAGCGGAATACGAGCATAGTTTGATAGGTACCCTTGTTTAGTACGAACAAATAAAAATATAAACCTGAAACATGTTTATTTCTTAACAGAATCTCCTCAAAGTTTAACACAACTTTTCCAAGCCACTCAAAACGTATCATTGATTGAACTATGCAAAATAGGTTTCAATTTTCAAGATAACATCTTCATTAGACGTAAAACGCTTTCCATCAAGCTTCCTTTTTAGGTTAGAAAAAAGTAAGATTGAGCTAAATCAGATGAGTTTGGCGAATGGGGTGGGCCTAGATCTACTAGTTTTGCAGAGGCGATCGCTGAACAATGAGTTGGCGCGTTGTGAGAATTAAAAAAAGAAACTGTTTTCCTTGCAAAATGACGTAGTTTTTCATTCAAACTTTTACCGAGCTGGTCGTGGACGCTATGTTAAAAAATTCTTTCACCTTGGTACGGCGGTCTTTACTAAATATCTTTATTTTGCGGCAAATATTCCTTTTACAAAATAGAGTAAAAAAATAATAATAACGTTAAGCTGAAAAGAAAAACGTGGTACATAACAGACAAAAAGCTGTGTAGAGAGGTCCATTTCTTCAAATCCATCTTAACTTGGATGGTACTTTATTTTTGGTACTTCTTGTGAATTATTGTACGGGGTGGTTATGGCTAACCATATGGGAACTACTTAAATTAAAGAAATGACGATGCGATGATTACAACCTTATTGAATGAAAACGATGAAATAACAATTGAAAACGAACAATGGTTAACACATAATAAATATAACAATATGTAATAACGTAGATATCATGGATTTTGTCGAAAATGTAATATATGGGCAATCCAATCTGGACGATCTTTATCAAATACTGATGTTCTCCCTCGATTAAGTTCATTAAACCAATACCTGATGATTTTAATCGAAGGTGATTGGGTCTTATACACTTTTATAATCTTTTCTCGGATTCCCTATTTTTCTCCCATGAAAAAAATCTAATTACAAATCGATACGGTGATTTTTTTGTGATAGCAAAAGTTGAAGAACTGTTTTCTTTAAACATTTCTCAGAACTAAAACAATATTTTTGGTTCAATAATTAGCCAGCTATCGTTTAAACAATATTAGTAACACAAAAATACTGTTAAATTCATAAATATGTAAACTTAGCCATTTGACTCAGGATATATTAGGAAGCTGAAACCTGCAAATGGTTTTGTTCCACGACGTTTTGCTATACGAGATAGAAATTTTAAGATTTTTAATTGCTCTATTCCTTATGTTCTTCGCTCAACATTGACATTATTATGCAGAAAGCATAAACAACTATTCTTTCTGATTTGATATTTGAAATTTGCCAACCACAACATCCGTCCGTTTGCTTTATTTACTTTATTTTCGTGCGTAGGTGTTTTTTACTTCCTAAATTTTGTTTAATTAATTCTGTTAGTCGATAATTAAATTCAAAAGGCAAAACAGTATGTTGGAAATTTATGCACGTTTCTACAAAATTCAAGCGTTGAATAAAAACTAGATTTATGTCAATTTACAATAATGTAGAAGTTAAATATTCAATAATTAAATTACAAATACCCTTTGTGCAGTAACACATGAACAGCAAGAACTATAAAGTAAGGGGAAATATCCATTTAATTACTCGTGTTATAACATATACGGACAATACGATCATGTGGTTTTAATGACTATATAATATATTCGACTGTGTAATCAAACGTAGTATATTCGTGTTGTAATATACAACTGTTACAGGCAGCACTAGCTACACAAAACTAATTAAACCGGTTTCATAATAAGTTCGGCAACGAGTAAATTAAGGCCATTGATGATGTACTGGACTGGAAAGATTAAACTAAACTCCACGAGTAAAACTTCTGAAATTACCACTTTCGAATTCCATTCAAGGGTAATCTCTGAAATTATCAGGTTAAAACTGAGTTATTTTATTATCACGTGTTTTGTTATTAATAAAACATGTTAATAAAATGTTCTGATGACGGCGTATTACGGAGTAATTTACCCACATCTATCTTACGGATTGACTTTGTGAAGAGGTTGCGCAAACGCAAGCTTTTCAAGAATTTTCGTTCTTCAAAAACAAGCAGTTCGAACCATCGAAAAATTGCGCTGGAGAGACTCGTGCAGGCAATCATTCAAAGACCTCAGACTGTCGACACTCCCTTGCCTCTACATTCTAAAGACATGTCTCTTTTTCAAAAAAAAACGTCATACCATAAGAGGTTGTGACACACACTCTTATGAAACCCGGACAGGGACAACTACCGAGCTAGGAGACACAGGACGGTAGTACATGAGCGCTTACCTTCTCAGGCAGATGTTCATCTCATCAACAGATTACCAAGTTCGTTTAAAAACGCACCCATAGTATTCAAAGCTTGTCTAAAATTTACACAATATTAACTTTTCGGATGATTGCCATGCATTGTAAAATGATTTGCAATAAACAAATAGATCTATTTATAGTATTTTTATACTATTAATGTTTCACTTCCTCTCTGTTACAAAAACTCGGATTAGGATACTGTGGTTATACTTTACTGATCTCGTAATTAGATTTGAGGCGATTGAGTTTGTTTAGAGTTGCTTATGTTGAGATGTTGGTATGAGAACAGGTGTTTAATGAGATGACAAACGATTGCATTCTCAGAGTGCTTTTCACACTTTTACAGAGTGTTTTGAATGGTGGTGCAAATAAACTAAACCAACAGTGAATATAATTTAACACAGTAGGCCGATATATGTTTGGACGCTTTCGATATCATCTTCAGGCTCGTTTCACGAAGTGACAACCTTTCCACAAAGTGGAACATGGCTGAAGATGATAGCGTGCTATCGAAAGCGCTTGTCCAAAAATAAAATGTTTTATATAGGTCTACTGTAATAAATTCTATTCATCAAGTGCCAATTGAAGAAGAAGATCATTAAACAAACAGTGTTTTGATGGGGGACAATTAAATTTCCGATGCTCAAACCATGGATAGTCCATTATTTTAAGAAAGATTAATTTCCAATATTGGGTTTTCTTGGTCAGTAAAACTATTATGTTGATGCAAAAGACGCCTTAGATGGTTAAATGGTATCTCACATTTCGCTGTAAGTATTTTCTTCTGTCTACATAAAATATCGAATTAACTTCTTCCATAGTCACTGTTCTCCTGTATTAAGAGGCAATTTAGTTATTACTACATATATTTAGTTTAAAAAAGGCCAGAACTGTCATTAATTTCATAAAAATTTACAGACAATTATCACGTATTTGAGTTTTAGCGGATCCGTAGTTGGACTCCGGAGCTCATCACTCCGGTGGCGCGAGTTCGATCCCGGCAGTCACCACTTACAATGTGTAATGTTACCATACGGTGATACTAGGTAAAGGTCGAGGTTGAGTGTTAAAGAGGGCTTTATAGTCCTAACTTCGCCTCGTTAAACAAGGCAAAGGTTCAAACTTGTTTAACTGTTTATTACGAGTAAATTAGCTTACAAGCTTGATTGTAAAAAAATCTATGTATGTTATGCTTCATTGATGTTATCATCGTAAGAGATTATGCACAAAAGGCGACAGCTTATATTATTACGTGATCCACAACAGTAACTTTGTCCGACTTTGTCCTCGGGGAGACTGAAGAAAGATCAAATCCCATTATTGGATCCATATTATTGGATCACGTTGTCTTACAGTCGTTTTTCCATTAGTTGATTCGGTACAAGCAATCAGGATAGAATCCTTAAGCTCGTCTGAACTTATGAACATATCAGAAATGACCTTATAAGCTATACATAGAGCATTTGTTATAAACTTGTGAACAAGTCAAGTCAAACGATGTTATCTTTGTACATCAGAAAAGGTATTCATCAAACTCGTCGTCAGCCACTCCTTAGTACTATTCTCGTAATTTCCTATATTTCTAACAATTTCTTTTCATAGCTTCATCGTGGGCATTAAATAAAACGCTTTTAGAACAAATGTAATTTTCAAACTGTTTATGAGAATTGGACCTACAGTGTTACGACCATATAGACACGTTAATAATTTGTACAATACAAATTTTAAACCTGCGGAAAAAGATGCTGCCTGCGAAAGAAGGTGCACAAAATACAAACAAATGCCAACGAGTTTCTCTAACAGCTTTTAACACTTTATAATGCTTTGGTCTTCTCTAAACAGAGCAGAGCTCTTCAACGACAAGGGAGAAGTGTTTCAGAGCAAACTAACGAAGGGGACAAACACTCAACTGAGAAAACTCCACACTCTTAATAAAACTCTTCTTGCAACACAACCTTTGACCTTTAATTCAATGTGTTGTTGTTTGTATCTTAAATTCTTAAATTATCGTTTGGATTTAACTACTATACAGAGTGAGTTTTAAATGTCCCCCATCTTAACTTTTGAAAAAGAAACATTTTTGAAACCCTTTGGGGAATGTTTTTATAGGATTCTGAAGTTTTTTTGCATACTTTGCATCACCACCCCTCTGCCAAAAATCCAAGGGGGTGCCCCTAATATTTTTAAACTGCAACCCCTTAATGACACCTCAAAATAAAGGGAATTTAAATAAAATTCAACGACGCAAAGAAAACCTTTTACCTCCACTCGTTCCTTTTTACAGTAATACCCAGTAAAAGATGACAAGAAATCAGGTTTAAAATGCTAAATAATACATAAACAAAAATTTGATATAACGAATTTGTCTTAAAATAGCCTATGTGATCATGATGTAGGGCTTTAATGTTTCCCTCAAAAGATTTTCGAGAAATTTACCATTAAAAGAAATTGTATTTGAAATTTGGCATACGAGTAGAGATAAAATATTTTACTTTGCGTTATTGATTTTGTATTAAAATTCCCTTTCTAATAAAGTGCCAAGGGGGTTGCAATTTAAATTTTGAAACCCCTCCGGTTTGGGGGGAGGTGGTGATCAAAGTACGTCAGAACAAACTTTTCACTTTTCAAAAAACCTTACCTTTTCAATTGTTAAGGTGGGGGCACTGTATATCCCACCCTGTATCCCCCCTGTATACAACCAATGGTACGTTTAGGCACTCTTAAGGATAGATATTATTCGAAAATTTAGCTCTTGTGAAGGTTGCCGGCGTGATGGCTGGTTCGCAGGTTCGAGCCCCGCCTCGCTCACGGTCAGTAGTTAATTCGTCGCTAAGGTCGACACACAGGCTGCTTAGGCCCATTATAACTGGAGGATTAACTTTCAAAAATATAGGCTCATAGGCATTTAGGCTTTTCTCTTCAACAAAAGAGTACCGGTAATACGTTGGTTGAAAGTATTATTTTAGAAGTAGTGACGTACTAACAAAGCATATTAGTTATGTTTGTATATTTTTAGAATGCTAGTCGAAATCATTGCTTAGTTTTTACTGAAAGAGAAGTTTTCAAATCTCCAGATCCAAATGATATTTAATAGTTAAATCGAGGTTCGATTCTAGAAAGTGATTTACAAAAGCCTATCTCACTTTTGTTTTGTATTGTACATTTTCTCATTTTACTATTCTCCAAAGTGTTATTATCTTAGTGCAATTTTGTAGTTGGAAATACCTGTAAAATTGCATATTGTACATTAAAACTATTAAATAACGTGTAAATAAAAACAATTTTCTTTTACCAGCCGTCAAACCTGTGTTGAAAACTGACTACTGGTCTTTTTTCAGTTAAACAGTACACCTAACATCTGAAGAACCTGCGTTAAAACAAAATGTGGGGAATCGTGCCAGGTTTTACAAAAATATTCTCTATACAAATGTCGTAATACGAAAAAGGTTTAAGAAGTGTTACCAATTAAACCTTTCAGTACCGAATTGAATTGCCAAGTTAATTAAAGCAACGTAAACAAAGTTTGGAACGTTATTACAAACTAAATTCATTGTAATGTTTGTAATCCATATAATTATAGCTCAGTGTGTGAAATATTTAATAACGTATATGTTAATAATATTTAGCAGATAATTAGCACAAAAAGTAAATATAAATCTCGTTATTAGTTTTACCAATCATAATTATGCAGCGCAAATTTATGAGGCAAATAATTCGGTCCAGTACATTTTAACTATTCTGTTTTATCATACACGCGACTGACAAAACGATTGTTATTAGGTGTGTAATTTGTAATATACGAGTAATAAAATCAACGGGTTGTAAAACTAAACGGTTGTACACGGTTAAAATTGTTTAGTTTTTAATCGATCTGTCGTCGTTTTAATTTTGCTATAACTTGTGCACTTAAAAACGTATTATTTATAGAGGTAGCTTTTTGCATATTTGTTGTGCAAACCTGTTCCAACAAGTTTTAAACTAACACACATCGTGTCTTAGCTCAGTGGTACAGTGCGTTCTTCGCACCAAATCAGCCCGAGTTCGATTCCCAGGCGTAGTGATAACTTTTCACGATGGCCGCTTCCCGTGGTTTGGAAGCCACGTTCAGCCATCGGTCCATTCCATTGGTCGCTGGGCTATTAATTAATGACCCAATCTGGGGAACAGTCGGCTCTAGTTTGTAACAATACTACACCTCATTATCCATCAAAAACACTCACCGTTCATTTCATATTCACCTTGAAATACCCTCTAGGAGTGGTCGGTGTCTCAAATCAAAAGTATCAAAAAGTATCGTTACTAGTTGTTAAAAATTTCCAACATCTAAAAAGAAACTGTTATCAAAATAACAAAATTCGTGAGACCATAAGACGGTGTGGTGTAGTTTTAAAAAGCCGTTCTAAACTAAGCTTAAAATATCCCAAATAGAAGGCAGCAACAACTCTAAAGTTTTTCAATTACCTAGATCATGAATAAAGGATTAAGGGCAACGTTCCTGATTGGATGCATGATAATTAGCACATCTGGTACATCTTATTAGCTTTTAAGAGATACAGACATGGAATGTACTCTGTGTTAATATTAAAGTCAATAACCTACAGTTACAAGATATTGTTGTTCAGTGAGGAAAGATATTGTATGTGTTGTGGTGTGAGAATCCCAAGTTGCTACTCTGATTCGCTTATCGCAAATCTAATTTGTTTCAGCTTCAGATTTACATGGTATTTTACAGCAAAATTTAAAAGCAATATTATTTCGTATCAAATTTAATTTAAATCGGACCACTCAATTCTCTGCTATGTGCAAAAGCTCGATGTTTAAATGATCGAATGGATTTTCATCGCTACTTTTAAATAGATGGGAAAAATTCATATTTATTTCAAGTTTTGTCAAAATCTGATAACATTTGCTGGTTTTAGATCGTTGACCTTCAGTATTCCGATTTTGCTGCCTAACAAACCTGGCCGATATATTTATTAGACAAACTTGTATCAAACTTTGAAAAGACCTCAGACAATTCCAAAAACTCGTCCATGTATTCTTATGTATACAGGGTGTCTCAGACCAACCGTATCATATGTATATCTCGAGAACGGGTTGGCCGACTTGAGTGAAACGAAAATTCCAAACAAAACCGGTTCAAGGAGTACAGGAAAATTATTTTCTACTTTCTAGTATACAGGGCGTATCAAAACCGAGGGTCATGGGTTCAAATCTCGAAATTTTAAAATATAAAAGGGTCATGCTATATATCATTTTAAGTTCTCTTTAAATGAAAACATGACAAAAAATTGTTTTTGTTGGGCGGTTACAAAATGGCGGCTGAAAATCTAAAATAAAACAGAATTACGAAACGTCCTGTATTTCTATTAATATTTGTCAAAACGAAAGTCTAATTATTGATGTTAAGCATCATGACATGAGCGTAATTTAGTACAACAAAATCCAAAAAACATGCTATTTCAAACACCTTAGTTGTATACCCACCAAAACCCGAATTTTTAAAAATGGTACTACTATGATTATCTAATTTTTTAAAAATACTATACTGAACAAAATATCGTGTTGTATACCGTTGTAATTATATATTTTAGAAGTGACAGTTGTTTTATTTTAATTAAATAAAAATGAGTTCTAAGATGTTTAGAATTCTCGGTCGGCAAGCTAAGTACTTTTAACCTTCTAGTCTGTAAGTTTGTGTGTAAGGTATTTTTGTCTTCTTTTCAAATCAAAATGTGACCCCGTTAGAGGAAATGACATTCACTCTTACGAAACAAGAGAATAACTCTGTGTTACTCATTTATGGAAGTTATAAACAAGTGCGTTACTTTTTTGATGTAACACTGTTTAGTAAAGTTTTGGATCAATGCAGATTTTATGATTTCTAAAGTCAATTTTAGGGTGGTAAACACCTAGTAAAATGTGGCTGGTCACTTAAGTATTTTTATCCTTAAAGTCAACGTTGATATCTTGTTAAAGCTTGGATAAAAATTGTATTTGTTGAAATTAGTCGTCACTAAAAGCACGTGCAAGCAACAAGTAAGCACCTTAACATGATTTCTCAAAGGTTATCTGCGTTGCTTGAGTTTGTAATACAGTTACAGTAAATACGTTAAAACTTTGAATATTTCATCCCTGATGCTGTCAATCTACTGCAAAGTACCTCTCTAAATCTCGTCTAAGTGTAAATATAAGTTCTCAAACTGAAACGCTGTCATTTCATCACTTCATACTTTATGTACTTACTCAACAGTTTGTATTCATGCCACATTCTTTAAAGAATTTTCAAAACAGGTTTCACATGTGCACTTAGAAAATCAAGTCATATTCTTCATTGTAATGGTTATTCCCATGTTCAATGCAGATGAAGTTAAAAGTTATATGTAAATTATTTTAAGTAAACACGTCAACAAAACAATTTAGAAAGGCTTTGAATGTATAAGTTTAAAAAGAAGCAATTTATGGGCCTATACAACACAATATTTGATGCGTTTGAACGAAAAACATAGCTGACGCGTAGCCTCAAGCACTAGCGTGAGTCCCAGTGAATTCCTAAAGGGGAAGTGCCCTTTAAAAAATTGTTTATCCCAGTGACCACTCTACAGTTCACATTTTTCTCAATACATAATCTGAAAATACATAGTCTTTCAATTAAAATAACTACTTTGTTTAGTTTTAGATCTAATTTTAAACAAATAAAATAAAAAAAGAGGGGTTTTAAAATAACATTATCTTTTAAATTAGTTTACATTCTTTTATAGGCTACAGTATTAGTAATAATTTTTACTGAATATTTTCAAGTTTTAACCTTTTATATGTGGTTTAACTTGAAGTGAAATACATTGTTGCAGGGTTTTTAAAGAAATTAGCAACGATCGTGGGAAAATACAATAAAACATGGTGTACATATTTTAAAAC
>CM032062.1:53928877-53990240 GCA_018831715.1 Matsumurasca onukii
AAAGCATACAACAAAATACATAAATGGCTTCATGTAGCATTGGCGTGGTTCCTGTTGACTATGCTGTTGAATGATTTTCTATCTTTGTGAATAATGCGTCGGAAATTTCTTCTGCATTTTTTTGGCAAACTTGAACGAGGAAAGAAGAAGATATAAACCGGGTTTCGGTTTCAGTTGATATTCTCCAAAGTATTGAATCATACTGTGCAGTGCTTCAACATCTAGCTAGGACAAACAATACAGATGCGAGTTGGCTTAACCATTTTCGAAATGTTGTTGCATGGCACAATTTAAGCTTATATGTTTTTTTAGATATTAAAAGGGACTAGGAGGTATGGAATCAACTTGCTTGCTCTTGGACAAACAAAAAAACCTAGTGAGCCATGACAACATAAATCATAGTCAAAACGAATTATGAATATCGGCCATAATTTAAAGTTATAAGGATAAAGCGAATATAATTTGATAAGAGCAGTTAGATACAATTTAATTTCTTTCCCAATAGAATTATTTAGTTACAATTGGAATCAAACGATTAATTCAAATTAGTATGGTTTTCGGCAAATTAAGTGGTTGATAGTTTCAGTATTTCTTACACCTTATGTACTGCGTGTATTGAGACATAAAATGTGAATATTTTGGTAGCCAAAGCAACAAAGTTCTGGTTCAGCTGATGTATTAAATTAAAACCATTGGCCGTTAACTAATCTGTGATGCTCGGTAAAAATAATTAGTATTTATAATCCCTAGCGACGCTTTTATGTGTCGGCTTTGCAACTGTTATGTAAAATTTATTAACTAATTTTTTACAAAACATTGTCAAGTCAGGGTTCAAAATATAGCAATCAATGTAAAACAATATTCAACACGCACAAAATAAAAGTTAAGACGTGGTAAAAATATGTAAAACATTTCAAGTTAATCTCTAACCACGAGTTTTATCTGTTTTAAATCGATTTAACGCACTAACTCCGTTGGATACGTAGTTGTCAGTTGAGATTTGCTTGAGAAAATATTATACCCAAAGTGTGCAAGACGAATAAAACCAAATAAGTAAATTAATTTTAAATGTTCCACTGTAACTTATTAAGTAGTCTTGTGACCATAAAATCTAAAGCTTTCAAATTAAAAACGTAAACTCAATGCTGTGATGTAATTCACATTTCTTTTAAATATGTTATTGTTATGTTGCAAATATTTATTAAGAAACTGTTAATAGGATAAATATCTCAAATAGTCCAAGGTTACAAATTTATCTGTTATTAAAACTATGTTTCATTATGAATTTATACAGGCATATCTTTACCTTCGGTATGCCTGATAATTATGCTCTTTCATGTGAGTTAAAATCAATCTTTTGTTTGTCCCACGTACACAGCTTACCACCAGCACAGGGGTCTTTTTTGACAGGTAAGAAATCTGTTATCTTCTTCATAGGCCTATATTTTGGTTTAGTGTCATATTTGTGGAGAATCTTGCCTATTCTTTCATATGTAACTTTACCATAAAGAAGATAAACCTTCTTAGGGTTTTCTGGATTAGGTACATGCCTGGTTTTGTTGACCTTTAATTCTAGATAAAGCTTTGCAGCAAAATGAGTATTAAAGGAGTCATATTAATACAGTTTAATAAACAACTAGATGGATCAACAGCTCAACACAATTTTGATTATCCCACAAATAAGCATTCAACGGAAAAAAGGTTATCTGTTAGGTTCCCCAAATTATTTATGGATAAAATAAAATAAACTAAGTTAGAAATGCAGAAAATCCAATATTGAATTTTTTGACGAGGCCTTTTAATATCAAATATATTATCTTCATGTCTTCTTTTACAGAAGAAATGTTTTTAAACTATTTTGACCCTTCCCTTTGTCATTTGAGTTGAAAATTTACCGTTATGCTTAATCCTCAATGTTTAGTCAAATGGCTTGTAGTCATATTTTTTTTACACATAGCTGTATTACTTTTATTCATGACTTTATTGAAATTGGCATTTTTAAAGTTCTATATTTGATGTAATATGTTATTAAATTAACTTTCCTCTCTGACAATATTCTGATAAAATGAAAAGCCAACTAACAATAAGAAAGATCTTGAGGCTTGAAGACAGGTGATTATATTGTCACCATGTTTTAGTTTAGTATGAAACTTTGAAGTTAAATAATAAAGAGCAAACATTTATACCAAACACCATTTAAAGGGTTAAGTATATAAACTGCAGCAAAATTCTCAGTGGTCTGAGGAACTTCAGAATCAGTTTGTCGGATAACATGAATCAATTCTCGGAATGGAAACACACAGCACAAAAACAATAAATGTCTGATGTCTGACGCTGCAACGCAACCGGACAAAAACTGGAAGCAACGTTCCATTACTGGTGGAACGATGAATGCTGTGGGATTTCCCACCTAACGTTCATATGAATAATTATACTTTAATGCTGACGTTCATAATTTTTATGTATTTGACAATTTTTCTTTTGAGACCATGGCACTCAGGTTCGGGTTTTAATACGAACTTTAAGTAAGGAAAATATTAAATTTACTCATGGACACAAGAGGAAAACATGTAATGAACACATTGTTCAATATTTTGAAGTTTGGTCGATTTATTAGCTTAGAGATGCGCAGTGCAAGGGAGGAAGGAGGAACGCAGACAGTATTTAAACTTTGCCGATATTAATTACTTTTTTGCGAGTTAAAACTTTTTATTAATATTAAATAATTTTATAGGGCTGATTGCAAGCCAAATTTCTGTATTTGAATTTAATTTACTTAACTGAAGACAATTTGTAAAACAGTTGAGCTCTAAACTCACACATGGTGGAGTCTGAAAATGTGGTTCAAACCACTACATATACTCAATATTTTTTACATAATGTAACAATTGGCAAATATAACATTACTGGTACTTATTGTATGATATCAAGAAATTTTATTTTTATTGCATCCCCTTATAAGGTCACTAAAAGGCGCCTGTACAAAGTTAACGCGAGGTTTTTTGTATCTGGCCAGTTGAAAACATTTAGTTATTTATTACCTTAGACTATAATATCTTATGTTAGACTACACTGGTAGTCTACATAGGTTTGTTGTTGCCAGTATTACAAAAAACTTAGTTAACATAGTTCAAACAATAATCTCATCTTCTCACAAAGGTAAATTTATTTATTTTTAAATTCTTATAAGTTTGAGACTGATAGAAAAGAAAATGTGTTGAAGGGTTCTCAAGAGAGTTGTGTAAAATCTTGTTTCACCTGGAAAATGAAATCTCCTTTGCACTCGGTTGCCACCTGGGACTACGGGAAAGAACCAAATAGTCACAGATATGCAATGCTCTCTTTACTCGTATGTGTGATTTGTGTTCTAGTAGTGCACAACCCCCCTATCCAAAGTCCCCAAAATTTTGAAATTTTGACAAATCCTCGGGTACTCACACTATAACAGGAATGTTCATGCAACATTTCAAGTTTCTAGGTCTCGTGGTTTTAGTTCAGTAATGATGAATAAGTGAATGAGTGAGTCAGTTAGGACAAAGCCTTTTATGAATATAGATTAATAAAAGTAAATATTATTAGTAACTAGATATTATGTAATGAACAATATTAATAAATAGATTTAGTAATATCGATAAACAAATTTATTTAATTCCTTTTATATAAAAGAGTATACACAAAGCCGTAAGACCGTTACATTTTAAATAAATGAGCGATAAATAGTGTCTAAAAGATAATTAAATATATTGTATTTTAAACCCCTTTTAGTTTCTTTAGAAGAACGTTGAAGTTACAATTTTTACAAGCAGATTTTAATATATCTATTACTGTATATATTTGGGTGTGTGTATGAATATACTGTAGAAACGGTGAGCTAATGTTTTTTGTTTCCAAACATCTTCTCAATCGAAATTCACTAAAAGCTTAGACAAGTGGCTGCAATTTAAAAAGAGATTACAATGGAGGGATCCGTAGAGAGCTTAGCTACTTAGCTCTGCTGTCCTGTGGGATTTACATTGTGCTTAACAGCTTTCAAAGTGAAATTCAGTTCTGAGTCAGACCATACGTGTTGAGTGTGTTTGTCCAAAAATGTTGGGGAAAATTATCACTGTTTTTTTGATGAACGGAGAGCCTGTATTAACGTCAATCCTGGCAGAAATCAAACTGTCAAATATGCAGTGAAAAAGTACGTTTGATTTGTTCTAGTATTTTTAAATAAATTTTTGTGTTAATATGTTTATTTTTTTATTTAACCCATACAAAACGTTCTTTACTTTCTGGCTGACCCTCGTATATCTGTTTACCCCTCACCTTGCTCGTCGGTTCAATTAAAATCTCTGAAATTTATATGAAAATAATATGATGAATTTTAAACCTGAAAATCTTATTTTGTTACTTTTTAAATGTGTCTATATAATGATGAGGTTATGAACCGTTTTCAAAAATATCAGTAAACATATACTATAAATGGATAATACTGTTTAGTAACGAATTAACCGATTTATAAGAAATAAAGCTTAAACAATGTGTCTTGTGAGAGTCCCTTACTTTATCCTGTGTACGTTGTACATTTAGAAGTTACCAGTTCACCATTAGTTGATTTGCCATTTAGTTCTTACCATTAGTATTTTTCTTAGAATCCCTTTTGTGAAGTATTTTAAACCATGAACGTAACAAAAAAACTGTTGAATCTGGCATGAAACAATAATGCAGAACAAACAGACAATATCGTGTACGACCCAAATGTGAATTTAAAATAGCAAAGTAAAATTACACTTAGGAGACGTTCAGCTTACAACAGAAAACAATTACTCAAAGCAAACTTACATTTTACATTGAAGACTTACATTCTAGTCTTAAAACTTTTATTAGTGTTGAAAGATATCCTCTGGTTAGGAGGTTCAGTTTGAAGGAAACTGATTTACAAACTCAGCGATAACTAAAGGAAACAGAGTGTAAAAGATTGAGGGAGAAATGTCTGCACTTTGTTAGAATCCAATCCTTTGATGGAATCAATCCGGTTGAAAAATGTTGGCTTTGGGATTTCATTCACTCAAAAGAAATGTTGACTTTGCTGGATAAAGCCTTCAGGCGCACGATTAAGAACTTACTGAGCTTTTTTAACCTGAGGTGTTTTAGACTGTTTTTAATTAAAGAATATGTTTAAAAGACATTTAAATTTAGGTAAGTGTAATAAAGTCTTCACGCCGCAAGATATTCGTAGTTAGTTTAAATATTGAACCATTGGTTCTTAGCATCACTGAAAAAACTATAAATTTTTTCCACACTTTTGTTGTTTTGTGTGTGTCAGATTTCTTGCGACTCCAGCAGTACTGCTGTAGACGCGCGACTATGACTCATACTGTTTCGCATGTAAGTAAGCAATTCCATGACCTACTGGCGCCGCGCGACTGAAGCGGCTCTAGTGAGGCGGCTTGAGCAGTACGGCTAGACTGCTAGCATGAGCAGTTCAGTCGTAACAGCCGCGACGGCCGTGTCTACTTTTGTGTATCTATCTGTTTTTTTATCTATGGAATTTAATATTTGTTATTCCATGTGTTTTAAGCTTTTTTTAACATGTGTGAATGTTGATATTATGATTATGTTGATTTTGATCCGACAAGACATCCATGAATAAACTGCTCTAGTCGCTCGTTGAGGAATGTACCTGTCGGCTGCAGCCGACTCAGCTGTAGCCGTAAAGGCCGCGCGTCCACAGCAGTATGGCTGGAGTCACTTTAGTCGTCGCTTAGGAATTGTACCTTTACACACATAAGTAGTTTTGACTCAGTTAATTTCCAACAGTTTAAATATACCTTAGTAACATTACTTAATTAGAAATTACGTATTAACTACAATTATAAAACAAAATATATAAGGTTGTATTCAGACGTATTTTAATGGTCGGATTTGATTCGAGTGGTTGATTTCTGCTTGTTTAGGTATTATGATAGTATGATTTCTTTTACGAGCCTCTCATCTCATTTACGAAGAAAGAAAGTTCAAAAGCTCAATATCGGTCAGCGGTAAAATCGCGGTTGAGCTGATGGGTCTTCGATAATCAGTAATGGCTGCGTTCACCACCGATTGCTCATATCAGTCAAATTGCAGATAATGTTGGAGGTGAAAGTTTTGTGACATATTAAGGCTGTGCTTGCATATGATTAGTCTTTCGCTATGTTAGGTTTCATATTTCAAACCACTTCATACTTGAAGTTTTAAATTGTATTTTAAAACCTTGTTTGAATGTAGGTTTTAAAGGGCAGGATTATCGTGATCTGTTGATCGGTTGTTTGGTTTGGCGGTGTTCATGTGACGCTATGGGGATACAAGTAAAAAAAAAAGGTAAACATTGTCTTGTTTGAGACAGTTAGACTACAAGTGTATCTAACTCAACATTGACCTTTATCTAGTGTCAGTATTAGTCACATTACAAATGTAAGTGGTGACTGCTTGAATCAACGATGATGAGCTCCGGATCAGTGCAAATCCAATCCGCCAGGATGCTAGTTTATTGCAGCAAGTGTGTATATAATACTCCTGGCAAGTTGGTAATTTCCACTGAGCCGCAGGTGCAATCCACGAGGTGTTACATCCATCTCCTTGCTGCTTACGTCGACCTAGCCGTTTCAGTTTTCTGCTTATGTCTTATTTTTCATGATTGATTAAAATACTAAATAATATAACGTCATGGATAGATTGTGTTGGACTAAAGGCTCTAAACACATTAAGCAGAGTATTGGCTGAACAGCAAACAGTATTGGTCTCTCGGTGGAGAAGGGACGATAATGTAAATCCCTGGTCTGGTTTATTGCATTTCAACGGTGTGATTGATCAACAAACTTAGTTTCATAACATCCTGTATAATAATCAGTCTGAAAGCTCCAAAGGCAATAAACGTAGTATTGGCTGAATGACAAACAAAATTGCTACCAAAGGGGAGAAGAGACAATGATGTTGGACCTGATCTCATCTGCAGCCTTGGTCTTGATCAACATAGTTCAACTGATCAACATCATGAATATTGTTACGGCTGGAACCTCTAAAGACGTTAAGCAGAGTATTGGCTCAATGACAAACAATATTGGTCCCTTAGTGGAGAAGGGACAATAATGTAAATCCCTGGTCTGGGTTTATTGCACTCTAGCATAGTTCTTGATTGTCCTTATAGGTTGTACGGGAATAATGTCAATATGCATTCTATTTCTTTTATTTATTTTAATTAGTGACCAAAATCAAAATAAATAGTAATTAAATAAAAAACTCCTTTGTTCGTGGCGAAGTTAGGACTTTAAAGTCCTCTCTTCCACTGTCACTTAAAACAGTATAGTCATAGCCTAATACTGAAATAATGTAATTTGACTTATTGAATAATGTTTTAAGTAACGGGATAAAACAGCACATTCCCAAAGGAAAAAAATTACGGTCGTACTTGGAATAATTCGACTCGAGGTATGAATATACACATTCAATTTAGGGTCTCTGGACGAAAATTAAAAAAAAAGGAAAAATATACCACACGTACGTAAAACTATTAACAACTTGCGTATTTCCTTGGAAATACAAACTCATTAAACTTCATACAACAGTATAATTAGGCTAATTACTTACGGCAAAATACGTTTTAAATTCTTTAAGCGTTAGACAATTTAATTGCGAAACCAAAATTGAATTTAAATATTCGAGCACTAAAATTACTAGATAAAGCAAAATGCAACAAATAGGTCAAAGATAAAAGGTAATAAGAAACTTAACCTTTTTACGCCAGAATAATAGGGAGCAAGGAATTTATGGTCACAGGAATTTTGAGCAATCAGTTCACTACCTTTTAATTAATTTAACATAATTGTTCAAAGATGCAAATCAACAATATCAGAAACCAATAAGTAGGCTCCTTAGCAAAAAGCAGAATAAAGCACGATCGGTTTCAAATGGATGCAATCGATTTCATTGAGTGTTAATAAGGAGACAATTAATTTGTCAGCGTGTTAGTAGTTTCTGAGTTTATCTGAATTCATTGAACTGTACATCTGGATAGAGGTAAGAACGATCAATTATTAAGTATCAAGTCAATCAGGGTCGGATCTATAGCGTGTAAAGTAATTAACGAACATTATTCGCTTTGTAGGATATTTCATTAACGAAGCAAAGTCATGTTTCGTTGAACAACAAGTTCTGGTTCAGCTGATATAATGAAATTAAAACCATTGACCGTTAACTAATCTGTGATGCTCGGTAAAAATAATTAGCATTCGAATTCATGTGTCGTGCTGATAATTGCATTATACATTTTTCAGCTGAAACAAATATAATTTATCAAAATAAGTATGAAAATTTGATCGTACACATCATCTTTGCGTAACTAAAGCAAACTTCCATAAATTAACTATCAATGCAATAATTTGCATTTAATTAAGCAACATTTTTAAATTATGTTTTGTGATGGTTTAGTGTGAAATTTTAATTAGAAATTCAAAACTAGATATTTTGTGTGACACGTTTGTAGATTCTTTCTTAACATACAGTTTAAATTATTTTCCATTGTATGCTGTACTGTCGATCCAGGAAAAACTTTACAGAAAATAATTGTCTTAGTTTTTTGCTTTAACACGTTCACTGCTGAAAACTGAGTAATTATGTTCCTTGCATGCTAAACAATTTTATGTCAAAAAATCTTACCTTTAGGAGAGTTGAGATGACTATGTTGAAAGTTTTGGGTTTTGGACCATGTTAGTTCGAACACATCACTTTTTTATTTCGGGTGCCCCGGGGCACGCACTCCGCGCCCCCCACTTCCCCGTCATCAAGTTGAAAATGTGCTTTATGAATATCATTGCGGTGTATACTCATTACCAAATCATTCCTTAGTTTATAAAAGTGTGAAACATAATAAAAAACTATTTTACCCTATATTTACATCCCTCCGACCAACCAAAACGTAACTGTTCTCTCACCGGTGGTAGAGATCAGAACACCGAACGGCGCACACACCTGGTTGATTTGGACAGCCCAAACAATGAGAGGTTGTTGACTTTTTGCAGATTCTGCACTTTTCTTGACATTCGGTTTGTGTTTCTTATTTTCTATGTAGTAATTTTCGTCAATGCATGGCCGGCAGCATGTTCTACGCGGAGGATCCGGTAGATCTGGAAAGAGGGCGTCATTCACCGACTCTTGGAATTCAAAAGGGTCCATTTTGGTTTTTCCGTCTAAGTAAAATGTTTCATTGAAAATATAAAGTGCGTTGCAGGTGAGAATCTGTAGTACGTGAATAAACATTTTCTTGTAGCCTAAAGATTTCAACTCCATAGGATAGTAGGACCATTTCATTTTCATGTTCAGTAGATAAGTAGAGGACAATTCTGGTGGTAGGACAACATCCATCTAAAAGAAATACTGTAATAGTACTGTATTATCTTTTAACCATTTTAATTTACTCCAGACCGGTCTCGAGATTCATCTTCAGCCGTGTTTACAAGTAACTCAATACACGGTAACTCAATATACCTGTTTACACGGCGGTAAATAAGATGAATCTCGAAACCTCTCCTGTGTAAATTAAAATTGTTAAAAGGATACTAGTTTTGCACTTCTTTCATCTTACTATTAAAAGTATAAAAACAAATATATTATTTGAAACAAACTACAACCGAATATTATCTTTAAACAAAAAATGATAGCCAAAAGTTATAGGGAATTGAAAAATAGTAAATGTACAAACCAACACTTTAGGTTCCACATATCTAATATCCTGGGCCAGTTTTAGGGTTTTATTATTGTGTTTTAAACGTTCCAGGTTTCGAAACAGTTAAAAGTGAAACATCGAGAATATACCTCGTTATCAATATATGAAAAGAACCACATCGTTAGATGAGTTTTTTGTGAAGAATATTCATTATGTCATCTTCTCAGAGTGTGTTTTCACGTGAACTGATTTAATGAGGGAACTTCATTGTTACAGATTTCAACCTCAATGATGAAAGCTTCGCCTTGTTTGTTTAGAACTATTCATCCGGAATACATTATACAACGACCATATAGACCCGACATTCGAGTTCAAAGTGTGAGCTAGTTGTTTGTAAGTAATTATTCTTGTTTCAAATAATAACCCATAAAGTGCTTAGTGGTTGTTGTTGGTGAATTTTTCCGGATAAACCTATTCACGCAGTGTTACCAGTTATTAAGGTTTTCATGAAAACATGTATTATGACGAGAAGCCGAGGCCAAGAGTAGTGAGAGGGGGGGTGGCAACTCAAGATGTATAATAATGATTAGCCATGGCCATAGAAGGAAACGCATAGTAACGGAAACATGTACTGTTGCAAATAGCCAAGGCACAAGCCTGAGAAGCAAGGGAGAAAATAGTGACACAAATGTAGTGAGACAAGAAGCCAGGCAGATGGACACGCGTTGTAAAACGAACATGTAAAAGCACGATTAGCCGAGGCAAAACATGTAGGACAAGAAGCCGAGGCAGTAAGCTGAAGAAAAATAATGGTAAAAAACTAGCCTAGATGACCTTTATAAAAAACAGTAGTATTCTTGAAGCCGAAACCAAAAAAATCATGGGATGAAGTGTCACCATACAATCGAACGTTTTGTAGCCCATTGCCATCATTATGCTAGTCTACACTACATATTTAGTTTAAAGTAAAGAGAAGGAAATTATCGTTCTTTGTTTGAATTGCACTCGCCGAGGTTTGTGCAAACCCACACTAAATAACTGATCGAAGTCTCATCGCACATATTATAATATACTAAGATATACCAGAACACATATGGATCCTCGTATAGGATAAACTAAATAGGGACTGTTGTATAAACACCGAGGCCGAAAGCACTCCAGAACATCTATGTTATAAAACACAGTACACTTAATAATCGAGTTTAGTATCTATTAGTAACTAGCTGACCCAACAGACTGATTACTATCAGCAACCCAACAAGCTGATCCTGTCAAAACGATTTGTAATGTGGCAGTTTTTTGTTCCTACGTATTTTATAGTCGGGGCAAAAAATTCTCCTTAGTAAAATAATATAGGGATATCAGCTGGCAACGAATAGCAATAAAGGTCAAATTGACTACGTTTTAGTTAGAACACGTTTGTATGGGAAAAGGAAAAGGGCTGTTTTAAGGGATTTTCCGGCAGTTATTTGAACTTTTCTAGCCGAAAAAACCATACTTGAACTCAAACGAACATTTAAAAAAAAATTGGGTCAAATTGGTCCAGTCGTTGTTGAGTTATGGTGCGCTTACCAACACATTTTGCGATTCATTTTTATATTATAGATAGGTACTAATAAGGATATAGACCTATATTAAAGACAGTTTTTCTCCATATTCGTTGGGTGATTTAAAAAATCACCATTTTCTTTGGTCTTTTGTTCAATTGAAAAAAATGACCAATAGGCTTTGTTTAGCATAAACCCCCATTTTTGGAAGGAAACAATCCCCCTCTCACCGACAAAGGTTGCACTCCTGGTGTAAATTATACAAACTTGGCCACGTTTCTACGGCCACCTTTTTTGTTTAATATATTAATGTTGACCCCTTTCAATTCCTAACTCAGTTTGGAGTTATAAAGCAATGAAGAAACTCCCGTATTAATGTGTAGACAGTGCCTGTTTATTATCAATGACGAAACTTATAACCTAAAATCTAAAAGAAATATATTTACGTTTATTCTTGGAATATGATGTATTTCTGCCTTTTACGTAACTGTGTCTGGCAGCTGAATTTCATCAAACAAGTTCTTTCCATTTTCTCCGACACCTGTTTACATTTCAATTTACCTTGTCTATAGCAGAAATTACACGGAGATTGACACATTGTGTTCTAACACAATTTTACGTTTTTAATGTGAAGCAATTTTTTCAAAACCCTGAAGTATGAATAAATTGTTAAAGAATCTCAACAACAGATAAAATAGAATTTTACATTCTAGAGTGTAAAAGAATGGGTTGGTTTTAACGTCTTGAGTTATTAATTCACCAATAAAACACAATTAATTCAGTAACTTGGACGGACAATAAACAACAATAAATCGATTCAAATTGAATGTATTTTGACAATTGAATAATTTTAAATAAAAAACAAACAATAAATAACATATTTACATGGTCAAATAAATAAAGGAACTTAGTCTTGTTATCAGGTTGCTGTACATTACATGGCTCTACATTATCAGCGTAGAGCGGAAGTGGACCGGACTAGGAGCGGAAGCGGAAGGATTGTTGCCCCTTGTACGCTATACTGTGAGCTACTTCCGGCGAAAGAGCCACGCGAGACCAGCCTTCATCATGGACTTCCGGTTCAGTGTAGACAACCTGCAAGATCAACATAATGTGTTGTTAGTTGCTCGAAAGAACTATATGGTTGGTTAGGTGCTGATTCATTGGAATTCGTAAAAGCATCCAAAACCAATGGGTATTCATGTGGAACTATTTAATGTTTGTAAACTGTTAAATGAAGTAATATTATTCTAATCATATCAAACAGCAATTTGTAATAATTATTTATTCATGCGATAAATAAGCGTAAATATATAACAGCAGATTGAGTTACTATTATTTTATAGTAGGTAGATAGCATATAGATGCCGAATGGCTTAGGTAGGAAACTCTCAACGTGGTTAAGGGAACCCACGCACAGAGTGCGCTGCAAGGATTTCATATAGTTGATTTTCTTGCCTCAGCCATGTGGCATCTATGCGGTATCATTCCTCCATAATATTATCTTTACTTTTTCTATAGTAGAGGATCAAATAATTCGGACAAAATTGCATGTTCATGATGATCAAAGCATAACGTTTGATAGAATAAATAATACGGTTGTAAACTATTTATTAGACCTGTAGTAATAATAATATCTTACAAACATACAGCGTCAAGAGCCAGACAGCCAAGGTTAGTATATACTGTACATATATATCCTCAGCCAGGCACAAGATCATGTAGGGTTCCACTTTATAGGATACAGCCCACCGAGGCCTGTACCACTGCTGTTGATAAGAGTTAATAAATACCTTAAATAACATTACTTAAACTTTGGATACCTTGAACTCTGAACGTTTCAGTTGGTAGGAAATAAACAACTCAGTTTATATAAACTCAGTCAAATATTAAAGTATAGATTTTGCTATATCAAAGTTAATTCGGTCCACCAAGCCAAGAATACTATTTTTCAGCAAAGGACGGTTAAATTGAATTTTAATACGTCATTTAATACGATTGTGGTTAAGCGAGTAGTTTAGGCTAAAGCTCTCTAGAATTCAAGCAATAATAATCAAAGAACCTTATTAAGAATTTTGGTGGGTTGTATCCTGCAAATACGTTTTCAAGCCAATTACATTTTATTGTTACAAAATAAAAACCAAGATTTATCTTATCTTGAACACTTTCAAAGACTGGTCTAAGAATGGCCGCGAAAGAACAATTGAAAGAAAGAAGTATACTTTTTAATTGAATTAGGTACCAATATAGTGAAAGAAACCCTTTCTAAGTGTAATAAGTATTAAATGGAGCTCCTGCATTTACATATTATGAATTTACATTATATGAACGTGTAAAAAGATATTAATTTAATATGTTTCGTTTAGTTTTGAGTCATACGTATTTCTCTGTTATTAAGCTTGTGCTTTACGTAAACCAGTAAAAATGGAATGCCTATAGATAATTACAATGAATGACATTGTCATTTCTCGGTGAATTAGAGTTAGAAGATGACATGTTCAGGTTTCATCTGTTCAGACATATACATATAGCCTACTCGTATGTGTACACATTTGCACGGTTGTCATGTAGATATAACTCCTGTGTTGTCACTTTACCACATGTAATGTGTCAACATGACAACTCGACGAAATTACATTTTAGCTTTAGACAAGAAAACATGTGGAAATATCTTTCTCGATATATTGTGTTCTCTTGTCAATGTCAACCACTGTTTTGATTGCCATTACAACGCTGTAACCTGCCTAGGGACTGACTATAATACGTATCAAGTAATTAAATCAATGATTATTTGCGTCTGAACTAATTATGTGTTAAGCCGTGTCAAATTAGCTTTTGGTTGTTAAAGGGTTCTATTCATTGTGGCACCAAAGCCCCGTTAAAAATATATATGTTCTGTACTCGCTCTTGTTCATTAACGCCTAATGGTTTCGTTTTTACTCTGAATACTCGTATTTATCGTTCTTACAAACACGTTCCTACTTTATGTTCACAGTTTGATTCCATTGTAAAAGGTAAAGGGAAAGTTTGGCTTGTTTAACAAGTAAGTTTAGGACTACAGTCTCTCTACTACTCACCTCGACCTTTACCTAGCGTTACCGTATTACTCACATTACAAATTGTAAGTAGTGACTGCGGGATCGAACCCGCCGGAGGATGAGCTCCGGGTCGCGCACGTACCAATCCGCCACGGATTCGCTCTTCTGAGTTGTATGGTGCAGCTCAGAATTGATAAACAGATTGGCAAACGACAGTTGAGCAGATGTTATGATTTGTTACGATAGTGGTAATGTTGTTAGGTTATAATTTGTTCTAAGTCCTGAGAAGATGGAGCTATAATAAGCACGAGCAACCGTTATATCTCATAGTTTTTCTTCCCGTACTTCTTGTTTCCTAAAATCGAATCGGAACCAAATTGGCCCGGGTTCGACTTGTAGTTCGGAAATCACTTCAAGCCATTGGTCCTTTCCATGAATCGTTGGGCTATTAATTAATAATCAAACTGGGGAACAGTCGGCCCTAGTTTTTAACAAGACTACACCTTATCTTGTATCAAAACACTCACCTCTTTCACCGTTCATATTTACCTTTACCCCCTAAGAGTGGTCGGTGTTTCAAAGGAAAGTATGTGTTTTAAAGTTGCAATGGTAAGATTAGTGTATCTCTTCTTTGCCATTTCATGATTGTTTGGATAGCTTTTTTATAGAATTTATATTTAGGAAAGGTTTGGGTATAAACAATTACTTTACACAGATAGTTGTTGCTCACCTGTGAAGTATGCTTCTCCGGATGGGTGTGTGAGTAGCCCAAGACTCCTGCGATGAGCAGCAGAGCCAGTTTGCCTGCTAATAGTGCAGCTCCAGCCACCAGCCCGATCTTGCCCATGGCTAACTTCAGCAAGTAGGCTCCCATAGCTCCGAACATCAACAGGTAGATGGCTCCTCCTTTCTTCAGCTTCTTGATCTTCAGTCCCTTCTTGCGTCCTGCGAACATTAAAGAAAATAAGTAATATTCGTAATAGGAATGTTTGAGTAAACCTTCAATAGATCTAAACAATTAACGTTTCAATAGTCTTAGGAGATTAGTTAATGGTTTATACAATTTTGGTTGACTATTGAAAGAGCGTCTCATATTTTGATCTGAAATTTCCAGTGGTTTGAATTCAATCAACTAATAAGGTGTCTAGTATTTGTGTACAAATCACAAAAGCTTTTGATTCGGTTGACCACAATTTCCTCTTATCAAAACTTTAGAACGCTGGAGTACAACGGACTTTTCCTGCCACTTCGGAGAAAAACTACTCCTAACGTTTCGGGTAGTTAAAAACTCCACCCGTCTTCAGAAGACTACACTAATCTAGGAACTACATTTAATTAATATCTTAACATAAGATCTAACCTTAAGACTATTCTTTAGATCTTAAGTTAAGATATTACCTAATGTAGTTCTAGATTGATCGAACGGGTGAAACTATACGAAACGTTATTTTCCGGAAGTGGCAGAAAATCCGTCTTTCTTTTACTAAATTGCTCTCCGCCACTTTATGAACTTTCAAACTAACACCTAACTATTTTTTTTCTTGTATTAATTTTTTTACACATAGAATAATTAGTTGTTAAATTATATTGTTTTGTAAGTTTGTAAAAAAAGAGCGAAAAGATATTAAAAATTTAAAACTGATTGAGTGTTTTAGTGGTGTTTCTCGCACCTATGTGTCTGAAATGGTTGGATTTACCAACAGTTTGATTTAAATGTATTTGTTGTTAAATATAACAGCTAGCTTGGTCCATTCCTGCCACAGACTTATGCGTTTTGATCTTTGCTAATTAGCGTTGGTGTAAAGACGCCTAAGGAAGGGAAATACGCTCTCGTTTTGGTCAGCTTTTCAAGTCAAAACACTTTAAGTCTTCAAGATTTAAAGACTTTTATCCTTATCATTCAAAATCACTTGTTTAAAGTATATAACCAACATTAAAATTTGCACTGAATTATTTCTTATTACCTGATTAACCATAGAACTGATAGTGTTCCCTGATTGGCTGAGGGTGTCAAAGACGTATTTGAGACTACTGATAAGAAGATAAGGTGCTCTGTGTGGTTGCTTTGACACGGCAAAGCGAGTTGATGCCATTATGCCTCCATTAAGGCTTTGTGATGCTGCGGGTGATATGTCGAAGCTAATATCATCATGTATCCCACTACATGAGACGTTACATTCCAGTATTAAAGTAACTATCTGATTTTGAAACAAATCTTTTTAACGGCCAATACCTGAGTATGTTGCATGATATCAGTACTTTGTACAGAACTTCTAACTTAAGTGTGAAAATATAGTTAGACAAATGGATACATTAAACGGTTGTTTTGTCATGTCTTTTGTTCTTTAAGTTTACTTAAAATGTATGTTTGTTCCGTTTGCTTTGATTTAAATCAATCTTACGTATTTTTGACTACGGGGTTCTTTTGTCGTACATAAATACCCAAACTATGCCGTTATTAAAGAGAAATAGTACATATTGCGATAAAGCCAGGCCGACACGCAGATAAACACTAAAAACCACTGGCGAGAGTAAACCCGACTTTCTTTAATACTTGTTGCATGTTAAGTTATAATTAATGGTATCCGATTTGCAAACTTTTTATTTAGAAATATATATATACAGAATAAATAAACTTACTGGAAGAAGAACCCCTAGGTTTATTTTAATCCGGGCTAGTTATTACGTTTTCCATACTGTCGTATTGACAACTATACTTGGTTTTAAATACAATACAAGAACCTTTATTTGAAGAAGTTTTTTTAACCGATAGCTATCATCGTCAGACTATTTTCTTATTATATGTCTTTTTACAACAAATATTTTAAATAAACATGGTTTATGAAATAATATGGTTGTATAAAATAACTACTACAAAACATTATACACTTTTTTTATTACTATTACATCCTTTGTTTAAAGTTTGTTGTTGTTGACGATGGAGAATTTCAGAGTTTAAACTATTATTACTGGACATTTTCCATCGTTAGTGAGCAGGGTGATTTAGTGCTGGGAACAAATCTGGTGCAAATAAAGTAACGCAGTAGGACTTGTTTTAGTCATAGTAAATAAATGACAACGTTAAATGTTTGTGTGAAATTTATTCGTAAGTAAAATTGATAAGCTATCGTGTTAACAGCCTGTATTATGGGATTAGTAAACTAAAAGCACTCGAGTGTCATTGTATTGTATATTTTACAAGTTTGCGGTTAACATCTGCCACCTTGTCCAAGTTTTATCAAAATATGTTCAACTATTTTAGTTAATTTCTTTAGATATTCAGATATTCCTAATATTCTTTAAATGCTATCATCAGTATCAAACCCTTGTTTTTAAACTAACCTAGTAAGCTAGTAAAGCTGTATACACACAACCTAGGTAAAGTCCATTTAAGTTTTATATTCAAAATTTAATTGATGTTGTGCGAAAAATGCACTAATCCTTGCCTTCAACCGCCTCAGTCGGGAACTTCAAGCTGATAGTCCTGGATTCTAAGTAGGACCACGGTAATAATCCTGTCAAAACGTAATTAAATCCTTTTCACATTTATTCCTTTAATCCTATTTTATCCGTCCTTCCCTTAACTTTAATTCCTTACCTCAATTTTTATATATGTTCGTATGATGTCAAACGTAGCGACTTAATCTGTTATCATTGAACCTGATGAAAATGTGTTATGTACTAGATAAAGTCCATTTGAGTTTTAGTATTCAAAATTTAATTTATGTTGTGCGAAAAATGCACTAAACCTTACCTTCAACCTCCTCAGTCGGGAACTTCAAGCTGATAGTCCTGGATTCTAAGTAGGACCACAGTTTATCCATCAGTATCTTGTCCACAGCGGCTCCTCTGGTTCAAGTCTCTGGGCAGAGTGGCATCAACATCTTCATCCTTGAAAGGCTTAACTTCTCCACTGTGGTTACCATTCACAGTCACATATTCAGACACCGGTAGCGAGTCCATCACCAGCGCTCGGTCTACGAGCTTCACTGCCTTCAACTTCAAACAAGTAACAACGTCATCACCCGAGCACTCTTTGATCACACTTAAAACCTGGGACACTCCACCAACATCCCCAAGAGCCTGAGCGAGGCTCACACCGCCTAGAACTAAGAACACGAGAAGACTCACCATGATAACTACTGCAACTAACTACCAGCACTTACTCGTGTGCTCCGTATATATAGACCCGTGAAGTGATGCTTACTGCTTAGCCACTCGGAGCGTAGCTAATATAATGGATCGACACGCTTGGCAATTAGTGCTCTAGACCTCAGGATAACTAAGCCGTTACAATTAACGTCGCCACCTGTGCCTGCTCAATATCGCAGTCAAATTGTCGGTCAGACGAGTTATTACTGGTATATGTAAAGCAGTTGTGCTGTCAGTTGTGATTATTCCGCTTTCTTCCTTCATCATAATGAAATTAGGTCTCGTGTTCTCGGTTAAGTGCCACAATCAACATAACAATCAGATTCCTCTGGACATAGTGACCGAAGGTACTGAGAGACACAGTTTTTTAGTTGTAAAACTTCAAACTATGGCTTTTTCCATCATCAATCTAACCCAGTTTAAAACCTATAGTCATTTCCTAGTATTTTCAAAACTAATGCCTTTTAAAAATCATCCAGGGGTATATGAAATTCATATATTTATAAAACTAGAAACATCTACTACACATGGTATTTTTTCAAATTTGCCAGGTTACCTTAAGATTCAGCAAAATCTGAAAAACATATCAGAATGAGAGATAGTTTCTTAAAAAAAACTACTCCCCAGTTTTATACTACAACTGTATAGCACCTAATGTGGTAGGAGGTCAAAAGTTTCAATCTAAAGGTTCCAATGCAAAACTTCCGAAACTATTAAATTTCGAGCTTTGCAAAGTGTGCTGCCATCTCTACTAGCCGAACTGCCAGGCCAGCAAAATATAAGGAAAAGTATTCAGCGTGAACGTATCAAGGCAATCATCGAAACATTTTAGATTTTCTTGCAGTTTCTTTATCATTTTCGGAAAACCACAATCGGGGAGCAGTTTTTGCTTTACGAATCTTAAGAAGATGAAAGCTAAGCACTTTTTTAAAGATAATTTTTATTTGAAACCTGGTGTCTTGATAGAACGTTCTAGACAGCTCGTATTTATAGGTCGTTCAGGTGGATACGGAAACAATGCTACAATAACTGTCTTTAGACTAAAAAATTAAAACTTAAAGAGCCACGACAACAGTTTTGAAAACCGTTTATAAATATCATGACTGGATTTCAAGACAGTAAGGATGAAAACTATAATTATAACAGTATACTTAAGAACAATATGTTACAATTTACATACTTGACCATTGGAATTATATAGGTACGATTGGAATTAAATATATAATATAATTATGATTTTGGTAAATTGAGTTGTTAGTAGTTTCAGTATTAAGAAATTGTTACTGGAACTTTTGGATTGGAACTTTTGGCTTGACACTTTCGTACACCAATCCCTACTGTTAGGTATCAAAGCTCTGAAATAGAACCTATAAGGCTAACCAGTTTGGGAAATTTGACACTTACACTCACACAGAACTATTAGGCTTTCTCACAAAGGACTAATGGTGGTATAATTTTGTCTGCCAGCTTTGCCTCGTCAAAGCAGCCACACAAAGCATCTTATCTTCTTATCGTATTATCAGTAATGGTGTCAGAGACACGCCTTTGACACCATGAGCCAATCAAAACAGTCTATTAGTGGCACCGGTAATCAGCTTAAATATGTTGTGTCAATGAGGCAGTTATATTAAAGGCATGTGTGTTTGTGCATTAAAGAACAAAGTTTGTTTTCAGACAAAAGTCTCACTTAGTAGAGACAACACGGCCTCAAGTTCCCATGTTACGTCCGTAATTATACTTCAACCTCAGAAATTCTACAAACATCAACAACAAACTTCAAACAAAGAGCTTCGGTTCCAATTTAAGCCTTTTACAAAATACACTGCTACAGGTCCATCACATGTTTTACAAAAACATAATATACGTTTGATAACGAAAACTAAACAGGTTAACCTGGTTCAATTTCAGGTTGACCTTGCGTTGAATAAAATGTAAATAACACATTTGTGTCTTAAATTGCAAACGACATAACTATGTATAAGATATAGTAACAATAGAAATAATAAAAATGGTCCAGTGGTGCCTTACATGAGGTCACCAGTTCGAGTCTCAAAGCGTACACACACGTCGGTTTGGACTATTTCTGAAATATATTTGAATAGAACTCAGCAACTTAAAACATGAACTTCATTGCAAAAGATTTGGTATTTGATATGAATTTATGTAATAAGTTCGAAGTTCTAATATCCTCTATGGAAATGAAACGCTGGAAATGGAGATGATATACAGGAGGTTCAGACCTCTCAGGGAAATCAAACCAGTAAATCAGTTGATCAAATATTGGAAATGCACAACACCGTCATCAGGGTTTTTTATTCAACTTGTGCCTAACGCCAACTGATGTATTAATAGCTTAGTAACCACATAAGTATCCTTTAACTACCTGTGTATTTTTTTTCAATTGATGTGTATTTTTTAACTTTAAAGTATCATTCTCATTAACTTTTAGAAAAAAACGTTGCGCCTATTGGGTCATTGTCAAAACCTTGGCTGTCAATATCCAGATGTTCACTCTTTCTTTGTTTCAATATTTCCTTTGCCTCTATATGACCCTTTTACGACAAAAATGGCTATATAGCTTGTTCATAGCCATCGGCTATTACATTTATAAGCTCCTGATAGTTTTGTGCGTATTAGTATTATAATACAGTAGAAGCGCTAGCTTCAAATGAATTTTTTTGTCGAAACTCTAACGTTTTATGTACAAATTATACTTGTTGTTGTACTGGACAATGGCTTCACACAATGAATGTCTGCTTCTAAATTGTTAAACTGTATTTTTCACTCAAACACGCTTATTAAAGGGAAAAGAGAAGGACATGAATACGCAATTTGATTATTTGAGGGCACAATGCAAAATTATACGACTTAATTAAAACCCACATTATATCTAGCTAGCTTTTAAAACAACGTGTTCCTGTTTCTATCTAATTGATGTTTCAAAAACACGTTTTTTGTTTTTACCCTGAGTTACGATTGTCAAACGTTCTTAATACTTTAGAATGATCAAGCTGAACATTCAACTTGAGTAGTTATTGCAATGACAGCGTCTGACAAAGTTGGTGCGGGTTCAAAATTCCAGCCAAAACTTTTTAACTTGACGACGACATTTTCGAGACTCAAAGTTAATAATTAGTTTGTAGGTTCTGATTGTAGGAAGGAATGAAAAAGGTATAAATGTTTGGAAGATTTGGCAATTTTTTGTGGGGAATTAAAGCCACTCGATAGTTTTTGTTACCAAAAGTTCTTGTTGTTTGATTAACTATACGAGTCCAATTAATCGTAACAAATGTCTTACAAAAGGTTTGTATGAGTAAAACCAAAAATTTTGCTATGGTAGGTAGATTGCGCATAGATGCCACATGGGTGAGACAGGACAATCAACGAAGCTAGGCAGCCCAAGCACAGATAGTGCTGCAAGTTAATTATTAAGAGTCTCAAGTAGAGCCACAGTCACACGCGCAAGTTTATTCGTTCTCAAAAATCGCACGATTTGTTAAACTTAAGTCAAATTCGAGCGTGTCAAATTCAAGTCTGATAAATTCGAGAATGTCGAGCCGAGAGGGGAGAAAAATGACAGCGCTCGCAGCGCTATCTGTGCTCGGGCTGCCATAACTATGTTGGTTTTTCTGTCTCAGCCATGCCACAATCTATACCCAATCTACGTACCATAACTTTATCTTTGGTAAAACCTATAAAACTCCAAAACATTGAATACAATTTATTAAGCAATTAAATGTGAACGTCAATAAGTGGAAACAAGTCTGACCTTATCATTTTGAGGCTTGAGTGGGTTTCCAGGTCAAGTGTGGACTGCTGCGACTAATTCATTCAAACCAAGATCATTAGAGTAGAAGAAACAATTAAGCGGGTTTACTTTCCCCTCACATTTTAAAGTTTAATTTAACTCTCTTTCACTGGAAACGCAAACTTTCTTACACCCAGTAGTTCTGAGCAGAATGTGAGCCGACTGTTAATTGCATGTTTAATGGCCGTACACTGAATATCAAATTATACCGCAGTGTTTTTATGAACTTTTAGATTGCCGAAATATTACGAGATTCCACACCTGTAATAGGCAGCAAATTATGTCCTTAGTTTAAAGCCTATGCTTAATAAAATAGAAATTTGCAGCGAAATATGGCACTATACAATTAAGTTGGGTTTTCTTATGACACAAGTTCAAAATCCACTTAAAATCTCCACCGAAATCAAACTAATAATTAAATTTATGATTTTGTTCTTAATCTTGTTTTATTAAAAAAAATGTTTAAATTGACGAAATACCAAGAATCTTTATGATAAGTTAGGAAACTTTACGTCAAACTTTCGGTTAGTCTTTACACAAGTAGTAGTGTCATGCTACTGAAGCGTGGAACCTATTAGTGTTAATAGTTGTGCTGCTTAAATGTAATGATACAAAGTCCATCAGTTAAAATATTTACAACAAAACTGTGGTGGTCTAAAGTTAAAGACATTTAAAATACTATGAGCTTGTAAGTGAATTAACTTCGGTTGGAACCAACCTGAGATCAAATACGTCACACTATGAACGTCTGCTCCTAAATTGTTAATCTGTAAGTTTCACTCAAATATCCTTTTTATAGTGAAAAAAGAAGGATATGATTACGCAATTTGATTATTCAAGCGCAAATTGCAATAACATATTTTATTAACAGATTTTTAGATTCATTAACTATTACAAATTATTTTGTTTTGGTACATAAATAAAACTTAAATATTAAAGGTAAAAAAGGTAAAGTTTGTACTCTTTAACGAGGGAAAGTTAGGACTACAAAGTCCTCTCTTCCACTCAACCTCGACTTTTACCCAGCGTCACCGTATAATCACATTACAAATTGTTAGTGGTGACTGCGGGGATCGACCCGCGCTACCAGAGTGATGAGCTCCGGAGTTGCGCGCGATACCAATCCGCCACGGATCCGCTAAATATTAGGCCTACATTTTCAATTGAAGTACAAGGCTCTAGCTATTAAAGCAAGCACGTTTAACAATTTTCATTCATTAAAAGGTTCAAGGGAGGTTGGACTCTTTGGACACCCAGTATACAAAACATGATACAAAGTACATCAGTTAAAATATTTACACCCAAGAATGAGATTTCACGACTTAAAGAAGACTTAAAGGTACTTAAAGGACTAGATCAAGTATATAGTCAGACGCTCGGCTTCAACATTTCACTAGTGAAATTTTGTAGTGAATACAACAGCAGTGACCAACCAGGGTGACGCGACTGCAGAACTTCTCCAAACTTGCAAGACTCCACTATGTATTAAAACACAACAACTTATAACAAGTCTTAAAACTACAATTGAAGTATTGGAGGCGGAAATTGCAAGTCTGAAATAAGAAGCTTAAGTACAGGATTCTAAAGTTGCAGATACTTTGAGCTGGTCTATCTACCACAATAAAAACCAATTACTACAAAACATAAATTCCACATTTTAGACGAAAGAAACAGGACCAAACCCAAAGAGCCGGCCTCTACACACGAAATACAACAAAACAACGCTCTAGTAAAATATCAAAATAAGAAAATCACTTTACGCAAACCTGTGTTTGAAGTTTGTTGTTGACGATGGGAGGATTTCAGAAGCTGAACTATTATTGCGGACATTTTCCATCGTTAGTGGACAAAAAAGAACACCACTAACGATGGAACTAATGAACGGTGTTCTTTTTTGTTCACTAACGATGGAAAATGTCCGCAATAAATGTTTACGCAATCATAGGAAAAATGAACCTTACACACGGTGCAATCTTCCCATGCACACCATTCATAAAGAAGGAGACAGCCACGCATGACACTTAGCTGGGATGTAACAAAAACAAGTGACTAAGAAGACTACGGTAACTGGCGTGACGAAACCTGGAGCCAAGCTGCGGGAAATGACTTTAGGCAGTCATAATCGCCAGGGACTTTCTGTTCTACTGGCCAGTACGAATGATGTTGCAGAAGGAGATACAAGAAATATTTTTAAGCACTTAAAAAGGAAAATCTCAGATCGTCTCAGTCCAGGCAGCAAAGTTGTAGTTTGCACATTGCCGTATCGGTTTGACCTGCCAGGTAACCATCCCATTCATATTGAGACAGCGCTGGCCAATAATTATATCACGGAGCTCTGCGAGAGGTCTCATGGTCGTGTGAAGGTATTAAATCTGGATATCCTGAAACGGTCCCACTTCACACGACATGGAATGCACCTGACTCTGCTCGGCAAACGCTACCTGGTCGATCTGCTTCTACAAGTGTTGATGTCAGCATCCCGCACACCAAACAACAACTAACCTAACCTACCAAAACTATCTCAACCGGCCCCTGAGAGCCAGCAGCGGCCGACTATTCTGCCACACTACTCCTATGCAGAGGCGGTGAGAACGAGCCGCCACAGAACACCTCAGGACCTGTTTCACAGGACCAGTCTCCCGCAAGACCAAAAGACGTTGAAGCTTTAAGCTAAACCTCGTTTCCACTTTTGCACTCAAAATATTGCAAACTAATTAAGAACAAGAACAAACTCCCAAGCAGTATCAAACTCCCAAACGATCAGTTGGTATTCGTGCACCAAAAAGCACAAATAGCAACAAAGATACGGGATTAGTTATCACTCGCTTGTGAAGAACTCAACCCTGATGTGCTCGTTGCAACTGAACACGGTTACAAGAGTAGCCTTGAAAATGTTCAAAACACTTGCTGAGACCACTAGAACACTTTATCAATTTCTCATTCCTCTCAGGTTCATTTCCAACTTCCCTCAAAAAGGCAAAAGTAAGTCCTATTTTCAAACAGGAGGACCCTTTTTCGACTCAAAATTATTGCCCGATTTCAATCTTGCCAGTCTTCAGCAAAATCTTCGAGAAGGTTTTTTCTCATTCGGCTCGTGGAGTTTCTGGACAAGCACGATCTACTATCAAACAACCAATTTGGTTTCCGTCGCAAGAAGTCGACACCAGACGCTGTAGAGCGTCTGGTCACTATGATAGTAGAAGCGATCGAAAGTCGAGAAAGTACACTATGTGTATTCCTCGATTTGTCAAAAGCATTCGACTGTGTTGATCATGACACCTTACTATTCAAACTCAACTATTATGGGATATGAGGATTGCCACTCAGATGACTTGAATCGAACCTTTGTAATAAAACTCAATTTGTAGGGACTTCAGGCGCTAGATCGTGCTGAAGTACGGAGTCTCTCAAGGATCCATACTGAGCCCATTACTTTTTTTGATCTATGTTAGTGACGTTGGCTCATTCGTACTCCACGGACAGATTGTTCATTACGTTGATGACACGACTCTCAACTTCCAACCAACTTCAAACAAAAAACTGGAAGAGGTAGCTTTCATTGGGCTCAACAACGCAATCCAACATTTCTTCATTTCATTCTTTTTACAACAGACTAGCAGGTAGAGTATGATTAAGATTAGGTTCCTTTGATAGTGAGAGGAGTTTCCATACCTCTTGAGACGTTGTGTGGTTTTAAATAAAATATCAGTTGTAAAAACTCATGGTTTTTTCCTCTTAACAAAGTAGGAAGTTAATAACTTAAGTTCAAAGACGTCGTTGGAACAGATGTTTCCAAAGACAATAATGCATCTTCAATGTACCACGTGTTACAAACATTTGTTCTGCATGATTACGTGTCTGTGTGTAACATATGCAGGAGCAATGTAAATGTAAGCTGCTAATACATTACTCGGCCCTTGCTGGAGCCAGTTTATCATGTGAACCATCTGACAGGCTTGCTCAAATATTCATTTGTAAGTCACATACTGTTTGCTCGAAAATACGTGTTTATTTTAAACTCGGGCCTGTAGGGTGGTCTTCCACGAAAATTAAAAGACTTGATGAAAAGTCAGCAATTAACTAACAACTAAAGGATTTTGCAATCTAGTTTATATTATCTCTGTATTACTGACTATGAAATAAAACCTTCATGTTTTTTTTGTGGAAGCACTTTTCATCAAAAACGAAACTCTGAACATTTTAAAATGATGATTAGTTTAAATTAGTACATATAATTATGTTTAAGTAAAAGTCTACAATTCAGAACATAAAAGGTCAAGATACTTTCGACACTACATTTTAATCGACAGGGCTGTTATAGAAATACCTAAGGGCTCCTAAGGTTACGTATCATTTCGTCAAGTGGTGTTTCGTCAATCCCTAGAAAGGAGCTTAAATCTACCCAAAATTACTTTACGCACAAATTAACAAACTAATGAAGTGGCGTTTTGTCAAACCGAAATTTTGACGAGGGTCGGGAATTACGACACAGGTAGCCGGTGGATAGCAGGTAGGCGTTCCGAAGTTATGTTTTGAGGGGGTTATGGTGATAAAAGAGAACGAGATGGACGAAATGCGAGATTAAAGAGAGGCAAGCGAAGCGAGCAATATGCTAGAAATGTTTGAATGTACGCTTTACCATTCGGTCAAATCACGCTCAAATCACGTCAGTGGGGCTTGAGCGCCGGTGCCGGCTTGGTTTATGTTAAATTTACAGTTGTTTTTTGTTTGTCATGCTGAGTCGATTTAATAGCCTACTTCATGTAAATAAAATGTAACACATTACTGTCAGTATAGCGACTCTTTACGCTTCCCAATCCGTACTAACAGTCCTTAGGCTATTAAATGTTACGGAAAAAATGTAGCCGAAATGTAGGCTCCACTCATATTGCGTAGGATACTTGGTCAGACAACTTGTACACAAAAACTTCGGTATTAGGAAAACTATGAGCAAAACAGATCCATTGGGTTAACAACGGAGTTTACTTCTTATCTGAAAACCCAATTAGTTGTATTGTAGACCTGTCAAATGTTCGACTTGACGAAACACCACGAGTGCGCAGGTAGGTAGGTAGATACTAATCCTCAATTCCACTAAATGTTATGGTTGAGAGGTTTTCCGAATCGCCACTTGACGAAATGCCACGACACGATGCTTTCTACTCCTGTAACTTACGTATTGTATTGTTTTTCAATATTACAAATATTTATGTATTGTATATTTGGCAAAATGAAGATTCGTTGTTATTACACATGTGTACAAACTCAGCACCTGAGCATGACGTCATGTTGACGTCACCAACATGAGACTTATGTGGTGGTTTGTCACTTGTCACCGATATTACAACTTGGTGGTAAAGTGCTGCTGAGCATATGGTATGTGTCTCAATATGTATAGGAATGTACGAGTGAAAATACATCCATATTGTTAGTAATTTAAACTTCTAAGCCCTTAGTCTTCCAAGACTTCTGAAGACAAATTGGGTATTGCTGTCTACACGCAGGAACTATGGGTGAGTTTATTAAATTTCATTGATGAAGCATGTGTTTCACATTTAACCATATATATATATGATCTTGGGATTATATGATCACCCGTTGATCAGGATAAGATAGTTCCTTTTGAAAAAATGTAAAGTCATTTTAAATTAATGTAATTGGACCACCTGTTTGTTTTGTAAGTTGGCAGTTGGTAACCTAGTAGCGTATGAAGAAACGATACTTTAGGGTCAACGTGATTTAGTACTTCATCGTTGATGAAACTATGTGCGTACACTCGCTCTTCCTTGCGCAGGGGCCATGCTAATCTTCTCTGTATCGTTCCAATTGTAGTATATGTACTGCCGAAGCAAGGAGGAGACTGCTGAGGAGGAGACAACAAACCCTGGGTACTTATTGCACGGAGGATGGGTACGAACAGGAGAGTATTTTATCCAAGATCGATGGATCTTGGGCTTGACGCAGAGTAGTATCCTGTGAATGAGGGTGCACAATAAGCCAATGGCTGCGAGACAATCACTAGGATGCAAATTAGTGCACAAACCTAACCCTCCAAAAAAAAAAACTCGCTCTTTTAAATACCAAATAGACACCACCAAATAGACAAGTATACATACAGTAATGTTAGTCTGGAAAGCGTTGCGGCCAATCAAAGAATCACTACCAAGACTATTACAACGCTACGGTTATGCAATGCAATTTACTTTTTATTAACTGCGAAATCCATTTTACAAACACAAACCTTCACAAAGAACCTTGTGGTACTGAAGAAAAAGGTTTACCGCTGTGATTAGTTGTTATGTTGAACAGAGGTATATACCAATAAGTAACAACATTAACTTTCAAAGCATTATTAGAGCAAAAACCCTTGTTATAACGTTTTAGAATGATAAATTAGAACACAAAGGCACTTACTAGAGAATTTCTATAGAAATATATATTTAACGAATGTCGGAACAGTTTTGAGTTGCCAAATAGCCAAATCCACATAAGCAGCGCTGGACACTGTTGTGTTTATATTTCTGCAAAAAGTGGTTTTCAAACACTTAATATTAACGTTAGTATCTTTACTATTAGTATTTCGGTTAGGGTTGTCCGGAGTGTTGAGATCTCAAGTCGCTGGGGTAATTCAGATTTTGAATAGAAATGGTGTGTGTGGAGGGTGGAAACGAATAAAATTATATAGATTTTTTATTTTTTATGGGGTTTTGAGGTTCCCAATTCCCCATGTTATATTTCTTTTTTAGTAAATATCAACAGTTTGTTTGAAACTTGACACTTGAGATAGTTGTATACCACTAACCCAAAGACCCTACTGATTTTGGGGTTTGGGGAGGCACAATATGGATTTGGGGGGTAAAGGGAGGCAAAAATAAAAAAAATCATAAAAATCTGTGGGTATAAAAAAGGAATATTATGCTGATTTCAAAAATATTGGTTGTCTACCAAATTGCAGGGGGAGGAAGGGGAGTTAAAAGGAGGTAAAACATTAAAATCCATGAGTTCACAACGTGGGCACAGAGGCCATAGGCCGAGGTGTTGCCGAAGCGAGCAGGATCTCAGGGTAGGGCGAAGCCCATCAGCGCTAGTGTTATTATAAACTGTTTACATACAATATGACCTTTCTTTGAAGAACACAAGTTAAAAATCCTTTCGAAACTGCAAATATGTTTCATTGCAACTAAATAAACTCAAAAGTTAAGTCTTACAAAGTTATAGCATACAAATTTTAGGTCCAAGAGACTCTAGCGTTAATTTCATGTAACCATTCCTGTATAAGTTGCATACACAGGTAAGTAATTTGTAAAGACTCATATATATAGCATAGACTGTTTTCACAGTCATGAAATAAGAGGCCAAAGCTAAGCTGGCGTTAAATGTTTCACCTCGAAGTTTGCGTGTTCACCATTGAATTGAACGACTAGTTTGTCTAGTCTGGTAACTAGTCTGAAGTAGTTGTTGTCAGCTGAGGCGGGTTGAACAATGTCGACAGCTGTGCACTTGATTGAACAATTCTCAACACTCGTACATCTCCTGTGTCTATGTCCTAAGACCACGTCTATAGTCATATTGTAATTTATCTTTCTTGAGTTTAAACTATTATTGCGGACATTTTCCGTCGATAACGATGAAAAATGTCTACAATAATAGTTTAAACTCTGAAATTCTCCCATCGTCAACAACAAACCTTAAACAAAGAATTATCTTTTTTCTTGTAACTCTTTTGATGAAATTAATACAAACTTACTAGCTTGCACCTGAAAAATTTAGTAGACAAATGAAAAACTTAAATTAGTGAAACAGAAAAAATACTGAACCCATACCTAATAAAATTTAAGATCAAAAATTTATAACAAAAGCAATACCTAGTCCCTCTCGAGGTATTCAACATTCCTTTGTAGGGCTTCTATTATTGGTGCGACGATACTTAAAAATATGTTTCTGTAAAATAGTTAAACAGAAATATTTATTAAGGTAGTTGACCCAAAATTTGCTAGATGTGTATCCAGAGTGACTTAGCATTATGGAATTATAAGTTGACATATTACTTCATCATAAATAATAATCAAACCGTTTAATTAAAGATTATAATTACAAAAGACTACTCGACATAAAAACCACTTGTACCTTTTTTTAACATCTTTATATAGTTTAAAACTGACAATGTCTGCCAAAAAGACGAAGTCTTTAATAACATACAAGACTTATAACATAAAGAAATATAAATACCGTTTTTTTTCTTTACATTTAGAGATGCGCTAGCATAAAATGACACACAAGTATTATTGTTATTCTATCTGAGAATGGTGTATGAGATGAGACAAGATGAGATGCAAACTAATGATCATTAAAGAATTTATTTATCCCAGTTTAGGACCTCTTTTGTGTGTTTAAGAAGTGTTTAAGAAGAAAGAAGAAAATGGGCAACTTGTGCCCGAAACGCATCGTGCAATAGATCAACCCATATAGAACCTACAGGCAATAAGGTAATTATAATGATCATTCTCGTACAATGAATTCACCGAGACCATCATATCGCCAAATTCTGATACTTACAACAACAAACTTGGAGGACAAGATTAACAAGTCAGGCTAATGTCTTATAAAAAAGTAATCCAAATATATTATCTAAATAACATAGTAAAATAAGGATTACCCAAAATACAAGCTTTTTTGGCTGGTCTGTCAGGTCAAACATTTTATTTTTCACTTTAAAAAACAGGAGTGGTTAAGTCAACTTTAAAATCAATTTATTCAATATAGCTAGTGAATAAGAAAACCCAAACGACTAAACAAAACACTAACGACGTTCCACCGGATCCATGATAGGATCACTCTACACTGTTACATAGTCTTGTTTTATGATTTTTAAAGCATTATAGTAAAATAATTACTCGTACAATACAGGAGTAACTTTTACTAAAAATCTGAAGGACTAGTTTTTACTGTATACATCAATCTTAGAAGTTCGTTACACTATAAAGAGAAAATTACTCCGAATGGAGTGAAAATAGAGCCACTCTCTAGTGAGAGTTGTTGGTTTCAATACCCAAAAAGCGAAATTTCACTCTTTCACCCCCCTTCGTTTCAGGCTTTGAGGCCTCTTATTCTTTCAAGTGTTCATGGAACACCCATGTCCATTTCTTAGTGTGTCACCCTGTATACAGTGCTTCATAAGTAAATAATAGACTCGTTTCTAGGTCTAAATATGCATAAATTATCAATAGATAAGGCTGAACACAATTTTATACATAACACATCTCGAATAAAAGTAAGACTGTTTCTAAATCAGTTAGCCTTCCAGATTAGTGCACTATACGTTAGTGTGGTAGCTTAGATTACGTTACCAAGTTCAGTCATTGTTAGGGTTTATATAACAGCTACAACATTGACTTAGGTCTGAGTTGATTAATTAATTGATTAACCCCCAGCTGAGCCAATCAGTGGCTTTCCTTGTTTAACGTAAACTGAGCCATTTACAACTTTGATTAGTCTCGCGTTGCACATTTGCTTAATTTTTATGGATCAAACGTTTAAGTGGGTGTCAGATTGCAGTAGTAGAATTGCATGTAGTTAGAATCTTTACGTCCTACATACAATGCTGTAACGATATCGGTATAAAGCTTTTCACCTATTGCCTCACGAGGCATTGCACGAATAGGGACTACTGTAAAAATAGAAACTTCCACACAATTAAACACATCTGAATTTGGAAATCATCAGTTGTATTATTCAGGTACATTAAGTGTGATATATTTAGGCATAATAAAACATAAATATGGAATTATGATGACGTCTATTAAATAGCAACAAAATTATGTTACTACCGCACTTTCTAAACCAGGTTCTCAGAACATTATATTGCAATTACGATGCAAATAAGGTTTCAATTCAGCGAAACTCGTTTCTGCATTCAATCATTGACTGAATTCAATCACCGAACTTTGTATTATTATGTAGAAAGCTCTCTTCCATGTTATTTATTTGCATATATTAATATATACGTTTTAGCACACCTTATAAGTCCTGATTATTTTACTACGTAAGAAGTTGCAATTAAAAACATAGTGTAGCATAATAGAAAAAACATACAAAACGATAGTTCTAAAATGGGATACTTTGACTACAACAAGATGTTACTACTGTAAATTTAAAGTTGAAAGGTGTTTGATAACAAAAGCTAGAATTAACACCTAAGTAGGTTATCACGTCCAATGTCCCAAAGTCCTCTGAAAATATCTCACAGTGACAGTGGGAATTGAACCCATGTCACAAGTTGGCACAGCTCCGGAGTCGCGCATACCAGCTGGCCATGAGTCCTGAGTTTCCTATAAACGGACTAATACTAAAGAACACATTATAACAAAACCAATAAAAGCTTAAAATGTGTTCAAAAATATAATATTTTGTTGAATCATTATCTGAGTATCTGATTGACCAAATAAATCCACAAACAGATCACACGTGAATATATTTTCCACTTGTGTCCCCTCACAACCTATGATAACGTTTTCATGCATGTATAGTATACTAGCTGACAGTCCCGTGCTACGCTACGGGATTCAAAAACAGAATTTTCGTAATTAAATTTACCAATATATTTCTAAACAAATTTAATGTTGGTGTTGTTTGGTAAATTACACTGTTTGCCTATCAGTTCACCTTGTTATGGTTTTAGTACCTAAAATTGGTTATTCAGCCATAGGGGGAGGCTGAAAAATATTATGACCATGTAGTTTACTAAGAGGCCGCCGGATGGAGCGGCCGCGGGATACTCTGGGCACCGTTTATAACACGGGTAAACGACGTTTTTAACCGGTTAACGTACTTAAATAAAAATCTGTTTCGACAAAAGCACTAAACTATTAAGGTTGCTTCACATAAACTCTAAAGATTGTACTTTTGCCAAACAATAAATTATTAATTACGTTTATTAAAACTGGTTTTCCTCATAAGAACATAGAACTCAAATAATCGTAATACTGTACATATTTTGTTTAGCAAGGGAGTGTAACGTTTTTGCTTCAATATGGAGCATTAAAGCTGTTAATGGATCTACGCTTCTATTGAAACAATTTTCCCATTTTGGCTAGTAAATCTACTTAAAACATAGTTTGTAAATTTTTCCATGTTAAATTAACTATACCGGTTAGAGGTCGCTCGTGCTCTATCCGGTTGCTTCTTATAAACACTTTAACTAATAATGTACAGTCGTACTGTACTTTTATTTACACAAACCCTAATTTATAGCAATATTTACAATGTATTAGCATAATAATTTATCATCTTATAGCTTAACTCAACTTAAGCTAACAATTTCTTTTAAACCTACTAAAACACTACATAAGAAGATTTCGTATTTACCTCCGCTAACGATAAAAATGATTTGATCACACGAAACCAAACCTAAGCAAAACCACAGGAACAGAAAGAAAAGGAACAAAAATGCCACAGGTAAATTGAGTAGAATAAGTAGCGTGAAGCCTCTACCAAGTACCAACTGCTACTGAACAAAGTCAAAATAGCCTTTGCTGATGCCGCATGGTTCATAGGTGCCAGTAGTAGCCTAAAACAAAATTCCAGTACAGCATTTTAACCAATACTATGTGTCAAGATTCGTTTGATAGCGTCTGATTTACTCGTACCCTAGTTAATTTCAGAACTCATGTTACAAATATAAAGACAGACGGTAGTGATTGTTCTTTTGAATCTTACTTTTAGGATTTAACCACAGTTACGCGGGAGGGTCGTTGGCAGTTCTGCAGACAGTGTAAACAGTGTGGACAGAAGCGTTCTCCCCCCACCATACAAATACCCCCGCCATATTAACTAAATTGCGGCAAGTTGCATATCGTTAAAAATTATATTCACCAAAACAATGCTGCAAACCAAATTTTTAATGGACTATTCCATCAAAAGTTATTGCCGTTAAAACTTAAAATGTTTGACATTTTAACCGGCAATAACCTAAGACCGGCCAATTTCCCAGAAACGGTGTTTGTCACATTGAATGTGTTAAAAATACCTTTTCAACAATATGCCATGTCCTATAGTCATCTGCAAAATCCGTTCTACTCACCCCAACTGGTTGCACCCCACTGGTGCCATCGGATAACAATTAGAAAAGTAGTTTGTAGACCATAAAAAGGCCTGTAAAATTTCGTGCGTTTAACCCGCACCGTTCAAAAGTATTTAATTTTACCCAGTGCCTTGATTGGGTACCGATATTATTTTAAATAGCTAAATACACGCTGCGTAATGGGTTAAAATAGCAAACAAAGTTTCATTACCATAGCTTCAGCCGATTTTCAATTATAAGCGGTCAGTATGCCGTAAAACGTGTTTAGTGCCCACTTTGGTCCCTCGCCATTTATTTTGTGGACGTTGTATGGATAAAAATATGGCTAAAACACACTGCGTGATGGGTTAAATCCTTAAACGAAGTTTCACTACCATATTTCAGCCGATTTCAAGTTATAAGCGGTCCAATGTACCAAAACGTGTTAAGTGCCTACTTTGGTCCACCATTTATTTTGTTGACGTTGTATGGGTATAAAATATAGCTAAGACACACTGCGTAATGGGCAAAACTCTTACCCCATAGCTTCAGCCGATTTTAAGTTATGAGCGGTCCAAGATGCCTTAAAACGTTACAGACAGATGGACAGGAATTTTGTTGACGCCAGTTTCGGTCTTTGCAAATTAACCACCAAATCAGACAAAGTCTTTTTTTATTTGTATAGATTAGGTTAAGCTGGGCGCAAAATGTATATTTTAAATACTAATTTGTTCCACAAATCTATGGTTAGACCTACTAAGTATATTATGTCTTTGGAAATTCCTTAAAATTAAAACTAATTTTAAAAATTTGCTGTTGCCATTAAGCTGAATCGCAAGGTAATACTCGTATCTCATCAAATAATACGTTCTGCCGTAAAACTGTTTTACCTTAATAGTCATCTTATGGACAATTTTATAAAACACTCAAGCGTTAGACTTTTAAAATTTGACACCTTTACCCATGCTTATACTTTTAATTCAGCTTTCATACTTTTAATAATCATTCGATACAGAATTCTTAAATTGCTTTATTGAAGTACAGTACAGTTGCAGTATTGAAGAATTCGAACCTATAACCATTCTAGAACAGTAATATACTCGTCGTAACTGTTTCAACCATTCAACGTAGAGGTAAGTCTATCTTAGTCTGAATAAACGTTGAATAAATAAAGTATTCTGCAAGGCCTAAATAGTAGATTAACAGGACATCGTTATCTGAAATTTTACCTACACAGAGGCAGCAACTGGATAGACCAGATTTTTACATTTTGCTCAATAACTCGTAAACTTAGAGATACAAAAAAGTGTTTGATATAAAACTTGTAGATAATTTCATGCCACACTAACGATTTTTCATCAGATTGAAGATCGGATCACTCGTTTAGGCGCTAGCGGTCAAATAGTAGAGACGTACACGACCCATTTGTAATTTCACCCCCTCAAAACCACCCTTAAAATCAAAATTTTACAAAACCGTTTCTTAGTGGGTGGTTTGGGCTACCTAAACAGGTGTGCAAAGTTTCAACTCTTTAGGCCCTGTAGTTTTGGCTCGGCGATGATGAGTGAGGTGAGTGAGTCCAGTCAGTCAGGACAAAGCCTTTTATAAATATAGATTACTAGCTGACAATACCCGTGCTACGCTACGGGAATTAATATTAAATTTTTAAGATTATATTTACCTAAATGTTTCTAAAAAAAATCAATGATTGTGTTGTTTGGTAAATTGTACTGTTTCCTCGAGTTCACCATTTTATAGGCTAAATACATAACCAAGCCGACACGCAGTTTAGCGCTAAAGCGCCACTGGAATGAATAAAACAAATTTTCTTTGCAATATTTGTTACACTAAATCACTAATTTTAACTCTAATTTACTCCTTACTACCTCACTTCTTTGGCCATAGCTTTTGTGTGCTCTATTACGGGAGATTAAAGGCATTTAGCTACGCTCACAGCCATGCTTCGCCTTCAGACTTTGTATTGGATGTTGTATGTATTATTAAATATTCTATAGATATATAAATAAATAAATATATTTTATTGCATGAACATTTACTATAAAAGATGAAGACAAACTGTGTAATGTGTTTAAGCTGAATCCATAAATAAATTTTCAACCGATCATTTCAGCTGATTTTGAGTTATAAGAGTTCCAAAATTGCTTAAAATTGTTACAGACAGACAGGGAAAAATTTTATAACGTCAGTTTCGGTCTTTACAAAGTTAAGTAAATCTTTATAACCAAAAACGATGTATTAATTTCAATGTACAAACAAACGGAAACCAAATAAGTGTTAATCGGTGTTTACCTTGGGAAATGCATAGTTACTTCCGCCATTCTAGTGTTTTTAGAGCCCGCTTTGGGTGTTTGCCACTTTGAGGATATTATATCAACATCAAATGTTGCTAAGGACACACACGTAATGGAACCTTTTCACGTTTCATTGCCATAGCTTCAGCCGATTTTGAGTTATATGCGGTCAATATGCTTTAAAACGTGATCAACTTTGGTCCCCACCATTTATTTTGTGGATGTTGTATGGATATAACATACTGTATAGCTAAAAAGTACTGCATAATGGGCTAAACCCTTAAGTTTCACCACCAAAGCTTCAGCCAATTGTGAGCTGTAAGCAGTCAATATGCCTTAAACGTTACAAAAGAATCAAAAGAATTTTTCTGACATCAGTTTCAGTCTTTGCAAAGTGTAAAAAACAAATAACCAAACCGATGTACAACTCATTGCAATGTACAGACAAAAGTCTTGTTTTATTTATATAGATAAGCAACTTAAGCTAACAATTTCTTTAAAATCTACTAAAGTTAAACACTACATAAGAAGATTTCGTATTTATCTTTGCTAACGATAAATATTATTTAACACACGGAACTAAACCTAGGCAAAACCAGCGGAACAGAAAGAGGAAAGGAAACAAAAATGCCACAGGTAAATTGAGTAGAATAAGTAGCGTGAAGCTTCTGGCAAGTGCCAACTGATACTAAATAAAGTCAAAATGGACAGGAATCTTTGCTGATGCGAAGTTCATAGGTGCCAGCGTTCTAGTAGTCTAAAACGAAATTCCTGTATTTTTCTGTAGCATTTGAACCAATACTATGTGTCAAGATTAGTTTAGTAGCGTCTGAATTACGCGTACCTTGGTTAGTTTCAGAACCTTGTTATAAATATATGGACAGCAGGTAGTGATTGTTCTTTTGATTCTTACTTTTAGGATTTAACCACAGTTACGCGCGAGGTTCGTTGGGCCGGCAGTCAAATACCCCAGCCATATTAACTAAAACTGAGGCAAGTTGCATATCGTTAAATAGGTATTTTTTACCAAAAACAATCCTGAAACTTAATTTTCAATTATTCCATCAAAAGTTATTGCCGTTAAAACTTAAAATGTTTGACATTTTAAACGGAGTAACCTGATTGGTAAATTTCCAGAAATACTGTTCGACGTTGTTTGTGTTAAAAAATCGTTTCAACGATCATGTCCTATAGCCAACTGCAACATCCGTTCTAACCCCAACTGGTTGCACCCACTGGCGCCATCGGACCAACAACTAATTAGAAGAGTAGTTTATAGACCATAAAAAGGCCTGTAAAATTTGCGTTTATCCCACCGTTCAAAAGTATTTAATTTTTACCCAGTGCCTTGAATGTGGAAGTGAGGAAATTTGCCCAGTGCTCTGAATGTCTAAGTGAAGAAATTCTCAGTACAGTTGCAGTATTGAAAAATTCGAACCTATGACCATTCTAGAACAGTAATAGCAAGGCCTAAATAGTAGATTAACAGGACATCGATATCTGAAATTTACCTACACAGAGGCAGCAACTGGATAGAAGAGGGGGTCGATATGGCGGGGTAGGGCGCGGGGGAAACTGGGCCAAGTGACCAGTTTTTTTACGTTTTGCTCAATAACTCGGAAACTAAGAGAGATACAAAAAAATGTTTGATACAAAACTTGTAGATAATTTCATGCCACACTAACGATTTTTCATCAGATTGAAGATCGGATAACTTGTTTAGGCGCTAGCGATCAAATAGTAGAGACGTACACGACCCATTTTTGCTTAATTTCAACCCTCAAAACCACCCTTAAAATCAAAATTTTCAAAACCGTTTCTTAGTGGGTGGTTTGGGCTACCACAAATAGGTGTGCAAAGTTTCAACTCTTTAGGCCCAGTAGTTTTGGCGATGATGAGTGAGTGAGTGAGTCAGTCAGTCAGTCATCAGGACAAAGCCTTTTATAAATATAGATAACTAAAGTAGTGTTTAAAACGTATAAGGAGGGTATCCTTGAATGGTGTGACATACAGCTAATCAAAATTTTACAGCCAGGTGGATCTCCTAAAACGAATTATATCTGAGTTACTTTCAAAGCTTACCTTAGAGATGATGGTTTTAATTTACGCATTAAGCTTTCAACATTTAACTCCACGCGTTTCCGTCAACCAGCTGTTGTAAAAATGTCTTTTGACAGAAAACGTTCTTTACATCTGCTTCTCTAAAACAATACAACCAGATATGGGGATTTGTCTAGCTTTACTATACACCTTCTTTTAAATATGGTAGTATTTGTTGTTTTGGTTACTTTAGATAGCTCATTTTCTAATGTTCTGTGTTATGATAATTAAATAGATTTCCTGTCGGGATCAGATTGCAGATCCCGAAACGTCGTCTTTACTCACTAACGCTGGAAAATTTCCACAATTATGGTACAACTTTTGATATCCTCCCATCGTCAATAACGAATTTCAAACAAAATTATATAGTTTCCTTGCAACATGACTTTTTGTCCCAATGATTTTTGTTTTTTCTTAGTATTAAAGACCGTTAAAATTTTGTTTAAATGCTTCCACGTTTCAGCCAATCAGCCATTCACTTACTCAATTCCAAAATGTGTCCAGCAACTCAAAATTGTTTGTTTAACAAAAACACCCTACTGACGAGGGGCCAAAATTACACACTTGAACAGTATCATAAACTGTGTTCTAGTCAAATTTATATCACTCATTGGGTTTGTGGAGTGTGCTGCCCTAATACTCCACTTAACGATTATGACCTCGTCGTTACAGTCAGGTTCACAAAACCATGTCAATTAGCCCCCACACAGCTACTCACCCTTAGCTAATCAACCCATATATCTGAATTCACAAAACTGCACGGCCCAGTTTTAGTCGCCGGAGTTGATGTTTGCGTCCATTCTCGTTAGGCCTCTTACTCGTACTGATGCTGCCTATTGAACCTCATAATTAAGCGAGATTGTTCGTAGAAAGTGTTAGTGCAGACGAATGGTACGTTATATCGAAAATGAAGGACATTTTAAGTGGCTCATTGAGAGCTCCACAGTTCAACGTTGGTGCTGTGGTGTTAGGTGATCAGTTGTTACCTACAGGCCTACTCATATAATAACCAAGCTGCTTAAACTGTGTCCGATATTAGGCTAATTTTGGTTTAGATCATTGAACCACTTGACGTTAAATAAAAATTAATCAATAGAAAGAAACGACTCTGATGACATACGAGTAATGTGAGCAGCATTCAACACCGACTCTCGAGCTCGCAACGTGTAACTTGACGTGTGACCTAACTCGGCATAGCATTGGTATAGATTAAGAGGGGCGCGGGTTCGTACGAAACATTACTCTCATTGTTTTGACGTGTAAATTCTTTACACTGTATTTAAAGCTTGTGTAAATGCTTATTTAAAACCAAATTTCATTGTCATGTGTGTTATTTTCCCTTATCCTGATATATTTCTTAGCAGAGCATACAAATAGTTTTAAATTGAACCCAAAACCAGTAGTTTTACGGTGGTACTGATTAGCTGGTTTAGTCATTGTTCGGGTTTATGTAACAGCTACAACATTTACTTAGGTCTGAGTTGATTAATTCAATGATTAACTCCCGGCAGATCCAATCAACACCTTTTCTTGTTTACTGTAAACGAAGCCATTTAATTATTCTTGACATTACTTTGACTCCTACTGACCTTTTTATACGCTTATTGACGTAGTAAAATCAAAATGCTCACCAATGCTCTTTAACATTAAAGTTGATCGGTTAATTGTTGAAAACATACATAATAAACCGATCACGCTGTTTTTATTAAGTTGTACAGGGTTATTACAAATGATGTTCCTGGTTTTGATTATAAATTTTACTGGGTAAAATTTCTCTTAGACTAATTTTAATTGGTAGCATTGGAAGAAAAACTCAAAAGTTTTTTAACACTGGTTTGGGTACGTATTTGCTGTTTTTAGTCAACTGTTGTAGGTGTTTGAAATGCTTGAATTTCAAACAACAAAAGCTTGTTAAGTGCTGGATTATCACATTAATCCAATATTTGTCCAATCACTTTTTTGAGTGCTAGGTTTAATGAAATTCTCTTAGTAACCACTCTATTTGTAGTAGTGAATTTTAAAACAAATGTGCATTAGTAAAAAGATGTTACTAATGACTGTCTGGAACTGGATTCGGGCCATCATTCAGACCTCGGGCCCAATCCAGTCCCAGACGGCTATTAGTAGCTTTTTAGTAATAAAATTACAATGCCACAATTAATGATGGTTACTGAAAGATTTCAGCTAATAATAGTGATAATGTGCCTGCTAATGTTTAATTTAACACCTACAATGACAAAAGCTCAGCAAATACATTAAACTGAATGTAAATACTTTGATTTTCTTGAATAGTTGAGCAATTTTACTCAGTAAAATTTATAATCGAGGACATGTGTAATAACCTACATATATTAGTACTAAACAACACCTATCTTAAAAACCTAATAGCAATTAAATTTAAAAATCACTAAACTTAAAAATAATCTCGACTTTAGTTTAATTTGGTCGCTATTGGAAAAAAAGCATTAATGTGTCACTAATCCACAGTTAGATATAGTGACATCGCCATGGTTAATAATTTTGTAAACCTTTAAAACTCTGTATTCTCTACAAAAGTTAACATTTCTCTTCTAACGGCTATTAAAAAAAAGAAAACGCATGATCAGGCATTAACATATTAACAAAATTGTATTTTCCAATGATGTACGAGGGATACAATATAAATAATAAAATATGTTGAACTAAAAAGAATTTGGACGATGCAATCGGGCTTCATGAAAAACGCACGGACTCTTAGTAAGAATTCCAAAGTCGGTGTTGTATTTTTGTTTTCAACTGCAAAGAAAGTAAGCTACATTATTACATTGATTGTACATAGAAAACTATTTGTTATTTAGATGAATCCGTCTGATTTGTGATTGCAGAAACTATCGTTACATTATTCCTTGTGTTAACACAACATCAAGTTACGTTGAGACTGAGGTCTGAGTGCATTGGTTAAATGATTAAGTTACAGCTTGGAGCCAATCAGCTGACCTTCCTACTTGACTTCAGCCACGTGATTCCAGCTGTAAAAAGAGCAACATCATGATGTATTGATGAATCTATTTGGTTTTTGGTTACAGACACTCAAGTTTCAGGTGTCATTTCTTGAGATTGTGTAACAGCTTGTAACATTGTCTAGGTTGTGAGAGTAATGACTAACTTTATAGCTCATACATCAACTATCAGTAAAATAAAAATTCATTATTTGCCCCTTGGAAGTCAATTTATTTTAAATAGGTTTTAGTTACCTCCGTTAATATCCAAAAAAGTTGTGTTGAGGGTTGTCACATTCCCGGGACGTTTCGATGTGAAGACATCATCGTCAGACGTGCAGTTTTGTAGAAAATCCGCAGTTCTGGGGCTGCTGGGTTTATCAGTAAAATACTATTTAATGCTAAAGAAATTGGCTATCTTAAAATGATAAACCCAGCAGCCCCAGAACTGCTACCTAAAAGTACACAAAGACGGCGTGCCTATCAGGTCCCTAGTCAATTACACCCCTGCCCCAGCTTATAAAGTAGCTAAAAAGCTATAAACACTTTCCTAGAAACGCTTCCTGAGGCAATCAATAAATTACTATCATTGTTAAAAACTATTTTGTCTTTGATGGCAACTACTATTCACAACCCGATGGCTTGGCAATGGGTTCACCTCTCTCTGGAATTCTGTCAGACATCTATCTCAATCATATTTAAAATAAATTAATTTTGTCCGACAACAAAATATATATATAATACTCTTCTACTGTAGATATGTGGACGACACATTGATTCTCTTTGACGGAAATATAAGACAACTAAATATGCTAAAAAATTATCTAAATAGCTTAATTGAAATTTACACTGGAAACCGAAGAAAACGGCAAGTTGAACTTCCTAGACCTAACAATAAAGAAAAAACTTGGTAAATTTGATTTTAGCATTTACATAAGGTGGGATGCTGAGGTGGTTTGAAATGGTGGTGTGGTGGTGGTGAGGTGGTCGTTAGATAGTTCTGGGATGGTGGTAAGATAGTGCTGAGATGGTTGTGAGATGGTGGTAAGATAGTGTGATTGATTGGTTTCTGTTTTGTGGTTGCAGACATTCAATCTCTTGCTCAATTATTTTCCATGATTATATAACTGATGGCAACCTTAACTGAGGTCTGGGTGGATTAATTAAATGATAAAGTTACAGCTTGGAGTAAATCAGCGGCTTGCTTTAGCCCGTGATAGCTTCAAGCTGTGAACAGTACACTGTAATTTATTGATAAACCTCTGAGTGATAGTTGCATTGTAAATTTGACTGAGGTCTGAGTGGATAGCTCAAAACTCCACTTTGATGTTTCAACACTTACCTACAACTACATGGAATTCTTTTTATATTTTCAATTTGAAACTTTTAGAGAACATGGGTAGTTTACCTAATCAAATCCAAAACAGGGATATTTATTTTATATAGTTAACAAACGACATATAAATGAACACAAAACACAAATATCATAAAGTGAATAATACTATACTTTAACACTATAGAACTATACTTTTCTTTGTGTTTTTGCTGGTCAATGTTTCTTATTCTTCAACACATATACCGAAACCATAGTCTCGTAACACTAACCAAAACCCTCGGTCTGAGAGGCCCCATACAAATCGTATTGAGTTTTTCAGTAGGAGCACTAACCGAAACCTTCGGTCTGAGAGACCTCCATAAGCGTAGACTGGAGAGCTCTACGCGCGCTACGTGCATAGCGTCATTAGATCTTTCAGTCAGGTTACAAACTGTAATGAAATTAAACAAAAATATTATCCCTAGCTAGTGAAAGAGGTTGGAAGAAGGTACGAGTACTATAATGATTGACAATACAAGCATGAGAGTATAGGAATTGTACTTCCGCTGAAATGTCCGGTGGTCTGTGAGACCGACATTTTGGTATAAGTGTTAATATAAACCAGGTCTAACTCAAATAAATGAATAAAGGCGTTTTTCTGTGTATCCTTCAATCATACAAATTTGTAACAAGCCTTATATTGAATAGCAATACAATCTCAATGTGACTTTAAGGAAATTACCGTGATAATAACACACGAAGGTGGAACCAGGCCGATTCGCAGCAAAGCGTTGAAATGCCGCTGGCAAGAGTGAATCGAGCTTTCTTTGTAATTTGTTATTCTATCCGCTACGCTCACAGCTTCACTTTGACCTTAAACCTCAGATTTGCAAATTCGTTTACTGCAAGTTATATTAAATATCTTAAATTTACTACACATGTATAATTTAATTGAAATAGTATTATTCATTTCGCTTTTACAGCAAAAGGCACTTTTCTGGCCATGTTTGGTCACAACTTAATGGTTTGTTATAATTTGTCGTATATTGATGGATATTACCAAACTATTTATTTTATTAAAATTATATCGAAGTCGGATTAAATTTATTGTTTTTAAGACATTAGTCCCCTTTTTTTAGAATACTCCTCCCCAAAAAAAAAAAGAATTGCGATGGTTCGATTTTTCTAGTTATCGAACTTGACCAATATATTTACAGGAGAAATATTTAATCTAAATTTCATGAACATCTAAAAAGTGCGGCCTATAGAGAAAACACACATTTAAACATTTATACTCGTACATTCTATAAACCACAGAAAACAACAAATGCAAGTCTTTATATAAGTTGTCTTATAATTATTTTACAACTTCTTGCTTGTTCGTAGCCTAATATAACACTACATAATTTATATAAATATATACGTACATACGTAAAGCGTTGAAAGAATTCTCAAAACGTGTTATGGGGGTCATTTCATGGTCCCGGGTATGGGTCTTACCATGATGACGGCATGAATATTTCATTTGTGCAAAGGATTACGATAAGGATCCTGCAAAATCAGCTTTTAAATTAGCGATAAGTTGTTTAAGAATGGTGTCAAAACTATGTTAGTTTGCTAGAAACTTGTATTGAATAAAAAGTAGACGATTACAAAAACACCTAATCCTTGCTCATGTTAATTAAACATGAAATACTTGCAATGGCTCACTTCTTTGTCACGCATACAAATGGTAAATTTGTAAACAAGTCTCTAACAATTAGAAGAAATGTCCTCTCAATTAAAGTCTATGTGTCTTCTGGTCAATGTTTAAGCCTACATCTGTCCAAAACAATGAAGCAAATTACAACAACAAAGTGTTAGCTAGTTCCAATATTTTCAACACTCGACAGTATTTTCTACCAACTGGCATAAGGCTTTGGGGATATTTTGGCAACATTTAGTCTATGAACTATTGCCAAGCTACAAATGGAAGTTCTTGTGAAACCGAATGTGTACCTGGCAGAAGTTTGGGTTGCAATTTGAAACCTATGATCTCATTGATATTCAAAAATGTCAAATGGTTTGGGAAAAAAACTTACATAACTTTTCATAAGCGTGGTTTTACATAAAAAAACTTCCATAATTCTAAAATAAGATACCTAAAAGTAATACATTGTAAAAAACCAATATGTTAACACAACCTAAGAAATCCAATAATAAGGATATGAAAGAAGTTTTAATATCAGTGAACACACCGCCTTGCAAATCACTTTATATAAGCCTCCTGTATTAAACTTCAGGACGTTTTACTCGGCGAATATTAAAATATGACTTTTAACAAAGCGTGTTTTCCTCTCACAAGCTTCAAATGAAAATTGCTTATATCAGTAAAACTGCAGTCTTTCTGCAGCTTTTCACTTAAGTAAACAGATACTGACGGTCACATGTATGTTATCATATTATATTAAATCTTGTTATCGGTAAAACTAATAAAGTACTCATCAGCCAGTTTACTCATTCAGTTAACGAATGGTCATGGAGTATGTTCACTCTTTTCAAACTCTAGGTCAGTTGCAGCATGCCTCTGAGTAGTCTGATTGACCACACACATCCACATAAGGCTCTCACTCCCACAGACATGTCTACGTTCCTCTTTTCACGATGAAAACTGCGTAGTGCGTAAGGACCAATCAACAGTTAACATGACACTTGCCTCCTTGGTTCATGATAATCATAGTACACATGCCGTGTTTCATATGATACACACACATTGTATTTTACAATTTTATTTTCATTATAATGCATTTACACAACTTCATCATATTTTCTATACAAGTAAATATTAACAAAATTCTACAGATCGATTTCTTAAAATTAAACAAAATTAAGTGTACACATCCATGAAAAGCAAAAACGTTCTGAACACATTTGATGAGAGAGACAGTATAGTTCACTAGGCGGAAATGACGTGACGGATTGGATTTGTTTTGTGCCAATGACATCTTGTCGAGAACAGAAACCAGCTGAAACAAGTGTCTGTCCACAACACAACATGCTTTATTGCATTCCTTGCTGTCACACAGAAGAGTTGGCAAACGAGAGTTTGTACTCGTAAAGCTGTCACAATGTATTGATAAGAGCGCTATCACTCGAGGAGACTTCCGGTCAATAGGCCGTCTACGTCAGATTACGCAACTTAGCGTAATTACTCGTACAATCAACATTAGTTGGCTGTGGTCTATAAAAATGTTTTTCATTCTGTAGATATCTTAGTTGTATTTAGCATCGGAAAGGGTTTAAAAAGAGAAGGTTGATAGTGTTTGTTACTAGGGTGAGCTGTTGTAATTTAGGGATTAATCTGGAAATTATTTAGTAAAATTAGAAGGTTAATAAGGTGAGTGTGGCCAGTGTAGTGACCTGAAAGGTACTAAACATGTATTTCTTTTGTATTTCTTCATCATAAAGAAAGCATTGGTTATAATACAACACATACGAAACGTTGTGTTTAAGAATCAGTATATCTGTGTAAGGATGATGTTAAAACAATTACACTTTGAGGAAGATTTGACATCTACGAGGCTCGAAAAAATAAAATTAGTGTAAATAAATAGACTATGTTCAAAGCTTACGTTGATAAGTTGCAAATCGGTACAGATTTAAGACATAAATAGCAAAAAAATTTAAACTGAGGCATTATTTTAATAAAGTTTAATATAAACATCCATACAAAATAAACCTGCATCTCGCAAACGACAATTAACTTTCATCGCATGTAAATTTCTATTCAAGGTGTTCCTAACAAAACATCATCTTGTCCCTGCTGTCTCATAAACCAGCCCAACATCACGTGACTTACAACTTGTACACGTGTCTTTACTCTTCTCCTTGTCTGGTTACTTACAACACAACTCTTCATTTCCTGCGTGTGTCAAAGTATTTTCTTTGACTGGTAATAAACCTGACAAACATCTTCATCTTGTCCCTGCTGTCTCATCCAGCCCATCACGTGACTTACAACTTGTACACGTGTCTTTACTCTTCTCACCTTGTCTGGTTACTTACAACACAACTCTTCATTTCCTGCGTGTGTCAAAGTATTTTCTTTGACTGGTAATAAACCTGACAAACATCTTCATCTTGTCCCTGCTGTCTCATAAACCAGCCCAACATCACGTGACTTACAACTTGTACACGTGTCTTTACTCTTCTCAACTTGTCTGGTTACTTACAACACAACTCTTCATTTCCTGCGTGTGTCAAAGTATTTTCTTTGACTGGTAATAAACCTGACAAACATCTTCATCTTGTCCCTGCTGTCTCATAAACCAGCCCAACATCACGTGACTTACAACTTGTACACGTGTCTTTACTCTTCTCGCCTTGTCTGGTTACTTACAACACAACTCTTCATTTCCATGTGTGTCAAAGTATTTTCTTTGACTGGTAATAAACCTGACAAACATCTTCATCTTGTCCCTGCTGTCTCATAAACCAGCCCAACATCACGTGACTTACAACTTGTACACGTGTCTTTACTCTTCTCACCTTGTCTGGTTACCACAACCTCTTCATTTCCTCTGGTGTGTCAAAGTATTTTCTTTGACTGGTAATAAACCTGACAAACATCTTCATCTTGTCCCTGCTGTCTCATAAACCAGCCCAACATCACGTGACTTACAACTTGTACACGTGTCTTTACTCTTCTCGCCTTGTCTGGTTACTTACAACACAACTCTTCATTTCCTGCGTGTGTCAAAGTATTTTCTTTGACTGGTAATAAACCTGACAAACATCTTCATCTTGTCCCTGCTCATAAACCAGCCCAACATCACGTGACTTACAACTTGTACACGTGTCTTTACTCTTCTCGCCTTGTCTGGTTACTTACAACACAACTCTTCATTTCCTGCGTGTGTCAAAGTATTTTCTTTGACTGGTAATAAACCTGACAAACATCTTCATCTTGTCCCTGCTGTCTCATAAACCAGCCCAACATCACGTGACTTACAACTTGTACACGTGTCTTTACTCTTCTCGCCTTGTCTGGTTACTTACAACACAACTCATTTCCTGCGTGTGTCAAAGTATTTTCTTTGGTAATAAACCTGACAAACATCTTCATCTTGTCCCTGCTGTCTCATAAACCAGCCCAACATCACGTGACTTACAACTTGTACACGTGTCTCCACTCTCCCCATCTTACTATATCCTCTTTCCCCACTGTGTGGTATTGTGGATTCATCCGCAAACAACGTAAAATGTTAAGCTCAGCACGTATTTTTCTGTTGTTTGCTTTAGGCTAACTTATCTTTACAGTATTATAACAGTTAAAATGTAGTTTAGAAACTATTTCTTTTTATGGCTCAATTTTATTTCAAGGCTAGTATTGGTCACAAAACTTTGTTAAAAGTATTTTTATTAATGTTAATACCTGTTATTTTGATTAAATTTTAAGTTTAGAATAAAGGGAGAAGCTACTTAGTTTACAGTTTAACCACCAGTTAAGTGGTAACCAAACGATCATTAAACTGAGACCCTAGTTATGGGTTTAGCTTTTATATTATCCGTAACAAATAATTAGTTAGGAAATCAACGCTAACTACCCATAGAAACTTAATCACTGCCAAGCAAATTTGCTAAATTATACGAGAGGAAAATACTGACTTGTTGAACTACAGAGTGCTCCAAACAGATTAAGTAGAAGGAGAACGATGCCCCAAAGAAGTCTTACATGTTTCTGTGGGAAATGTAATAAAAGGAAACAAAATGCGCAAGAACAAAAATGTAATAAAGGACTTTATTGATGTAATCATCAAAAGGCGAAGTTAGAGATTGTTGAGCCCTTTCTACCACTTAACCTTAAGGGTAGCAAAATGTAATATTATATTTAACATAATAATTATAACTACAAAATTACTGTAAAACACAAGTTAAACTAAAACAGAAAACGAAACAAACATTAACATTTCAGCAGAAATGTGTTAAGCATTAAAACACACAGCCCTTGGATGTCCCTACTATCCAATATCAATGGCTCTAATTCTGTCCCTGAGGTTATTCCAAGGGTGACAAGAGGTTACCATGAACGATTTATTATAAACATTAGTGTGTTCTATGAGGAGGAATTGATAATAACTATGTTCCACGGCCTAAATTTTGGTTATGATTGTTGTTAATTAATTTGAAACGTTTGCACAAATAAACTAGAGTTTTAGCTAAACAAAATTAGTAAAAATACAGTGTGTAATGTTCTGAATTCTTTTACTTTTAAAATTGATAAATCATTAAAATATTGAGTTACATGTGCATCATAGTTTAAATTAAACATAAATCTTATACAATAGTTTTAAACCCATAGAAATTTGTTTTAGAGCTCAACAGTCATATCCTTGACGACTATGTCACAGTAGTGAGGAGAGATCCAAGAGCTTTAACAGGCATTTAACGTTTAGTGGTAAACAAAATGAAATTTGTTAAATGTTATATACACAGGCTAATATTTTATTACATATACTTTTAACTTGATCATTCCATGCAAGTTTTTTGTTAATTATATGCGTATGATTTCTTACTTTGTAATAAAGTTCACGATTGTTTAAATTTAATGTTGGAACATTGTCAATACGAATAGTTGCTAAAAATATGGTATTGCTTGAGTCTTGCCACAATTTCATTTTAAACCAAGTTCATAAGCCCAATTAGTATTGTTGTCAATATCAGAATGCATTAAGTTTACGGAAGTAGAAATATCCTTTCCAAAAAGGGTCTATTCAGAGTGTCTCATATGTAAAGTGCCAGACTCTGGGAAAAGGTTATATGGGTCAAAATAAAGAGAAAATTAAGAATAAACATTTTTTATCAAAACGCTTAGTTAACCAGATATTTGCAATTTTATATTTTTCACTAATTATTTATTGACTCCCGCACCATTAACCGGATTTGGCTCAAACTTAACATAGATTTGTATCGAAGTAAGACCAGTTATGGAAAAAATTACCAGCATGATATACCGTATCATTTTAAAACGGTGGCTATTTTATGGTAATTTTAGGGCATTTTTGGCATTACACCTTAATAATTAGCGGTGAGTATAACGATAAAATATAAAGAATAACGTTTTGTAGTTAATTTTGTCACCTATCTATTGACACCATGGTCATACAAATCTATCAGAAACCGACGAAGCTTTAGGGAAAACTCTGGCTGAAAACAGACAACTTTCCACCTTATTATTTTGATGTTTGCCATGGTTTCCACTGTAACTTTGTTGATTCTTTATTGATTTGATGTACTTTGGTGTTAATAGCCTAAATAGGTAATAAAATTGGCTACAAAACCGTATTCTTTACATTTTATCGTAAAACTCACTGTTTATTCGCTATTCTATTTAAGGCATAACGCTAAAAATGCCCTAAAAATACCATAAAAATATCCTCCGTTTTAAAATGATAAGTTAGATCATGCTGGTAACTGTTCCATAAGTAGTCTTACTTAGATACAAATGAATGCTAGGTTTGAGTCAAATCCGATAAGTGGTGTGGAAGATAATAAATAATTAGTGACAAATATAAAGTGGTAAGTATCTGGTTAACTAAGCGTTTTTAGAAAAATGTTTATTCTTAATTGTCTCTTTATTTGGCCCATATAATCTCTTCCTAGAGTTTGGCACTTTACTTATGGGACACCCTGTATATTTACAAATCATCAGCATATAAAGTGGGATAATCTTATTTTGCTAGTTATATCATCAACGTACATTTAAAACAATAGAGAGCCCAAAACAGAACTTTGAGGTACACCTCAGAAAACCGGTTCTTAACAGATGTACTTGGATTACATGGGAGAGTATGTTCACTGTTAAATAAAGTATAATTATTGTGAATGAAGGAAAGTTGCGTTGGTTGATGCTGGTGGATCAACTCACAACAGCTGTGTAGTTCTCTCGTTAAATCAGTCTGCTTGATTGAACACATTCACGGCATTGAGCACTCAGTCTGATACGATCCATAGGTGGAACAAAGGTGCTCTACTTGTATTCATGTAGACACATTTCAAACCAAACAAGGAAAAGGTCTCTGATTGGACTATTCAATTTGGAATTTTGCCTACATTGTGTGCTTTTAACGCATTTTCAGCTACATAATTACTCATTTGCTAGTAAGTAACCCTCTATTTGGCAGTCACACATTTTTATTATAACCCAGGAACCTCTTTAGTTACGTTATTTATGTTGATGAGTATCAAGGGGTATTTATTTTCTTTTTCAGCACATTACAGGAAACAATTTTGAAGCACATACTTACCTGAAGGTAAAGTATGTGTGTGTCAGGACATTTTGAACATCTATAGTAGCAAAATGCGGATCTGAAATTTCCAAAGTTAAGCTTGTTCTGAAGTTTGTTTTGACGTACTTTGCGTCACTCACCTTCCCCCCCTCCCACCCAATGGACAGGGGAGGGCCCCACAAAGTTATTGCAAAGTACGTCAAAATAATTTTCAAAAGACTATAAAAACATTCCTCAAAGGTTTTCAATTTCGTTTCCTTTTTCAAAAGTTACGGGAAGGGGGGTCATTTATAACTCACTCTGTATAGTGTGACACAGTTGTGTGTTAGTAATCATTCTTAAACCTAATGTCTGTAAGTAAGTTGATTACAAGTATGTGTTATACAGATAAGAGAATTAAACACAAATACAACGTAACTTAGCACCAGCATCACACTCTAAGGACGCTTTCCTTTCAACTGTTATTGTTATAACCTATGTTACAATAACGGTATCTCAGTAATCTATTCACTTTAATGTCTGCGGCAAGGTTCTACCAGTTGTGCGTTTAACTGATGATATAATGATAAATATAAGCTGCGGTGAAAATAGCTTTGCGTCATCATCATACTTTAAGTATGATTTCCTTTAAATCCTTTCCAGTGACACAGTTGAAGCTTAGTAGCATCTCTTTGCTCTGTGATAAGATCTATAAACCTTTATTGTACTGATGAAGTATAACTGTTATGCTGCGGTGAACATTACCGTACATAATCATCACTTTGTTAGTACCATTTCCCCTCAACTTTTATCACTATACCCTTGTAACATCTTTTAACTTTAATGTATGTATAAGGCTCCACCAAACATGAGTATATAAGTTGCGGTGAACATGACGTGGCATTAATATCACACTGTAAATCCACTGCCCTCTTAACCGATATTGTTATTTCTTTTTTAATGGGAATTTGATTTTTTGAAGTTCTTTCCAGTTACAATGTTGTATTTAGTAAGATCTTCCATTTAGTAACCAATATTAGTTACCAATATCTCTGGGGTTAGCCCTTTATGGTAATGGGTAATATTGTAAGGATTTTCCTGAACCTCATTGTGAATCCAAGCAATTTAATTATAGTGTATAACAGATAACAATAAATGTTGCACTTAGGGCTGTAGGACTGATTAGCAAATCAGCATGTAGGCTTGTTAATTTCACCATTATACTTTCCAACATAACTGTATAATTTTCTTCGTTCGTCAATATCTCAGGGAAGAAGCGTTTTACAAAGTAAACGTAAACCGCTTATCATAAGATTATTTGCAAGCTTTTGACTCTATAAAACATAAATTGTTGGCAGCCAAATTGAATTATTATGGATTTAGCAAGAAATCAATTGAGTGGGCCATGTCATTTTTCCATGAAGAGTGCAGATCACTAAGGTGGGGAACGAAACGTCTGCTCCTCTCATCCGAGACCGAGGTGTGCCACAAGGAAGCTGCCTGGGTCCAGTACTCTTCAACATATGCTTATGCTCATATATCCCTAGCTGCGTGAAGTGCTTTTCACCAGTACGCAGATGATTGCCAGCTGCACTTTTCCTACCACCTCAAGATAGCTGATGAGGCTATTTACCTAATCAATTCAGGCTTGGTAAGCCTCTTAAGGTGGTCAACTGAGAATGGACTAAAGCTGAATGCAGGCAAATGCTCCGTCCTTTATTTATTTCCTCACAACAAAGTACAGATTCTCAGTGATTTCATGATCGGGGGTGAATATCTGACTATGTGCGACACCGTGAAAACCTTCGGTGTTGTGCTGGACAGCGGGCTTACATTTTCTGAGCATGTTACTTACACAATCCAGCGTGCCATTGGTAGGCTGAAGGGTCTGTACAGATTCAGGAGTTTGCTTCCAGAACAAGTTAAGCTGCAACTCATGCAGTCACTAGTTCTTTCAGTATTTTATTACTGTTACCCTGCCTTTGGCAATTGTATTTCGAAGGAATATGCGAAATACAAAGCGTTCAAAATACGGAAGTTCGATTTGTGTTCTCACTAGGTCGTTTCGATTATGTGTTCTCTTATCGAAGTGACGCCAGATTGCTTCCAATGGAAACAATATTCAGAGGCTTGACTATCTGCATGGGGCACAAGACCCTTACACTCGGGGAGCTGCAATACTTGTGCGAACGACTTTTGTCTAGGAACATGATCTCCCAACGCAGCACACGCCACGACAATCTGCTGCATTTTCGCAGAGTAAGACTGGAGCTAGGTAGGAGAAGTTTCTCTTACTTTGGCCCCAGGTTGTACAACGACCTTCCCGAGTGCCTGGAATTAGCTATTCAACAAAGTTTTAGAAATAAATTAAAAAGTCATTTTAAAATAAGCATGTAGACTAACTTAATTTTTTTGCTAGTCTGTATAACTTTTGTTTCTATTTATTTATATATTCTGTATTTATTCATGTAATATTTGTGTTATTTGTTTCTTGTAACTTTGAAATTAAATTGTGTTGACTGTAGTTATAGTTTTTAATGTAGTTATGTTAAATTAAGTATAAGTTGACACAAGTTGTATTGAAAAACGCTCAAATAAAAGGCTTTTTAGTTATTTATTTATAAGGTATGAAAAAATTTAATATCAAAAAAGTTAAACTGTTTCGTAAACCAGTTAATCTAAGCATTTTATAATAAACATTTGTGTAACGTATATTACAATCGATTTCGGTTATGAGAGGCAGCTTGAACAATATCACGTTTCAAGGTATTATATGTGATAATCTTAAATATTAAATACTATAGTATCACCAATTAGCGTTAATGTTTAAGAAAAATTATTTCATTTAAATTTGAACTTAGTACGAGTATATATTTATTAAGAGTTGCTAACTTGAGTTACGTTATTTGTTCCAAAAGAATACCAAATTATTTCTGAGAAACTTAATTTGGACGAAAATACAATCTCAATGAGCTTTCTTTTCAAATGTGTGGTTTTTTTCACGTAAACGTCACATCATGCAATTTTAATGTTATATCAAACATATAACAATATTTGTTCAATCCGAAGTCATTTGATACTTTCTACAGTTAAAGTCTAAATGGAAAAGGAATATTTCAGAAATATTCTTACGTTACAGATAAGCAAATGTGTTATTTGTTGGTGAAGATAACACACTCGTACTTCCCTTGGGTACATTTCTTATCATAAAGTATCTTTTGTTTTCGTGATTTTGAAAGCCCTCCTTGTTCAAACCCTCGTTTATATTTAATACTTAAAATAGTGCTTGTTGTATTGAATTCTAAAATTATGCTTAAAAAAGGTTTATAAATATCTGTCACAAAATTAAGTAACAGTTTTAAGTACACTACTGGTTCTTTGTTACTAAATTAAGTATATCGTTCACCTTCAGACAATATCTAAAATTAAAAAAGAATAGCTTGTCGAGTACCTACTGCCTCTAATGTTCAAAGGCATGTGTAAGGTTTATATTAGTTGGCGATTTAAACATAGATACTTAACAAAACATAACCCAGATGTTGAAAGATTCCATTATTTACTATCGTTATTTCAATTAGAACGGAAGATTAGCACTCCCACAAGGGTAATGATGGTATAATCAGTGAAATTTTAAATGTAGGAATCTCTGGCCATTAAGCTCGAAGTAAAGAAATAGAAAATGTCATTGTTCAGACTGATGCTCCACAGTATGTTACTAAGAGAGCATTGGGGCTTCACAACATACTCTTTAAAAGGAAAGTTTGCAGGTTATCGTTGGAAAATCAGGTTTCCGCTTATGACAAATTCAAAAGATTCTATGCATATTTTTGAATTATTTAAACTCTACTAGTCCAAACAAGACATATTCAAATACGTACAACCCTAACCCTATCGGATGGGTCCTTTGAGGTATTGTAGTGTATAGAAAGGACCTTAAATGGATTTTAAAACTTAAAAACAATAACTCTGACTTTGATTGCAGTTTTTATGCTTTGAGCTTCAACTATCAACATATCCTACTCAATACGTTTTACAACGTACGGTGCGTTTAAAATCCCTACATGTTTCTATTATTATAAAACATAACTGACTTAACCTCATATCATCAGCCTGTAACAGGAACGTTAACATTCTTTCTTACTAAGAACATAGGAAAAGTAAAAGTTCAAGAGAAGTTTTCCTAAGATTGTATTGCAGGGAGAAATACTCGTAATAGTAACCATGAAGGAGACAAGAACACATTCAAAGTAACAGTGATGCAAAGTTATGGTGCTTCTTCTTGCACACTATGTATTTTATAATCCACGCTTCTCATCAGGGGGTAAACAAACCAACAATATGTTATATTTTACTAATAACTTCCTTCTCCTTTTAAATAGGCAAACTCAAACAAGTTTTATATCAAATTAAAAGTATAAAAAACAATCCACTGAGGTAAAACAAAACACATAAATAGTGAACATAAATTAATCGTTATAACGGTTTTGTCACACGTTATTGGCTATATCGTGTTGCAATTATTTGAAGGCCATTTATTTGAAATCCAAGATTTTGCACATCTTTTTACAAATGCGGGTTTAACGGGTCTTAAGAAGGCTTAGAGCTCATTTCCTAATCCTGTATTCATATCGGAATTAATTTGCAAAACTATTATCGGGAATATATACTTTGACCACTTCAACTTATCTTAAAAAGGGTATAACAAGGGGTATTTTATGCAAAACTTACATAATACATTTAGATGAATACCAATCGACCTGATTAAATAGATCATCACCAGCAAGAACGAGTGTATACTCGGGTCTGTATATCAATGTACTTGTCCTGATCACTGACTATACACTTATACGAGGTCTATTGACATGTGATCCGAGTGTACTAATTAGTCATTTCTCTGCCAGCAATTCTGAACAAGAGGGTTTCAGCTCTTCATAGAATCAGCTTTCATTTACATCCTTGATAATTGTATGATTCGAACGCAATAGACTGTAAACAACCTCTACTCGTCGGTATCGAGTGCCTACAAACAATAGTTTAAGAGGGTAAAATTGTAGCTCTGTTACTTTTCAATGCATTATATGAAATACAGAACAAACTGTTTAAAGTAAAAGAAAAATCTCGCATTGAGAGACAATGTATGACTGTAGCCGGATGTATAAAACTTTTTTTAAACTTTAATTATATAAGTCACTCACTAGGAATTCTCTTTATCATTAAACGCTTCTCTAAAGTGCATTATAAACTATAAGGCAAATAAAACAGGTACCAAACTAGAACTGTAGTTACGATGCAAACAATGTTTCCTAGCCGTAGAATAAAGAGAAGCATTGCTAAGACAATAAGGCGACAGGCCAGCTGCTCCAAGATAAACCACACTATGTTTGTAAAGGCAATGGCTCATAACATCGAAACTCTATCCCGTTGTTAAGTATTTTCTCACCGGAATTCATAAGCGTAGCCAAAATGTAGCCATAATAGTGAATCCTAGTGAATTCCTTTTCACTAAGTGTATAATTTTGCAAATGCAATGTGAAATGCACTGTAGTGATTAAACAGATCACCAGAGCTGCAGTGCCGTCCGTTATCAGTGTTATCAGTGTAGATAAGAACTCTGACTGACATCTGATGTTCTGATCTTTATTGTTTAGTTTGCGCTAGCCAACATTACTAGACACGATGGCTAGTATTTCCAACAAAAATATTGTACATATACCTGTCATGCTTTTGGAAACTAAATATTCTTATTCTTAAGTTTAGCCAAAGGTGTGTTTGAAATGTTAACGGAATTTTTATCCGATTTCAAACATTCTTGTCATTAACTGAAACCCATATTTCACCAAAATATTATGGTTAATACAGTTAGTTCATAAACCCCCACACCTGCTGAGCAAAAGGGCATTTCCGTTGAAGCGATTTTGCTAGTAGCTCACTTAACCTAGATTTAATTTAACTTACCGTGTGCAGACAAGAGAGTTTACAATCAACAGTGTCATAAACTGAAGTACAAAAATAAAAAGTATAAACAGAACGATGGAAATACAACTTGTAACTATTTTTCACAGATATAAATACTTTGTATTGTAATAAATCTATATCTAACTATCTTAACTATTTCCAAACTATAAAAGTAAGGTATAATATTTCGAATTAAAAATAGTTTTATTTTTATTGAAAAAGAAGCTGTGAAGCCAACTAGCTTTCAATATTCGGTATCAACATTATATACAGGGTTACACACGGGAACCTGACGGTTTACAAATCATCGGTACACGGTTGTTATTAGATAAAAATCAATATTTATTCCGTCAACCAGCTGTTGTAAAATGTCTTTAGGAACATTTACACGAGCTCTAAAACGCATCGTTTGAGCGCCCCTGCTAAAATTTCTTTTCCATTATCCATGAGCGTTGTTTGAACCAGACAACGGTAACCAATCCGCGAGCAAAACTGTTTTCCATACTCAACGCAGGAAAACGCGACTGTTTGCCGGCCCGAGTATCGGAGTATACTGGATGGCAGTATGAGGCTGGTAACAGCGTGCAAACCACTACGCAGAATGGCGGTTACTGACCTTGCGACCCGCTCACATGCCTGTTCACGCGTCCTCCCGCGACCGGCAACCTGCTCGTGTACGGTTCCATTTAAACTCATTGGTTCTGTTACTCAGCGGTTCAACGCCGTCAAACGGCTGCGTTTTTACCCACTCGTGGAGAATGGGCCATTTACATTGTGAAACGTCTTTTACACCTGCTTCAAAACAATACAAGCAGATATGGGGATGCATCCTAGCTTTACTATACATCTTTTTTAAATATGAGTAAATGTTGTTTGGTTATGTTTCACTAATTACTTTAGACAAGCTCATTTTCTAATGTTCTGTGTTATGATATTTAAATAGTTTTCACCTTGAAGTCGGTATCAGATTGCAGATCCCGAAACGTCGTGATCTTTTTACTCACTAACGCTGGAAAATGTCCACAACTATAGTAGAACTTTTGATATCCTCACATCGTCAATAACAAATTTCAAACAAAGTATATAGTTTCCTTGCAACGTAACTTTTTGTCCCAATGATTTTTGTTTTTCCTTAGTATTAAAATCGTTAAAATTTGCTGTTTAAAAACAACTTCCACGTTTTCCAGCCAATTGGCCATTCACTTACTCAATTCCAAAATATGTCCAGCAACTTGTAACTACTTTGTATAACTCGAAAACACCCCACTAACGAGGAGCCAAAATTACACAGTTGAACAGTATCATAAACTGTGTTCTAGTCAAATTTATATCACTCATTGGAGTTTGTGGAGTGTGCCCTAATACTCCACTTAACTTGATTATAGACCTCGTCGTTACAGTCGGGTTCACAAAACCATGTCGCAATTAGCCCCCCACTCAGCTACTCACCCCTTAGCTAATCAACCCTTATATCTGAATATTCACACAAAACACGGCCCAGTTTTAGTTCGCCGGAGTTGATGTTGTCGTCCATTACTCGTTAGGCCTCTTACTCGTACTGATGCTGCCTAATGAACCTCTCTAATTAAGCGAGATTGTTCGTAGAAAGTGTTAGCATAAATTGTATGTTATATCGAAAATGAGGGACATTTTAAGTGGCTCATTTAGGGCCCTTAAATAGCTCAACAGTTCAACAACGTTGGTGCTGTGGTGTTAGGTGATCAGTTGTTATAAATAACAAATAAATAAAAAGCTCTTTATTGAGTAAGCGTTTTCAATTTTACATTGCTTTACAAAAACAACTCTTGACATATATTATAATACTGTACATAGAAACAAAACATTAATCAATCAAAAAAGTTATAGCTATTTAAAAACATTTTTCTTAAATTTATCTTAAAACTGCATGAATGGTGGCATTATTAAGTTCCCGGGAGTCATTATACATTTGAGGGCCAAAAAGAAAAGCTTTTATTCCTAGTTCAAGGTGATCCTGGGAAAGTGAAGAATCTCTATCTTGGCGGGTAATAAGTTAAATTGACCTCAACCCGAAACTGAAGCATCCCCGAAGGTGGTTGAGGTCTCCTGTTCAAGAACCTTGTGAACAGACAGCACGTCAGTAGTAATATCGTCTTTTATAGGTAACCGGGCCTCAACCGGAAGGGAGACACCTGAGCATACCGTCTGAGTCCGCACACAAACGAAGACATGTGTTTTGCACTTTTGAATTCGTTCCATGTTCTGTGAAATACTGTTACCCAGGCCTACCTCCTTCCGTAGTAGTAAATACAAGCTTTATTACAAACTTGCTAAAATCCATTATTACTAGTTTGGTTTTAATCATTGAAACTCTATTTTGTCGATGAATGAATCAGTAGAAAAGAAACTATTCTATAATTCATACGAGTAATGCTACATTCAACACCGACTCGAGCTCGCAACTTGTAACTTGACATGTGGCCTAACTGACATAGCATTGTTATAGATAACATACGAGTAATGTGAAGCAGCATTCAACACCGGCTCGAGCTCGCAACTTGTAAACTTGACATGTGGCCTAACTGGCTACAGCATTGTTATAGATAACATACGAGTAATGTGAGCAGCATTCAACACCGGCTCTCGAGCTCGAAACTTGTAACTCTGACATGTGGCCTAACTGGACATAGCATTGTTATAGATGTAACATACGAGTAACATGAGCAGCATTCAACACCGACTCTCTTGAGCTCGAAACTTGTAATTGACATGTGGTCAAATTCCATAGCATTGTTATAGATAACATAATGAGTAATGTGAGCAGCATTCAACACCGACTCTCGAGCTCGAAACTTGTAACTTGACATGTGGCCTAACTGGCATAGCATTGTTAGATAACATACCAGCATGTGAGCAGCATCTAACACCGACTCCTCGAGCTCGCAACTTGTAACTTGACATGTGGCTCTAATCTGAAGGTAATGCGAAGGGACAAACATGAGTAATGGAGCAGCATTCAACACCGGCTCTCGAGCTCGCAACTTGTGACCTTGACATGTGGCCTAATCCGACATAGCATTGTTATAGATAACATACGAGTAATGTGAGCAGCATTCAACACCGACCTCGAGCTCGAAATTAAAACTTGACATGTGGCCTAACTGGACATAGCATTACATAGATAACATACGAGTAATGTGAGCAGCATTCAACACCGACCTCAGAGCTCGAAACTTGTAACTTGACATGGCCTAACTGGACATAGCATTGTTATAGATAACATACGAGTAATGAGCAGATCTAAATAATCTTCGACTCTGTTTCTCCAAAACTTGTAACTTGACATGTGGCCTAATGTGCATAACATTGTTATATAGATAACATACGAGTTATGCATATATCGCCCACCTGGCCTCGAGCTCGAAACTTGTAACTTGACATGTGGCCTAACTGGATATAGCATTGTTATAGATAACATACGAGTTGGAGCAGATCTAACACCGACTCTCGAGCTCAAACTTGTAACTTGACATGTGGGCCTAACTGGACATAGCACGGTTACAGATAAATACAATGAGTGTGAGCAGCATTCAAACACCGGCCTGAGTCAGCAACTGTACTTTACGCCTAATCTGGAAACAGCGGTGTTTATGATAACATACGAGTAATGAGCATCCAACCATCCTCAAATGCGCAACTTGTGTTCTGACATGTACCTTAATCCGGACATGGGTACGTCGTTATGATGTCATACAAGTAATGTATGGCACCAACACCGGCTCTAAAGCCCTGAAACTTGTAACTTGACATGTACCAACTGGACATAGCAATGTGATAATGATGAGTAATGTGAGCAGCATTCAACACCGACTCTCGAGCTCGCAACTTGTAACTTGGATACGGCCTAACTTACAGCATTGTTATAAATGTTTACGAGCATGCATGGTGCATCCAACACCGACTCTTTGGCTCTAAAAGTTCCTGTAAACTTTGACAGGCCCAACCGAGCTTATCGCTATATGCCGGCGGTAATGTGGAGCAGCATTCAACACTGGCTCGAGCTCGAAACTTGTAACTCCATGATAAAATCAACGGACAGCAGCAATGTTATAGATAAATATTAGCTTATAGTGAGCAGCATTCAACACCGGCTCTCGAGCTCGAAACTTCGTACTTGACATGGCTCAATCTGT